>OX328108.1:6590455-7180455 GCA_946811185.2 Hippopus hippopus | reverse complement strand
AGAGGGTCGGTGGGACCACCTGCTGCTCACCTGAACAAAAATGTTAACAGTAGAACAATGGTTTGGTAGCTTTAACAACATATCTCGAAATCTGGAAATTTCATAGAGGCGATGATTGGTGTACAGTATATCGATAGAAAAATTTTTAGACTGGTTCAAAATTTACTTCTGACATACATTTTTTTTTTTAAATATATATCGAGGTTTTGATGCCACGTGTCATTGAAAAAGAGGATTTCATGCAGCGACAAAAAATATCTACCCAGGTCCGCGCAGTCTGCGCAAGCTGACCTAAGTCGAAACTTTCTGCTACAGGTTAATTTTCTACAACTCAAAGCGGCAGTCTATCACATGATTCAGTCGGTTGTCAAAACAAAATGGATTTTTTGGACCAATAACTATGTGATGACTTACGACTCGGTATAATACATCACGGGGACGCATTAAACCCCCTTTTGCCAGAACGCCGCTCAGATACTGTCTTTGCTTCCTCAAAGGAGCAATGCATAACATCCTGCTAAGTTACTTAAGATTGAGCTATGCTCTGCGAAAAGTGGGCTTAATGCACCTCCACAATTCGACCCATGACAGCCTGCGTAGTCCGCACGGGCTGACATGGGTCGAAACCTTTTGCCATTGGTCAATTTTCTGCATCGCAAAGGATCATTCCCATCTCCAGATCCAGTGGATTGTTATGAAAAAATGGATTTTATGGATCCATGAATCTGTGATGAGTTGCCTGGTACAATGCATCACGGAGATGCATTAAGCCCCCTTTAAGCCCCCTCTTGCCGGAGCAAGGCTCAATTACATAAATTCTGTATGAACACCCTCTTCAGTGTAGATACAATGCGTTCTTGCTAAATACCAGATTCGGCTTTTTTGTACAAGTAGAGATAGAGCGGAAATAATAACCCTTTAAAATTCATGAACATAAAGTGCAAATTGGAAATGTCAAATTTGCAATGGCGTCGACAAACAAAAAAAGAAAAACCTTCCAAAGATAACACAAAGTTACTAATGCAGGCATTATCGTTTGCATATTATCTGATAGAAATCCAAATGCAGGCAATATTGCCACACGTTATTTTTGGACTGGCTTGTCTTGGAAATATAAAAAATTATCTCAACGCAAAATAGAAATATTGATGCAATTCATCACGCTTTTTTTTTAATTTTGCTGAATTGCCCTCCCACACTGACGCTCTCAAGCTATCCTCTAGGGGATTTGCAAAATTCGGTTTATTTCTTTTAAAGATGCATTTTTACCCGTTTTCATCCAGTTGTTTAACCAATTTCATCTTTGTTTTATGAAACTATAATCTTTCTTGTACCCTCATGCCAAATGTTGCCCCCGAAGTTGCAATGTTGCACGGCTACGACGGATAGAAAATGCATTTCATTCTCTGAATATGATTAATTGATTGTATGGTGTTTAACGCCGTTTCTAACACTATTTCAGTTATATCGCGGCGGCCAGTGCACCTATCCATGCTTTCCTAGAGTCTCTTTCACCAGTACTCCGCACAATTTTCTTTCCAATCCACTGGCTGCTTTCCCACATATCCATCGTCGAAACAATTGTCAGCTGTGGGAGAGGAATGAATCCTGTCGCAATGACTATCACCAATCCTCGGAGAGAAATTGGCCGAACCAGGGATCGAACCCACGACCTCCTGTTCTCAAGTCCCGCTCGCTTCTGACTGAGCTACCGGGCCTCGGCTCATTCTCTGGAGGCTATCCAAGACACAAAGACATCACTGTGGTTGTTTCGGTTTTAAATGGAAGACAAATCCCTTGAGTTTCTTTATCCAATACACCTTATATCGATTTTTTATCGATTGTTACACAGCTGACTAGATTCTACACACTATCAAGTTTTACAGCGTTTTGTTTACTCTCGATAAAGATGTATCTTTAACCCTTTACCTCATTATCCAACATTTTGACTACCCTGAAGAAAGAGGCTTATGAAAACGTGGGAAAACGAGAAAATGCAGGCAACCAGAATTTTCTCCTTTGCCCCGCATTGTTTTCTATGCATTTCAGGACGAATCACGTCATTTCAGTTAAATTTGATGGGTCTTCTTCCGGTTCTTTCAATTTGGACAAGTTTAAAAGTTTTAAAAGTTTTTCGTTTGACAAAGTGTAAAATATTTGAGGCATGCTCTGTGAAAAGGAGGGGGTTAATGGATCTGCAAAAAGTCCGCGCGGGCTGATCTTGGCCGAAACTTTTTTGCTTTTGGTCAATTTTCTGCATGTCAAAGGACTATTGTACCTCAGAATTTAGTCAGTTTTCAGACAAAATAGATATTTTTTCATCCACAATTATATGAAGTCTTGCTTGGTATCCTTAATCATGGAGATAAATTAAGCCCCCTTTTGCCAGAGCATGGCTCATTGTCTTTTGCATCGGTTGTGAAACAAAGTATTACGACTTATATAATTCCGATATCACCCGAGCGAAGTTAGAAAATTGGACTCTTGCAGCAGGCCAACTTTTCATACCAATTCTATTAAACCTTTACCAAGCAATCACGTGATTTAAGGACATGGAGAGAAAGGCTTTTGAAAACATTGTGGAATATGGCAAAAATGCTGGTAACCAGCATTTTCGCCATTTTCCACAGTATTTTCCACAATGAACAAAATCAATTTTAGAGTCACATTTGAAGTTATCAGCGAATCACAAGCAGGTTTTAGGTCAGGTTATTCTATAGTAGATAACTAACTAAGCTTACAGAGCATATCCAAAAAAATATATTATGAAACGTGCTGAACACCTTTATGTATTGTATCTTGACTTTCAAAAAGCATTAATTTTGACTCGTTGGTGCACTTTAACTTATTTTCGAACCTATCAGGGAAGGGTATAATGCTTAAAGATATATCCTTAAAGCTAGAGAGAAAAAAACGCTGTTATAAATTGAAAGTGTGTAGAATGGCTCAGTTGTGTAAACATAGATAAATTATCAATATCTATACATGTATATTGTGTAAGGGATAGAAAAATGCAAGGGATTTATCCTCATTTAAAACCGAAAATGACAATAGCCTTTGCTTTCGAGGCCTCACAAAACATGAAATGCACTTTCTATCCGTCGTAATCTGTGCAACTTTGCAGCCGTCAGGGGCAACATTTGACATAAGGATACAAGAATGATTATAGTTTCATAAAATAAGGATGAAATGGGTAAAAAACTGGCTGAAAACGAGTATATACATGTATGTATCGTTAATGTTCTGCTATCAATGTATTCAAAGTTAAGCACTCATGTGAAGAAAAAAAAAAGAAATTGGCAGAATTAGTCCTCAGAACCGTTCCTTTGCAACGTTTGGCACCAGACAATGTGATTTAAATCTACTGATAATCTTCTCTTTATACATAAATGATCTTATATTAGAGATAAATGTCACAATAGTATTTTTATCACAAATGAGATACGCTGTATATATTGGTTAATGTATGCTGATGATTTTGCTAATTGCACCGAAAAGGCAGTTAACCTACAATTACAACTTAACTCTTTCCTAACTGTAGACGACACAAGAAGCTTTTGTGGACAGTGTAGCTCAAGATCAGACTGCACAGAACGTGCAGTCTAATCTCTGATCTGCACTGTCCACTGCCATATTCTAGATTGGAACCGAACTCTCTCTTGATCTTGTAGAGGAAATGTATTTTTAGCCTTTGAGAAAATGCACTTTTTATAATTCAGTAGTGAAAGAGTGAATGCAATTTCTTCCTTTTCTTAAGATATTGTATATAAAAGTTAATCTTAAGAAAACTGAAATTATTATCTTTAGAAATGGTGGCCTGCTGTGATACAATGAAACACGTTTTTATAATAGAGAACAAGTTAAAACAGCGTCAGTTAATAAGATCTATATGGGTTTAACCGTTATCCTTCTAAATAAGTGAAATGAAACTTTCAAGCCGATTGCAAAAAGCCAAATGTTGCTATTTCAAATGTGTTTTGGGGGAAAGATTTCCCCTTATCGGACAGTGTTTATCCAAGATCAGTCTGCGCGTTCTGTGGAGTCTGTCTTAATCTACACTGTTCGCAAAAGGTCCTTGATTCGTGCTTAGCAGTCTAAGGGTTAAATTTACTCCGCTGTTGTCCTAGACCACGGCAAAAACAATTCTATGGTAGTTCCGATATTTACTTTTGGATCGGAGATATGGGGCTTTGCTTTAATCGATGTCATAGAAAAGTCTATAATTGAGTTTTTGTAGGTAATTTGGACGGCTTGTTTTATGTATCAATTATTTTTCAAAATGCATAAGATACTGGTGTCAATTATTGAGATTGCCAAACTGAAGGTATCCGGTAAATTGTTATAATATATTAACCCATTAACCCGTAGGCTGCTGAGCATACATCACTGACCTTTTGCACACAGCGTAGATCAAGATCAGACTGCACGTTATTTTTCAAAATGCATAACATACTGGTGTCAATTATTAAGATTGCCAAACTGAAGGTACCCGGTGAATTGTTATAGAATATTAACTCCATTAACCCGTACGCTGCTGAGCTCAACTCACTGACCTTTTGCGGACAGCGTAGATCAAGATCAGACTGCACAGAACGTGCAGTCTGATCTTTGATCTACACTGTCCGATAAGGAGATAATTCTACCCAAAAATTAACTTTGAAAAAGGAACCTTTGGACTTTTACTATCGACTTGAAGTCATCATTTAATTTAACCCATTACCACACAATCCCTACTTTTGACGACCCTGAGAAAGAAGCCTTGAGAAAACATTGTGGGAAAAGGAGAAAATGCTGGTAACCAGCATTTTCTCCTTTTCCCACAATGTTTTCTACCCTTCACAAAACAAGTTTCAAATTTTCAGTCTCTTTTACTTTGTCGTCTGCAAATGCTTTCGATTTGGACAAACCTAAAATTTTGTCGTTTGGTAATGAGTTAACTTACTCTGCAGGATGAGGATTAAGACACATCGACATCAGTGGGACATCGACATCAGTGGGAAATCGACATCAGTGGGACATCGACATCAGTGGGACATCGACATCAGTGGGAGTCGACAACTACAGTTAAGGAATTGTTATTCTGACACGGTTTAGGTTATGTATGGGTTGCCTAAGACGTTGATTACGTTGATGGGTTTCTGTATTATCTTTTCCAAAATGATTTCTTCCCTATTGAAGACATATTCCTTCATTTGAGGCATATATGATATTTCTTCTGCACCTTTTTTTTTTTTTCTCTTCTTTTTTTTTTTTTCCAAGATGGATAAATCTATATTTAATTGTTTGGTAAAAATTTAAAATGTTGATCAGCTACATTCCATGGCAACGGCTCGAAATAAGAAGTCTTATTTCATGCTTTTCGGTAATCTATTGGAAAATAATACTGTATTATAAGGTTTTATGATTAATGGTTACGACCAGTCAAATTTACTGTAAATATTTTCGTAACTCTTAAATTGAAGGTAGAAACAGCATTTCCCGCGCATTGGTTTTCTAGGTAAACAGTGCATGCCATTCAACCACAAGGAAAAATGACGTAATTTATGAGCATTTACCCTGCATTTCTCGCTCTTTACATAATAACGTAATGAGTTTTTATGCGGGGAGAGGTACGCCACGGGGAATTACCGAAAACAACTTTACTGGAGTTAGATGAAAACCCCAACAAAAAAGGGGTTGGAAGCATTAGTGGATTTTTTTTTTAAAGATTGAATTTATTTCATCGAGTGAACATCATCGGTAATATTTTCACGAGTGGTGCATTAAATATCCTCTATTTAATAATGTTCCCTTATCTTATACACTAGTGTAAAAAGCAATGGAAATGCTTAATTGTTGACTAGATGAAAAAATTTGTAAAATCATCAAAATCAAAAGCATTTGCAGACGACATATTAACTTTAGTTCAAATAATGACATTTTGTCCTTAAAAGATTAGAAAACATTATGGAAAAGGGAGAAGATAGTGGTGGCCAGGATTTTCTCTTTTTCCCAGTGTTTTCCTTTTTTCCTCCATATTGTAAAAAATCGGGATTGAGTGGTAAGGGTTTAATGTTGAGAACAAAGTCTTCTTTTCATTTGAATTGCGGTTAAATCTCTTGATCACAAACAGGATTATCTACAATCTTTCTGGTAATCTAATAAATTTCTTGGTGAATCGTTAATCATTGCAAAGTTACAATGAGTAAGACACATACGTATTCCAAGCGACCAGCACATTTCGTACAGTTTTTTGTTTCATTTTCTGTATATTTATCGTCGCCACCGGTCGCCCATATGGGCGACGCCCCCAGAAGCCTGTTACTTTTGTTACAGGGGATAAAGCAGGATATAGGACGAAACCCATCATAAGTTACGCCTGGTTCTTTAACCCTAATCCTGCTAAATAACTAAAATGAAATTTTCAGTTCGATAGTAAGAATCCAAATATTGCTATTTCAAAGTTATGTTTTAAGGAATAATATCTCCTTATCGGCCAGTGTAGATCCAAGATCAGACTACACGTTCAGTGCAGTCTGATCTTGATCTACACTGTCCGCAAAAGGTCAGTGAGTCGCGCTTACCAGCCTAAGGGTTAAAATGCTCAGCGTATAGCAGCGTCACATGAGACCTAGGTTTAACGTCTCATCCGAAAGAAGTTTAAGTACTTTTTGATGGCCAGCCGTGGGTATCGAACCCACATCCTAACGTGGTCCGAGCTTTGGCGTTCACAAGTTGAAGAGGTTATAAGCCGTCATTACCGTCTGTAGAGGCGCGTACCGCAAAGAATCTGTACGTGTAAGAGCCAAATTTTAAATTTTGAAATTATGACACTTCCGAACTGCATTTCACTCTCATTAGGAATACCTTGGCAAACAACTGGGTGAAAACAAATTCCACAAATTGCTTGGCTTAAAGAATGAAAAAAAAAACATATAACGTTTTATATAAGGTAACAAAACACATTTATTCTCATGACTTTTCATGACATTTTAATGAAAAACAGGTGGTATAATCTGTTATTTTGTACAAATCGAAATTGGCATCAACAATAAAACTTAAATCTTATCCTGCTGACTTAGTGAAATGAAACTTTTAAGGGGGAGTGGGGGGTAAATATCCTTATCGGACAGTGTAGATCTAAGATCAGACTGCACGTTCTGTGCAGTCTGATCTTGATCTACACTGTCCGCAAAAGGTCGATGAGTCGCGCTTAGCAGCCTAAGGGTTAATATTTTTTTCTTGACTGTTCAATACAGAGATAAAATGTGTTATTAGAAGTATTCTAAAACAGGAGCGTTTAAAATAATTAAATGTTTATGTAGATATGAATGAGCCATGCTTTGCGACAAGGGGACTTAACGCATCTCCGTGACTCATGATACCAAGCCAGTTATCACATAATTTGGGATCCATAAAATCGATTTTGTATATCGACCGACTGAATCATGAGGTACACTAGTCCTTCGACATGCAGAAAATTCAACAAAGTTTCGACTCAGGTCAGCCTGAGCGGACTGCGTAAACTGATCCGAATAAGGTAGAACGGTCTTTGGATTTTGGTCCACACTCTTCGTAAAAAAAAAACTAACAGAGGTCGTGTTTGACAGAATGTGCATAAAGTGGGTGTTTTATTGAAAGCATTGACAAATTACAGCAACGTGCCACGACGCTGTAGACAATTCAGTTTTCACGATATCGTATTTCCCATGGCGTTTTTAGTGAATGAATGAAATGAATGAATGAAAACATAGCGCTAGAAGACTCCAAAAATGGTTGTACAAAATTGAATTTTCACAACAATCAGCAAATATTGTGCAATTCAATGGTCTGTTTACAAGCTTCTACATGTATATTCTATTCAACGATTGAACGATTTTAACACTTAGGCTGCTAAGCGCGACTCACTAACCTTTTGCGGACAGTGCAGATTAAGATCAGACTGCACAGAACATGCAGTCTAATCTTAAATCTACACTGTCCGATGAGGAAACATTTTTCACCTAGCGAAATGACTGAGATTGTAATATTTAGGTTTTTACTTTCGGCTTGAAAGTTTCATTTTACTTATTTAGCGGGATAAGAGTTAGATTGTTGATGCGTGGGAGTGGTGATCCTTATAGAGCGTGCTGAACCCTTTACAACAAGACAAAAATGTAACACTTGTCCTAAATGAAAGCAATTGCTGATGATAATTTAAATGTGGCCATAATGATCAATTTTTTCTTTTATATATAGGGTAGAAAACACTGTGGAAAAAGGAGAAGAAAATGCTGGTTTCCAGCATTTTCTCCTTTTCCCAAATTGTTTTCAAGAGCTTTCTTCCTAATGGGTCGTTAAAACTCTGGATCGTGTGGTAAAGGGTTAAAAGGAAATGGGCTTTTTTCTAAAATTATCGTGTTTATTGTTGTTGGTGGTAGTCGTGAACGTTGTGCGTTTTTCATTTTATTTTTGTTCTTTTTTTTTTTTTTCTTACTTTTTAAGAACAAAGATCCTACAAAAGATTTAAAAGTTTGAATCAAAGACCTGATTACGCGAAAAAAACAACAACAAAAAAACAATTGTGTAAGTTTGATCTTTATATAGATTCCATAAGAGCGAAACAAAAATGTAGACTTGTCCAAATTGAAAGCAATTGCAGACGACAAATTAAATATGACCAAAATGACGAAATGTGTCTTTTATAGGGTAGAAAACATTGTGGGAAAAGGAGAAAATGCTGGTTACCAGCATTTTCTCCTTGGCCCACAATGTTTTCAAGAGGTTTCTTCCTCAGGGTCTTTAAAACTCTGGATCTTGTGTGTAAAGGGTTAAAAGTATAAGGGCTTTTGCCAGAAATTGTCGTCCTTCTTTGTTGCTGATGGTGGTAGTTATGTTTTTCTTGTCGTTTTCCTTTTTTTTTTTTCGTAATTTTTAAGAATAAAAAATGAAAACTTTGGATCAAAGATCAGATAACACGAAGGAAACACCCATTTATTAAGTTTGGGATCGAAATTCACCAACCATTCTTTAGAGCATTCTTTGCCTTATTCTCCAAGCTTTTCCAAATGTGAAAATAAAACACTTTTCTGACTGACTGAGTGATTGTATTTGGTCACTCGTCACAACTCGGCCGAAACCTTACCTACATGTACATCTAACCTCGTCTGTATAACGGTCGTTTCCATTTGAACTGCCAATCATGTGATCTTATACATGACGGCGCCACTGTAAGTCGTTTAGCAGCAACGACATAAACAACCTCGATGAAGTCATTCACATCTGTCTATCTGTCGGTGTAAACTTCAATCGGAATAGACAAATCACGTTAAAAACTGAATGTACGAACTGTTTGTCAACTGAAAAATTGTAAGAAAGATTTTGATAGAAAATTGAGAATCAAGTTTCTTTTTTAGGAGGAGTCTTACAATTTTCAGAACGGTAAACCGACGTATATCCGGCGATGAAATATACCGTGTAGGTGCATATCAAGCTACCAGATACAGCCGAGGGATTTGATGGCTCCCATCACCCGAGGTATGCCGAATGATTGTATGGTGTTTGACGCCATTTTTCAACATTATTTCTGTTGTATATATTCCAGTGTACCTATCCATGCTTTCCTGGAGTTTCTGTTACCAGTACTCCACACAAGCCACTGGCTGCTTTCCCACATAACCATTGTCGAAACAATGGCAGTGGTGGCAGAGGAATGAATCCTGTCGCAATGATTATCATCAATTCTCGGAAAGAAATTGGCCGAGCCTGGGATCGAACCTTCGACCTCCTGTCCTCAAGTTCTGTACGCTACCGACTGAGCTATCGGAGTTCGGCACTTTCTGATTGACTTAACTAAACAGTTAACCAATCAGAAGTTGTGTTACTTTCACATTTATAAAATTCTGGAGGATAAGACAAAAACCTTCTTAAGGATGGTTCGTGAATACGGGCCCAGATCTTTATATAGATTCCATAAGAGCGAATTTTTTTTTTCTTCCCATTGACATTTAGAAGGTTAATGCAATTAACTAGACTGTTGAAACCAGATCCGACTGTCATGAACGTCGGATTCCATGGCGCAGAAATTAGATTCAAATCTTTTGTTCTCGGTGTCTCGGAGGCTTTTAGAGAGTCAAATTCTGTCTCGTAGACAAGATCGGTTTTCAATAACGTGTTACTGCGTGAGATGTTTACTATTGTGTTTGATGTTTTCGTCATTGGAGAGGTCATCAGACCTCTCCAACAGTGGTGAGTTTAAAAGGCAGACTGCCACAGAATTTGCTGTCTAAATCCATTTTTCTTGCAAAATTGTTCTGATACACAGTCTGTTTCGTCATGGTTTTGTAAATAAAGCGAAGTCAAAAAACCGAAACAGGAAATAGACGTGGTTTATTTTTATATGACGAATTTCAGAAAAGACTTGTTATATTAATTTGCCATGGCTGCAAATAACCTCTCAAATAATTGTAATTTTTTATTAAGCAAATAAATCTAAGCAGAAGAAAAAATAAGAAGAATTTCGTTAAAAAAGAGAAAGAAGACCGCTGGACAAGATCATGCGACTTGAAAACGCGACAAGAAGGTCAAATGACCGTCATGTAAAGCATATGAGGTTTCCACACGGCGGCTTTTTTACTTGTTTGTTTACATGTACCAAAATATATTGAAATTAAAAGCCAATAAACTATTTGAAAACATTGATGCTGACCTCTCCTGGCTTCTTTGGTAAAGAAGCCAACTTGTGCAGGGTAAATGTCACGTGAACCCTTCTCCCATGCGACCACCGATGGATTTTTCCGTAGAATGTAGATCGAGATTACGCTGTACATATTAGGGAAAAGATATGAGCTGTGCTTTGCAAAAGGAGATTTAATACATCTCCGTGATGCATAATACCAAGCAAGTCATCACGTATTTATGAAACCATAGAACCCATTTTGAATCATTAGGTAGACTGATCCTTCGACATGCAGAAAATTGACCATTAGCAAATAATTTGGACCCAAGTCAGCCTGTGCGTACTACGCAGGCTGACGTGCGTCGAATCTTTTTGCAGATGCATTTAGCGCCCTTTTCACAGAGCAGTGCTCGTGTAATGTTTAGGGACGAGATTAAAATCAAAGCACTGAGAGTCGAGAGAAAGCAGCCTGTTGAGAGGAAAACACTAATTAGCTTTGAACGATTGTTCTGTGATAGAGTTGTACGAAAAAAAGTTTCCCTTTTGTTAAAATGTTCTAATAAGAGAAAATATTCTTCTCAAAAACTAATTAATTCTAAAAGTGTGGTTTATTCTTTAAACCTTTAATACTCTCTCTTTTCTCTGAATATTGTTTCCATGAGGTTTATAGGCAGAAAGAAGCCAGTGTTTTTTGAAAGAGTGTGGTGCGAAGTACTGTTTATAGACACATGGCTAGGTGCACTTGCTGCAGCGATATAACTTAGGTGATATTTAAAACAGCGTTTAATACCAACAAACGAACATTTATAAGTAATCATAGTTTTGCTCGACATTACACAAATCATCGATGGACAATTTCAGACCGTCCTATGACTCGACAAATGGGACGAAGTGGCTCTACAAAATAAACATGTCTATAAATATCAAAATAAAGTCGACACTGAATATCAATACATCCTCGGTGACCCAGTTTCGATTCATTCTGTAATAGCACCTGGGTTATTTCGCTGTCGTTTCCTCGTTCTCATGAATTATTTATGAAGCATTTTGATTGGTGATCTCAGTTTTTATTTGAGAAAATTTAAACTATTTTTATCACAAATACGCTGTCATTTTTATTTTTTACTGGTCGATATCCAATCACATCATTCGTTGCAAATCAAGCTTAGGGATACTTTAAATATAGCGGCACCCATCAACACCACAATCGAGAAGCGTTTAAAAGAGATTTTCGGGGTAACACCGAAAGATTGTCAGTTAAAATCGTACACAAAGATCGAAAGTGTCGTCCCTGTATTGCAGAATGGAATATCTCACAGGAGACAAGCACGCCGACGGCCGCCATATTTGTTGACAACCTCGGATTTTTAGTAACGGAAGAAATAAAATTATCCTCTCTACAAGAGAGTATCATTATGTTATCGATCTTTCGATTGGCTATTAGGGTACTTCCCGACCATATGATCAATAGTATATTATGTGGGTGGGTTTTGTATTTAAGAGGAATGAAGATTCAAGGTGAATCTCATGTAATGAAATATATTTTACGATTAAAAGATTTTTATGTAGCTTGATATAGCTTGTCACGCTAATTTTTACCATATAAGAAGAAAAATATGTTTGAAAAAGTCGGCTATTGATGAATTATATTTCGATTTACGGTTTAATCATTAAAGGGAGTTAACCTGTCGATTTGTTTACAAATAAAGAGCGTATTCCCTCTTTGACTCAGAATTCGAACGGGATGCAGGTCATGACTATTATAAGTAGTTCTAATCTGTAGAAATAAGATATAATACATCGAGGAGAAAGATCATTTCAAAATGGATTGCAAATGAAAACAAGGCAAATTCGTAAAAATTCGGTTAAAAAGGATAGACCAGGCCATGTTTAATAACGGGCTGAATCTGCCCTGTATAGGATAGGGAGCCAAAAGAGGTATACCGACACGCCAGTTACTATCCTAGTTTATCACTACAATACTCAGCAATATTCACAAATTTTGTTAAGTAAACCCTCTACCAAGCAATCACGTGTTTTAACCACACCGAGGAAAAGGCCTTTTGAAATCATTACAGGAAAAGGGGACAAAGCCAGCAACCTGCCTTTTTCTCTTCCTTTCCCCAAAATGTTTTTCACCTAGTTAAAGACAAAATTTATACGTTAAGCCGCTTATATTTTGTCATCTGTAAACGCTTCCGATTTAGACAGTTCTAAAATTTTGTGGTCTGAAAAAAGGTTTAATTGTTTGCAAAAATATCTGGTCTGAAGTTGATGTGCCGCTGAGAAATGAAAGTGCCTATATGTTGCACATTCTTCGTTCTCATTAACAAAACACACACATCTTCAAAATGATAAATTGCTTTTTAATCTTCATTAAAACGTTTCCTCCACGCAGGCGTCTTTTTAGCGGTTGCAGTAGACAGCTTTCGTAAGCATTGTGTCAAAAGGATAAATTGCTCTAAACGAGCGGATATTCCTTTTGTAGCAATGACTCAGCATGAATTCTTATTATAAATTTGGTGTCACGATATCGCTGATTGATTTTGAAAACGGGGTTAAACACACGATAAACAACAACAACAACAACGACAGCAGCAGCAGGAGCAGCAGCAGCGACAACAATAGCAGCAGCAGCAACAGCAGCAGCAGCAACAACAAGAACACCAACACCTCTTCCAAAAAGAAAAGCTGCGCTTTGGCAAAAGGTCATCTTCAAAAGTATCAACCCAGGCTGTCTGCGCAGTTCGCGCAGACTGACCTGAGTCGAAAAGTTTTCTTATTGGTCAATTTTTTACATGTCCAGGAACATTCTGCCTTATCATTTGGTCAACTGTTAGACATATTGGATCTAGAGGGTCCACAGTTATATTGTAATGACACCCAGTGCCTAGTCAAGCCTCTAAGATTGGAAATCTGTCTAGGTTTCTGTGGATTGCACTTTCAGGCTTCGAAAGTTGAGTTTATATATTTAACGATGAAAGTGCTGTCTTAAATCTTAGATTATTTTATTGTTTATCAAGGCGAGCCTAATTAATAATCAACTAACTCTGTCGTTCCTGCTCTGTCGTTCTCAATCCAACTTCAAATCTTAAAACTGTCGATTTTATACGGGTTTATGCGAGAATGACATAATATGCGACACGGGATAGTAAGTTAATAAGCTGATAAGTTGATAAGAAAGTTGATACACGTGCTAGATAAATGTCAAAAGCGATACGAAACTCATTAGAAATGTGAAATGTATTGAAACATGGATTATGATACTGATTTGGTATAGGTAGTTTGAAGTCCACAGGGACCCCCTGAATTTCGCAATATCTTGAAAAATCCAGTACCGATCTTTATGAAACTTTTCAAAGTCCTATAAACTGTCCCTACCAACTCTCACAGCGAAAATTAGTATTTTCCTCCCACAAGAAAGAGGATTTTGCCAATTACAGCAGCGTTAAAATTTTGTTTTGAAGCTTAACTTTTTCCGTCAGTTTCGCACAATGACCAGAACAGCAAGCCTAATTGGACAGGTACATGACGTCACTACCTCACCATAGTTAAATATGAGGCCCTGGTATTGTTTTTCGTGCAACTTATGGTGTACATAGATCTATACCTTACCATAGATAACACTTTTGTCACTTTCATACATATCTATGGATCGTAATCAGTTCGCACAACTCACCCTTCTTCATTTAATTGGTGTATGCTATACAGCATTATGTGAGCCAGAGTTTGATAGGGTATTCTGAAAACATCAATGATCTGGCGATTTGCCGTCTCTCACCTCTGATGTATGTGAGAAAAGCAAGTAGTGGCTTGGAAAAGGAAGTACTGGTGAGAGAGTCGGGAAACACATGCGTAGGTGCAGTGACCACCATGATTTGACCTAAGCTGTTAAAACAGCGTTAAGTCCGAATCATTGTAAAACCAAAATTAAAAATGAGATATGGGCCTCAAAAGTTGGAGCTTTTGCTGTTCAAACAATAGACGACCACGGTTACTGTACTTGCATGAGAATTATTTTCACAAATAGGTAAACCCTTTACTCGGAACAGCCTTTGCCCCTCCCACTGTTTTCGTATTATGTTTTTTTAGTATAATTTAGCATTGCACTGAATACAAAAAAAGCAAACTAAGCTATCAAAAATTCTGAAATTTTCACCTAGAGTTGGTAAAGGTTATATTATCAACTATGCAAAATTCCAGCACAATAGTTAAGCAATTTGTAAGATATTTCAAAATTCAGTGGGTCCCTATGAACTGCACACTACCTATACAAACAGCTACAACTGTTATCATTCATGTTTTAATTGTATTGTCCAAATAACTTGTATGCACACATATTTTGATTTCTTAAGTGGAAATTACAAATACATTGTACGAATAGTATTATACTTTGGGCAGATGAATATAAAGTGGAATTCATATTCTACATCGTTGGGATTGCGTCATAAATAATGTAAATCCGTTCTCAGCGTTCTACGGAAATGCCATTTACAATTAATATGTCCATCTACCTGTCATATAGTGATAAAATTGTTGTTTATACAACATGTTTGTTTGACAAGAAGACGTTACATATCATTAAGTCACGCCTGGCAAAATGGGGTTCAGTGCATTTCCGTGATCCAATATGGCCTGCAACACGCGAAAAGGGACATTCGGACATTTGCGTAAAGTGTCGTCTCGGATCAGCCTGCGCAATTCGCGCAGGCTACTCCGAAACGACACTTTCCGTTTTCATGTAATTTTCTGTTTCGCGCATGTCTACTAAAGGACAAAATCTAATGTAGTCGTAAAGTGCCGTGTCGGATTAGCCTGCGCGGACTGCGCAGGCTTATCCGAGACGACACTCTACGCAAATATCCCAATGCCCCTTTTCGCGTGTTACAGGCTATATACCAAGGAAGTCATCACATGATTGTGAATAAATAACATTCATTTTGTATAACAAAAGGCGAAATCCTGAACTAAAATGATGCTTGGACATGCACAAAATTTACTAAAAGCGAACGGTTTAGACCCACGTTAGCCTGAGCGGACTGCGCAGGCTGACCTTGGTAGAAACTTTTTGCAGATGCATTTAAACCCTTTTCACAGAGCATGGTTTTAATATATTCTGTGTTTGACAATGGCACGTCACGCACGAGTAATTTATATCTGTCCTCTCGTCCGTATGTAGAAGAATATTATAGTAACATACATGTATCAATTTTGTTATTTGGCACTAGACACTGATATATTCATTTCCTCTTGAAAATGACCTGCGACGAACATACACATTGAACATTTTCCACATAATTCCGTTGGATCCTTAGTGGCTCAGCAGTAAAGTGCAGGACTAATAAATTGAAGACCCCAGATTCGAGCCTCTTTTGGAGCACTGGACTTTTCAGTGTAGAGTCCTTGGTCGAGACACTTCAGAGTTCAAGCCTAGTACTGGTGTAATCCAGGACAAACATGAATACTTATATGAGCTGTCGCCGTGATAAGACTGAAATAATAGTGAAAGCGGAGTAAAACACCAATCAATCAATCAATCAATCAATCACATTCCCTTTTTTAAAGAAGAAGGCCTTTGAAAACATTATAAGAAAAGGCCGATAACCAGTATTTTCTCACTTCCCCACAATGTTTTCTTCGCATTCAAAGACAAATCCAACCACTGGAGCTTGTCTTGGCTACAAGTGTCTTGAATTTCGATAAGTTTTACTTTCTCTCGTTTGGTAAAGGGTCTAACTTTTCCTGTCATACACAACCTCGTGTGTGTTTTCCGGAGGTTTGTTCTATGAGAACAATTCATTGTTTTTTTTTTTCGCTTTTTTAAAATAGTTTCCACTTCAATTTAGAATTGTTTGGAGGGATTTTTTTTTTTTAGGCTTCTTATGACCAATCATTGCTCCAGATAAATCGGCATCCTTATTGATATTATGAGAACAAAATGGGGAAAATAAAATATTCTAGGACATGAAAAACGAATTGTCATACTCTGAACCTTCGTTCGTTTTAATCGTGGGTGTTTTTAACACTTTCCCCTCCTCCACCAAACCCCCCCCCCTTCCCCACTTTCATACTGAACCTAAGAATGTCTCTCATACTGAACCTAAGAACATACCGGTAGTAACGTGAGTAATTTTTATCAAGTCAAAAATAGCTAAAGTGTTCCGAATGTTCTTCTAAATTTCTATGACGTCAAAGTCGCCGTGTATTTCCTACTAAAACCTACGGGGAAGATTTGCATATTGGCGCTAATTGCCGGTTTTACGAATGCTTCTGTGGTTTCAAAGCTATATTTAAGAACGAAACGACTGTAACCCTTAGGCTTCAAAGCGCGACGCAATACGCTTTTGCGGACAGTGTAGATCAATATCAGACTGCACGTTCTGTGCAGTCTGATCTTGATCTACACTGTGTAATATGACAAAGAGAATTTTTCCCTGAGAATAGAATTTTGAAATTGCAATACACGTATTTGAGTTTAACCATTTAGTTGAAAATTTAATTCATTTTTCAGCTAAACAAACCGTGTATTGACGACATAAGAGAAAGGGGTTTTCGTAAACTTTGTGGGAAAAGGACGAAATGGTATAGAGCACCATTTTCTCCTTTTCTCACAATAATTTTTGCCCTTCCAAAGATAAATTCCATCTTGAGAGCCACATTTAAATTGATCTCTGCAAGTGATCACTTTCGACAAGCCTAGGTTTTGTCGTCTGATAAAGGGTTAAGGGTTGAAGAAGATGACATCGAGATTTTAATTCTATATATAACACTCAAATATCGCAAAATCAAGGCTGTTGTGACCATTTTCTCATACGATATCGCAATGTGTAAATCTAGGAGGAAAATCACGTTTTTTGCAGCTTTATCTACATCAACACTCTCCACAAAACGTATCTCATATCTTCATACCGTGATAAAAATTTCAGTTATCAACGGTTGGTTTTCAACAATATAACTGGTATCATCGGTTGCTTTTTTTCATAGTATTTTAGTTGTCATCGCTTGGTTGTCAGTTATCAACGGTTGGTTTTTTAATGGTACTTCAGTTATCAATGGTTGGTTTTCAACAGTGTTTCAGTTACCAGCGGTTGGTTTTTGAAAGTATTTCAGTTATCATCGGTTGGTTCTCAACGGTATTTCAGTTATCATCGGTTGGTTTTCAATGGTATTTCGGATATCATTGGTTTGTTGTAAATGGTTTTTCAGTTATCATCGGTTGGTTGTAAACGTTATTTCAGTTATCAACGGTTAAATTTCAACAGATTTGAATGGAATTTCAGTTATCATCGGTTTGTTTTTAATGGTATCTAAGCTATCATCGGCTGGTTTTCAATAGTGTTTAGTTATTTTCGGGTGGATTTAAACGGTATTTCAGTTATCATCGGTTGGTTTTTGAAAGTTTTTTAGTTATTTCAGTTATCAACGGTTAATTTTCAACAGTTTTCAATAGTATTTCAGTTATCATTGGCTTGTTTTGAATGGTATTTCAGTTATCATCGGTTGGTTTTCCATTGTATTTTAGTTATTTTCGATTGCTGTTCAAATTTTTTCAGTTTTAAACGGTTTGTTTTTAATGGTATTTCAACTATCATCGGTTTGTTTTCAAAAATATTTCTGTTATCAACGGTTGGTTTTCAATGGTATTTTAGTAATAAATGGTTGGTTTTAAATATATTTAGTTATTATCCGTTTTTTTTTTTTAGATTGTATTACAATTATGTAAAGACAACATGTTCACTGATCCACACCAGTACTTTGTGTAACAATACCGGCTTTCAACCCCATGGCTGTTGTATGAGAAATAAAATTGAAAAAAGAAATGATTTGACAACGAAACCATAGGTGTCAATGGCTCACTGTAAGACAGGAAGTACACGAAAACTGTAAATTTGTAGCAATCAAATTTTTTACCTATACTTATCCCATTGCAATTTAAAGTAACATTCTAGCAGCAGGCACATTACACTACTGCATATATTTAAAGAAAATTTCCAGCCAAAAGTAAAAACCCCAAAATTAGGTCATTTCAAACTTCTTTTCGCTGGAAAAATCTCGTCGTATCGGATAGTGTTGATTCAAGATCATAATGCGATCTCTGCATTATGATCTTAACCTTTGTTCCAATCAATTCCGACTTTAATGGACCATGTGATGGAAAGACTTTTGAAAACCACAAATATTTATCAGCATTTTCGCCTTCTCCCACTTTTTTTACCCTATCAGATAAGTTTCATCTTTTGTGTCACCTTAAGTTTGTCGTCTGCATATTTTTGGACAGGCCTAAATTTTGTCGTCGGCTGAGCTGTAGATTCAAACCAGCGACCCATTGGTTCAAAACTCTGCACGTTTACTGACTGAGCTAACGGCTCGGTTCCTACACTTTTGGCAAAAACACTCAGTTACAGAGAGTAAAAGGCGCATCTATACTGTGGTGGACAATTGCATATAAAGCCAAAATCGAAATACAATATCAATGAGCCATACTTTGTGAAAAGAGGGCCTAATACATCTGCAAAAAGTCTCGACCCATGTCAGCCTGCGCAGTCCGCGCAGGCTGACATGGGTCGAAACTTTTCGCTATTGGTTAAGTTTCTGCCTGCCAAAGGACCTTTCTACCTCCAGATACAGTCGTTTGTTTGACAAAGTGGGTATCATTGATCCTTGATCATGTGATATCTTGCTTGATATAATGCATCACGGAGGATGCATTAAACCCCCTTTTGCCAGAGCATGGATCATTAAGAAATATCTAGATAATGGTATTAGTGGGGGAAAATGATCAATTTTTCACATAAATAAATATAAAATGAAGCACGTTCTCAATTAAACAAAATGAAGAAAACACCGTGACCTACGAAAGATAGATATTCGTTTTTGACCTTGTACCAAACGATCCGATGTTTAAAGGGGCCTTTTAAAATTATTTTGCTGCTCATCCATTCTTTTTTTAACACCGATAAATACGACAAAATATACTTTTCCTGCGAACCAAAAAGGACTTGACGGTTACATGCAGTAAAATGGTTCAAATTTAGCGTTCAACTATCAGTTTGGTCGCATAGGGTCTGTAAGTCTCGTCACGTGACCGCGAGAGTTCATCACTTCCGGGATCTACCGTAAATTTATCTCCTTTTCATTACAGTAGGTGGAGAGATACACGAAGCAATTACGAAGGATTAAGTCAGGTTTTAAAAGTCCGAGCGATTTGAAAATTTCAGTAATAGATCAGAGAACGATATGTGACTATGAATACGCCACAGTAAAGAACAGATCGTATTCAGCGCAGGTAAACGGGTTGATGGTTGAACCTACTTTCGGTTTCGTATTCAATAGAATCATGTTTTTTTGACGGACTTAAATCAAAATAGGTGAATCACGTTTCTTTCACAAAACTACAGCTGTGTGAAGGCATAAAATGAAAGCATAAGTACGAAGCAAGACGTTTTAAAGCAGATATTTATACTTGTAATCCTCAAGTTGCCGAGGGCGATCGCACAGATCTACGTTTCCGCTGTTAAATTCAGCCTCTGGTAATATTCAAGTATTTTAAAGACAGCCACTCCAGTATTATATTTTCAAAGATCAAACCATATAAGACAGTTCAGATTCAAGATCAGACTGCATGTTCAGTGTAGTCTGATCTCGACCGCACTTTGCTGAAAAGTATATTTATCTTTTTACCACAAGACAGAATCTTTGACTGGTCCAAATTGAAAGGATTTGCAGATGACAATTAATACCGTATAGTACTCAAATGATGGACATTTATCTGAGAGGGTAGAAAATATTATTGAAAAAGGAGAAAATGCTGGTTACCAGCATTTAATTCTTTTCCTACAATGTTTTTATAAGGCTTCTTCCTCTGTGTCTTTAAAATTCAGGATTGTGTGGTAAAGGATTAATTGTGCTTCACAGGCCAAGGGTCATTTAAGAAAAATGCAATATGCTTGTTCCACTATGCACACTGAATATTAGTGTTGTGCATGGTACTTTGGAAAGATACCCATGACCAGGTGCACTAACTGGCACATGAATAAAATGTTTAACCCTTTACCTTTACCTCTAAAGAAAACAATTTATGAAAATATTATGGAAACAGGAGAAAATGCTGGTAACCAGCATATCTTCCTTTTCCCAGGATATTTTCAACCCTTCCACAAATGAACTTCAATTGTTTAGCACTCTTACTTTTTCATCTGCTAGTGCTTTCAATATATACAAGTCATTAACCCTGTTGTTTGGTAACAGCTTACCAAGATCTTTGATATAGACTATACACGTTCAAATCTAACATGCAATTTGCATGAAGTATGTCCCAGCGCAAGGCCATATTGGTGTGTTACACATACAGACGAACAGACACAAGATGGAAAGGCTTATGTCAGTGGTTATAACAATGGCTCTCTTGTCATTTATTGCAGGTATAGAAATTCTTCGAGTATCCCAGGGTGGGTTTGTGGCAGAGAACTGTTAACAGTGAAGTTCACCAGTAAATCTTCATCGGAAAGATATTATGCCCTGTGTAATCCAGCAAAGGATATAATAATTTACAACAGCTATTGAGACAATACAAAGACTTTCAAGGTATTCTGTAATTATTCAATTAAAAGTTATTTTATACACGTACAAGCATAATTTGTCACATTTCATTCGTGTAATGCGACCAATTCTAAACCTTTACTTCACAGAGAATTTCAAGCATTACCTCCTTTTCGAAGGGGAAAAAAATGACCCATTAGGATAGACTTACTAAAATTACTAACGAAATTCACAGTGTAGACACAGTATAATATTATGATGAAATTTTTGTTACCATTTTTGTGGAGTATATAACAAAATTGCAATAGTATTTTGGTATTATCATTGCAGCCACTTCAATTATCCCTATGTTTCTGAACATCTCACACCAGTAATACACTTGTCCACACAATATTTTTGAGCTGTGATCCATCCATTTGATGAAGATCAATGCAATTTCAGTCAGTTTGGTAAAGAAATCTGTTGGCTGAAAAACATCCAGTTGCTGAGGATGAATCCTGCGAGGGATACTTACAAGGGAGAGTTAAGAAACTCCTGGGAAGGGGAACTTACAGGTGTGATTAATTGTTGATTGAATCAAGCTTTTGGCTGCTTTCAACCTTAAATTTTGGCAGCTGTGATTTGATAGAAATTCTGTTGAAAGCAGTTTTAAACTCAATTCAAGATGGTTTCAAAGAAACTGTCAACAGCAGACAAACTCACAAACAGATACATGTAGATACATGTAAATGAATGGGACAAAAAAGCTTTCCTTAACCCTTTACCACACAATCCCGAGTTTTACGATCTTGAGGAAGAAGCCTTTTGATAACATTGTGGGAAAAGGAGAAAATGCTAGTAACCAGCATTTTCTCCTTTTTCCACAATGTTTTCTACTCATTCAAAGACAAATTCCATCCTTCCAGCCACATTTAAATTGTTGTTTCCAAATGTTTTCGATTGGACAAGTCTAGGATCTGTCCTGTGGTAAAGAGTTAAGCACTTTTTGCTCTGGTGAGCTAAAAACTTGTATTTCTTGAGATACTATATTTACTAACATCTCTTACTAATATACTTTCAGAGCTTTCTCCTGCTAGAAGAATGACACTAAAAAGGAACCATAACTGCAAGACAACTACACCTCACAGGGACCACATGTTATAATTTGTGCAATGGTGGTCTCATATATCATTGGACATGCAGTCATTAAAACATTTAATTAAAGAAAAATAGTGCTATAGTATTAATGTTCTATGTTTACCATCTTTGCACTGCAAAGACGTTCATGCTAATATTTACCGGTACTTTTCAAAATCAGTAATAGTTAAAAGGGTATTTAAATCCTAACCACGAAATGCCACTAAATTAAAACAGCATTGCAGCAGACTGCTTTTGAAAATATTGTGACTAAATATGATGTTGCTCACAGTCAGCAATATCTATTTGCCACAATGTTTTCATCTCAATCTTTCAATTATTTTTCTCCATTTGCCTCAGATTTTATCTAGTGTTAAAAGTAAAGGTAGGTTTCAAGACTTTGTTAAATAAAGCAATATTCTTGTTTATGTTCAGAACAAAAATCCTTAATGCCCCTTTAAGAGTGAAAGCAATATACATGCAGTAAAATTCAGTCATTGACATTGTGTGGAAAAAGAAATTCCGTTACATACAAGTCTTATTAGCTGCACAAAATTAATAGTCCTTTGAAAACATTGTGAGAAATGGCAAATTAATAAACAATTTTGGATTTTTTAACAATATTTTTCTGAAGCAGAAATTTGCTCCATCAAGGGACCCGAATAACATGAGAATAATATAAAAGTGTTATGTACTACAAATGTAATAAAGATAAATATCTACAAAATTTTCAAGACTTCTCATGTTTATTTCTTTTAATCTTTACCAACTGATAAAATTCTGGACTTCTTCAAATTCAAAGCATTTGCAGACGACTCACTGATTTTGGCTCACATTCTACAATTTACCTATTAAAGGGTAGGAAACATTGTGTTGAAAGGAGAAATTGTTAGTTGTCTTTTCCCACAATGTTTCCTAAAGCATTTTTCTGCAGGGTTGTTAAAACTCAGGATTTTTTGGTAAAGACTTACAAGTCATCAAATATATTAACTTAATAGCTTCTGAAACATATTTGCAGCATAAAAATTCAGAAGCATCCTTGTAAATGTGAAAAATAATCAAGGAGTAAGGCTTGAGTATTCATTAAATCATGTCAAAGGCAGATATTACTTATTTTGACCAATTTGTCCTTAGGTCAAAATGTTTTCAAAATTGGTCTGCTGCAAGACACAAAAAGTTATCTACAGGAGACAGCCCACTGACCCCTTTATCTGCTGGTATCATATCACTGGGCTGTCTCTGGTCCAACAACTTGCAAGGTTGAATTAAACAAGGGCTGTATAAGAAGTAGACATGCAACCATTTTAACCTTTTACCATTTAACAAAATTTTCATTATGTCTATTTTGAAAGCAAAGTTGGAGGATGAAACAATTGTAGCCCAAATGATTAGGTTTATTTCTGAAAGGAAACATTGTGAGAAAAGCATAAAAAGCTGGTGACCAGTTTTTTTCTCCTCTTCCTTCAATGTTGTCAAAAGCCCTCTGCATCAGGGTAAGTAAAAATAGAATTGTTTGGTAAAGGGTTAACTCACAGAACAAAATTTCGACTGGTTCAAGTTGACAGGATTAGCAGGTGATATGTAGCTGAACTGGTGAAACTTGTCTTTGAATGGGTAGAAAACACTGTGGAAAAAAGATTTCCAATATTTTCTCTTTTTCTCACAATTGTTACAGCTTCCCTCCCCCTGGCTGTTTTAATACAAGCTCATTTGATAAAGAGCTAACTTGATGCCTACTCTTCTAAGTACAGGAAAATGCCTTGCAAATCTTATCTTGTGGTACATCCTGTTGCATCTGCTGTCATTTGGACTGTCATGAATTAATCTTGTACTTTAGTGTTTTGGCATTTCCGAAGCTTCTAAAGTAGGTGATGTTTCATGCGGCACGGTACAGATGTTTTGGACAGTTATTGTGATTGTTCTGAAGCTGTTGATTCTCACTGTAGAGCCAACATCCATGGAATTATGTATTGGCTTGAATAAAGTGGTCAGTTTCTGATCTTCAAATATGTTACCACCCAACCAGATGTTTAAAGGTGACATCCTGTGTAACATATTAGAAATGAACAACAGCATCTGAAATGAAATTATAAAAATTATAAATCTGAAATACGAGTGCAGTCCTTCAGGATACCCATTTCTTTGAACATTAATCAGACCAGAATTCTATCAAAGCCTGAGTGTCTTCCTGCACACTTTGCTAACTCATGTACTACTTTAGATTTGATTTGATTTGATTGGGAAACATAGCATGTCAGTTTTTGCAAAGTTTGGTCTTTTTCCAGTGTTTATGGGAGTACCCTGAGGTAAAAGGTACTGAGAAAATTGTTGGATAAGAAATTCCTGGTTACCAGCATTTTGTCCTACAACAATGTTTTCTACCCTTTTCTTTGCCATCTTTAGAGCCAACTTTTATTTTCCCTCTGCAAATACTATTTGTAAACTTGGTCAAGTCTAAAATTTAATTACTTGTTAAAGAGTTACATGTGTAAAAAAGAAAAACAAATCTAGAGAGTGACATTTAAAGCCACATGTACTATGTTTCATCATGGAAATCATGCATTATGAAGGCAATGGAGGTGGAAATGTTTTCAAAACATATTGCACAATCAATATCTGGTTTACGTTAATTTCATTTGTAATATCAATTAAAACAGTATTGTAATATGTGTATCATTAACCACTTTTACCAATATTAAAACATTAAAACTATAAAGTGTAAGTCAAATTTGACTTTAACCCTCTTAATAGATCATTTTTGTTAAATATTTCAGAATTCTAGATAATTAAAATACATGTACTGCAATATAGTAACCTCATTGCTGTAGCTTTATCTGGAAATTTCACTTTGCTGAAAAACAACAAGCTTGGCCCATTTCCTCTTAGACCATCAGCATAGTGACAACTGCAGAATCTGAAGTTAGGATTTCATGGCCTATCTGCCCTCCTGCAGAAAAAAATAGGATAAAGCAATGTATTTAAAAAGACTTTCTGCAGAATATTTCATCATTAGAAACATTACACTTGTAAGGGCTAGATCTACATCTAAATGGGCAAGCACAAGTACTGATCTTGAGTATTCAAATAGTCTACAATTCTTTGTTATAACCCTCAAAGTGCCTTTGACCACTTAGTTGCTTTTGCGACCAATGTACATCATGATCAGACTGCACAAAGTGTGCAGTCTGATCTCTGATCTACATTGATCGCTTTGCTAAGACATTCCAGACAAGTGCAACTTCAACATTATATCTTACGATCTTATCTATAAAATGAAAACGCCTCTTTGATTTATTTGGCGCTCTAGAAAGGGTTAAGCCTATTTACCCAGTTCCCAGTGAAATGATGAATTTACCTGAAAATAATTCAACAAAAGATGCCAAAATAGGTTTTGAAGCCATGAATTCACGACCAGTTATGAATTTTCTTTGGTCATATGTATGTAATTGGCTGTCTAAGGCAATTTAATGAATAAAATGAGGCCGAGTAATTGCAACTGTCATTATCGGCAACATTTAATATGATGAAAAGGAGACTTGGGTGCGAAACTACACTGGTGCGAAACTTATCACAATAGCAATATGTTTCTAAACGCCCCTGAAGACGCGATCAGAGTGCATTTCTATAATGAAATGCTTAAAAACATCATTTTATTGCGATAACTAGGTTAGTTTGATCTCTTTAGATCAGAAATCGACCGAGTACATGTCCATTGCAACGATGTACGAAAAATGGGTTACGAATTTTCGCTGATTTCCACGGCCTGTTTTTAAATCACAGCATTATTTCTCAACAATGTTTTAACCCTTACCAACATCTTTCATCTCCGGTTTTTCCTCTCCACACCATTTTTGAGAATTTGAATAACATACACATCAGTGTAGCGTCACGAATGTCGGTACATACATAAGCAAAATAGTGGAAAAAATCTCAATATGGCGACCAGTGATCCCGGAAGTGCATTTCATCTAAACGAGACTTACAGACCCTATTGCAATCTGTATTGTTATGAGATAAAAAATGACGTCATCGTATTTATAAATACGATCCAAAATAATCAAAGCGTGTAATTAGACACAAACCTTTGCGAAATTCTGGCGCGAAAATCTAAAAATACCTAAAGAGGCTACGCAGCCTAGTGAGGAAATACCGCTGATCTTTTTAACATTTGTCTTTCTTCTTTACCGATAATTAACCAGCTTTGGCTTGACTAAATTCATTGGTGAATCATTCATTCTTAAAGGTTAGTGAGATTATAAAAATCTGTACAGCTCCCTTTAATGACCCTAGCTATGAAAGCTTTTTGAAAATTATATGGGAAAAGGAGAAAGTGCTAGCAATCTGTGATTTCTTCTTCTCCCACAACCCTTGCAACCATTTCAAACACAAGCTCTGTCATTCAAAAGCCACATAATAATAATTAGCCCGATCATGTTTTTTTTTTTCCGAGTTATATATTCGGACGTTACTTTGTCAAAAATGAGGTAATAATCACGGAAGCGATAAATCGTTTTGCCACAGATCTATATAGAGAGTGAAAGGAGACTGCGCTTAGGAGTGGTAAAAAGAATATTACCGCCTGGACACAGGCTACATATATTTCATCTGCAAGCACTTATAACAATTTGAATAAGACCAAAGTTTTTTCTTCTTGTAACGAAATTTTATGTTTGTCTGAATATGCCTACTGTCCGAAACGTTAAATTTCATTGGGATAAGAATTTACTTTCCGTTGAGGAGTGGGTTCAAAGAATGTCTGCCGTCGGAGAAACAGGTCATCAGGTTTGATGCCGGCTTCCGATATACCAAAAATAATGGCGGCCATATTTGATTGTTTATGTAAGTATTGCACCTGCAGCGTTATTGTGATATTTGGATATAATCTATTGTTATCAATAGACATAAAGCTTTACTCTGTTACCCTATAAAAAATAGGTCGAGACCTACTGAAACATATTTGGAGCAGAGGGATTTGAGTCCGTCTTTGTATGATACAGACGATAGACTGGTATTTACCTTTTTACTCTATAATCCCGTTTTTTTTTTTTTTAATGTTCCCAAATGAAAAAGGCTTTCAAAAACCTTGTGGGAAAGGGAGAAAATGCTGGTAACTAGCATTTTCTCCTTTTCCCACAATGTTTTCTACTCTTTATGAAACAAATCCCATCAGTTTAAAAGCCACATTTATCTTGTCGTCTACAAATGCTTTTAGTTTGAAAGAGTCTAAAATTTTGTCGTATTGTAAAGAACAAATCCAGGTGTACTGCATCAGAATCCCGACAGTGCAGAAACAATTTTTTGAGAATCGGTTAGACCCCTCTGTCTGTCTGTCTCTCTCTCTCTCAGCTTAAGTTTGTATCGTTTCTTATTGCTTGGGAGAGCAGTCAGGAAAGAATGCTTTACGTAACATGGGTGTTGAAACACCAGAAAGCGCACGTAAAGGTGCACTGGTACCTGTGACATAAATGCAACACGTTTGAAAACGGTGTTTAGCACGAAATTGTTAATACGAATACCAAGATACTTAATTCTAAGCCTTATTCTCATGAATTTTCTAGATTTGAACTGGACACAATGGCTGACTGGCTATACCAAAAGAGCCATGCTCTGTGAGTAGGGAGCTTAATGCATCTGCAAAAAGTATCGACACATGTCAGCCTGCGCAGTCCGCGCAGGCTGACATGTGTCGATACTTTTTGCAGATATCGGTCAATTTTCTGCATTTCTAAGGACTATTCCACCTCATGATTTAATGGATTATCAGACAAAATGGATTTTATGGATCCGTAATTATGTGATGACTTGCTTGGTATAATGCGTCACGGAGATGAACTAAACTCCCTTTTGCCAGAGCGCGACTCAAATGGTTCAGCCAATCAGAAATTGCGTTACTTTCTTAAACTGGAATTTGACTTGGAATGTAATCCGAAATTGTAGGTGATAACGGATTTGGAACATTATCCCATATCCCGTATCGAAAATATTCGCAATTGCAGATAAAGATTATCGGGAGACAGACGTTACCATTAAAACTCTTGGCAATATGGCGCGCCGACATTTAACCTAGTTAGTGCACCTGTAAGTTGAAGGTTTAGAGTTCCCAGTACTCTGATTCTGTGCAGAAGGTTGTCACTAATTTTGGCTGTCTTATGGCAATGACTTAAAAGAAAAAAAAATGCTTCGTGAGCAAGGTTGTTTTTTTTTTTTTCTTCAACCGAAAGGCAGAGGGATAACGTGCTTTGCCGTTGTCTATTACTCCCTTTGTCCGATTATTTTTGAACAAAGGTAAGGCATTTGGCGGGGCAAATAAGGTCAACATAGTGATTTACAAATCATCTAGGGTACTGAAACAATCTAAAGAGCTTTTGTTGATTAAGGATAGGGCACCCTAATGGGATTCTTGTAACACCGCCTTTCATCGCCGAAAAAACGTACGGATTCGGCCAAGACTCGGGTAATCCGTAATCGATCGGCCGATACACGCTGGTTCCCCGCATCGATTACAGATTACCCGAGTCCTAGCCGAATCCGTTCGATTTTGGCGATGAAAGGCGATGGTACATGAATCCCATTAGGGTGTCCTATCCTTAAGTGATTTAAGGTGAGGTTGCAGGAAATATGCTGTTTTATGATTCCTATCAGTGAATTACTTGGATTTCACAGTGAATAACACCACTAGTGATGATAATTATGGTATCATCACTAATGACGATAGAGTTTTAGAATGTTTGCCGGAACTACTTTTTTCCTATATTGCTCATATTGTGCCATTCTTGATAATTATCAGAATAAAAGAGGGTGAATTACGAATATAATCCGTTCTTCGGACTCGTTTTTTTAACCGCATCACACCCCATTCTAATGACAGATTTTTAATATCACACTCAACCAGTTGATCTCAGCTGGAACCGATGTCATGTGAATATTAATTTTATATTGCATTTATTCATCGACGCCATCGGTTGCTCATATGGGCGACCCCTCCGGCTCTTAGTTGTGTCATGGAATAATACAAGATACGTGTAAATGGACCGTATTCACTGACCTTTTTGAAGAGTATTCTTTGTCTTTTTCTCAGGAATATTCTAGATTTGAAAGTAACACAAATTCTGATTGGCTAAACCAAATGGTTTTAGCCATCGGTGTTACGTTCAAATCTAGAAAATGCTTCAGCATAACACTAAGAATATTCTTAAGAGTAGTTGAATAGGGACCCAGGACGAAACACATCTAAGTTACGCCTTGTTCTTTCAAGTGCTCGGTGTGTAGCACCGTCACACGGGACCTATGTTGAACGTCTCATCCGAGAATTTTTTTGGTAATTTTTAGTTGGCCTGCCATGGGATCGAACCCACAACCTCCAGTATCCAGAGATTTTCCGATTACAAGTCTCTGGCACTACAGCCTGAGCTATTCCGGCTGACCTCTGTAAGACACTCTGGTCAGTAAGCTCTTCGAATCAGTCTTGCTAGGCTCACAATCATCTCATTTACCTAGCAGCATAAAGGTTAAAAAGGGGTGACCAACTGGATTCCAGCTAATTCTTTAACAAGAAATATCTTTTAAAAAGACAGACGGCGTAAGAGGCACTGGGATATGAATATTTAAATTCGTTTGTAATATAATATGAAGAGAAATGATGAAAACAGTTCTGAAAGTAGCCTCTTTAAAATTGTTTTGCATATGGTTGAAAGCAGAATTTTCAATAAGATTTAAGAATGAGGAAGCTCTCGTAATGAGCGTTATTGAGCAATACATTAATTCTCATTTTTAACGTAAAATGAGAGTCGACATTCTGCCATGTTTCGGAAGATATCGTCTGTTCTGTTTTTTTATTAATGAATCATGTTTAAATAAAGGTCTGTTTAGACCATACGATGAAATCTTTAAAAAGAAAACAAAGTAGATTTGCATGTTTTTGTACAAAAATGAAGCACCTTTCAAACATCGACTATTTTTCATTATCAGAAAGCGGGGTTTTATCACCCCTCTCAATGCTTGACCACACCCACCTACTTTTATTAAGAGTAATTTAGTAGGAACCCAGTTTCTTCGCTAACAACGCAATAAAATCGATTGTTCCCCAGGTAGGCATAGTTATTCACGTTTCGAATTAAATCACCAAATTCAAGACATAAAATCTTTTTTCATTGTGACAAGAAACGAAATCAGTTGTTTCACAACCCGTTTTCGTGTAAGACAATAGAGCGGTAGCCTGCCGTCGCAATTCGTATTGGGTTTTACGCGAGGAAAAACGGGTACCAAATCTCTTACACTAACCAAAATAGAAAACTCGCCAATACTCATTGCTATTAGTTTATCCATATGATTTAGATTATGGATGTTTAGCTAGAGTTTAACATCTGCATGGCCAAAAAGTACATCTTTACACAGGTAAATGTGATCATTACGTGATTTTCTAGTCATGAACACTTTTATCCAATGTCGGTAAATTTCTACTGAGACCTTTATTTTTTTGCGTAGTTTACCTATATTTGGCCAATCACAAAATGTGTAACCATTCATTTCCTCCTAGTACTGAAAGTAGGTCAAAGGTGAGATCATACAGCTACGCCGAAAAATAGTGGAGAGTCGTAAAGACCCGAAAGGAGGGTTGTTTAACTCTTTACCAAACAATCCCTGGTTTTCACGACTCTATAAAAGAAGCCTTTTGAAAACATTGTGGGGAAAGGAGAAAATGCTGGTAACCAGCATTTTCGCCTTTTCCCACAATGTTTTCTACCCTTCCCAAAACAAATTTCAATTTTTGAGTCACTTTAAATTTGTTGTCTGCTAATGCTTTCAATTTGGAACAGTCTAAAATTTTGTCGTCTGCTAAAGAGTTAAAAGCATTTTGGGAAAAGGAGAAAATGCTGGCAACCACCTTTTTCCGTAATGCTCTCTACCCGGTCAATGATAATATTCGTCATATGAGCCTCATTTAATTTGTCGTTTGCAAACGATTTCAGTTTGGACAAGTCAAAACGTGTCATTTGGTTAAGAATAAAACGATAAATATAGGTCCGTTTTCTGCAAAACCGAATATCGTTTTAACCCTTAGGCTGCTAACATAACTTTGAAATTGCAATATTTGGGTTTTTACTTTCGGATTGAAAATTTCATTTAAGTTTTTTAGCAGGATAAGGGTTAAGTCTTAATTCAAAGACGAGTCATCTGATTGGTTGAGACAATATGTTTCAGATCATCAGATGGCTACCATTTTGAATTCAGAATTGACTTGTTACCAGACGACAATATTTTATCCTCATCAATATTGAAAATATACTGCCGAACTCAAGTTAAGGGCCAGAAGAAGAATCATCTCTCATAACCCAAAAAATGAAAGCAACACTTCAACTCTTGAAATGTTTTAATACGACATGTAACCTTTCGATTCATGTAAACAAAATCACTAACAAAGAAATTTCATTCGCGCAGGAAGCGTCGGAAATACCCTAACCCCCCCCCCCTTTGGAATAGTTGCAAGAATGTTCTTTCAGTTTGGTCAAGTTCAGTAACGGGTGTGCCCACCCTGGGCTGCAAGGCATTCACCGATCCGTGAGCGTATTGTACTTTACTCGAAAGACGTCAAGTTTACATATATGGCGATGCTGTTAAAGAAAAAAAGCAGGTACAAAAATGTGCTCATGCAGCTCTTGTGACTGAAAAGCAGCCAGTAGATTTGAAATGATTTCAATGGCGATGTTAATAAAGAAATACAAAAATGTGCTCATGCAGCTCTTGTGAATGAAAAGCAGCCAGTAGATTTGGAACGATTCCAATGGCGATGTTAATAAAGAAATACAAAAATGTGCTTGTACAGCTCTTGTGACTGAAAAGCAGCCAGTAGATATGGAAAGAATTCTATGCCTAGTAACACCTGCAGGTACTGTCTTAGTAAAATACCCCAACATCACCGCTGTAAACGACACGTATCAACTAACAAGAAATATCTTTTTTGTTTTTTAAAGATAGACGACGTAATGGGCTACTGTATTATGAACAGTGAAGATTTTGTGTTTTTAAAGATGAATAGAAATAATGAAAGAAAGCACGCCAGAAATTGCCGCTTTTTCCTCGTTGTTTTCTATCTTGGTTAAAAATGAAATTTTCAGTTAGATATATTTTTTAAAGAATGATGTTAATCCGTATTTTCGTTGGAAAAGGAGCATTTTGCTGCTAAAATTGATGTGAAGAAAACACATGTGGATATACAGTTATGGGCTATAGGATAACGCTTAAACACATTAGCAGTAGCAATTCTTGTATATTGTTGTCATATAATTTTTTGCCCTATAATAGACCTGCAGGCGGACCCGTAAAAAAAACATGTCTCACATTTCTTACCAATAGCAAAGAACTACTTCATCATTCCAAGATATCAGTACCAAGAAGAAGTTCAGCTACGCCGAAAAAAGATGACAGACTGATGAAATTCGTTTAGCTTACAAAGTACTTGATGAAAGAAGTCATTGACTCCCGGCTCTTTTTTCTCCCAAGGTTATGGCATGAATTTAGTTAACAGAAATCCAAGTAATATAACATCAGGAATATCGTTCAGTTTTATATCAGGAGGTTTATACTTATCCCAAACGACCCCGAGAAAGATAACTTTTGAAAACATCGTTGGGAAAGGAGGAAATGCTGGTAACCAGCATTTCCTCCTTTTTCCACGATGTTTTCTGTCCATCGCAAGACAAAATCCCATCATTAGGGCCACATCTAAACTGTCGTCTGCAATTGCTTTGAATTTGGACCAGTCCAAAATTTTGTCTTCTGGTAAGGAACTCAGATCTTTTGAATGCAATATCCCGCATTCCCTGCATTTTATTCTTGACAGTGCATTTAACGATGAATATTGTTGAGTGTTTTTGCAATACCCGATTTTTCTCTCTACATTTTCACCTGCATTCGGCATACTTCAGGTGATGGGAGCCATCAAATCCCTCGGCTGTATCTGGTGGATTAATATGCATCAGATCGATACATATCCGGAAGTACACCGCTTTACTAGTCGTAATATAAGACTACACTTGAAAAAAACAATACCCCCCCCCCGTTAGAATTTTTTCGGAATAGATCTTAGCAGATCTTAGCAGAGTTATTTTGACACACGCTTCGTTAAAAACGTTTGAAGGCATTTTTATAACGGGTTACATTGATTGTCAATAACTCAGCCGCAAGTGTAGTGAATTATTCCAGCAACGGCTTCAAAATTATCTGTCTTTTAATAATAAAGTTAAGGTTGTGTTCAACAGCATTTCTTTATTAACGTTTAATGGACTGATAAGCAGATTTCGCTTTCGCCATGACATATTTAGATTCATTATATTACTAATTATATATACGTTACACAGCCCACAAGTGACAGAGAAGAATGACAGAGCGGTTACGCTGAGGCCTCGCATGCCGGTAATCTTGCGTTCGAGTTACGTCACAGATTATAATTTTTTTTTTATGCATTTCTTTTTTTTAACCTTTTTTTTTATATAATATTAGGACCATTTAGTTTTGATCTGCCAACATTTTGAAAGCCTCTAATGCAACATTGCATAGCTCTACACACGTAACAGAATGAAGGAGTATACTCCAAGAGCTAGGTTCTTCCTTGTATTACAGCCTTCACACTGGATTCTATCTCTATGAACTTTGAAATGGCATCACTTGAAGAGTGTATTGAATATGCAAAGACTCACAGTATTAGTATTTGAAGGAAAAACGCTGAAAGAGAAACAACTAGAGGTTTTGAACAGTTTGTACGAAGGAAATGACTGTATAGCAGTTTTACCCACTGGATACGGAAAATAACCACCTTTTTCTGCCTTTCTCTTAATGTTTTCTTATCTTTTACAGACAAATCCCATTACTTCTGCCACATTTACTATGTTCTTTGAAAATGCTTACAATTTGAATCTGTGTAAAATTTTGTCATGTGGTAAATGTTTATTTATAACACCCCCACACACATAATAAAGGATTATGGATAATAGTTTTTAAACAATCTGGAGAAGGAAGGCTTTTGAAAACAATAATGGAAAAACTGCAGGTAATCAACATATTGTATTCTATCCTTTCAAAGACAGCTCTAATAACATTCACACTTACTTTGTCATCAGAAAATACTTTCAATATGGACATGCCTAAAATTTTGTTATCTGGTAAAGGGTTAATGTTAAAAAGACCATATTTATCCATGAAACAGCTTAGTAAAACATATGGAGCATTTACGGACAATATTGATCAAGATCAGACCACAAAAAGCATATGATATGGATCTGAATCTACACTATTTGATATCTTGTAATGTATTTCAGGAGTAAAAAAAACTGATTTTGCAACTTTTACATGTAGATTGTCTCATGCTGAGTGATGTGTCTTTTTCATTCACATAGATAGAACAGAGATTATACATAATAACTAATAACAACAAATATTTATTAACCTTTTACCAAATGAAGCAATTCTAGACAAGTCCAAAGTGAAAACATATGCAGACGACAAAATGAATATGACTCAGAATTTGAAAGTTGTACTGGAAAGGATAGAAAACATTGCTGGAAAAAGGTGAAAATGCTGGTTACCAGCATTTCTTCCTCTTCCCACAATGTTTTCAAAAGGCTTCTTTCTCAGGGGCATTAAAAGTTAAGACTGTGTGGTAATGGGTTAACCCATTACTGTGAACTAATGACATGGTATACATTTACATTTTTAAACTTTTAAGAGCTGTAAGAATACTTCTACAGATCAGAAATGTTTGGTCTGGAAAGCATTCCAAATGATGATAAAATAACATCAAATGGTTAATTACAAAATTACTGACCATCTTTATTTATAAACCCATCACCATAGTAAAGCTACTGAAAATAGCAGGATACACTACTTGGTTTTTGTAGAGGTTAGTTTGTTTTACATGGTAGAGGTGCTAGCCCTATGCATAACCCTCCTCCTTTTGCATCCAGGCTTGGGACCGACAATGGCGGAGTTACTCCTCTACTTGAAAAAATAAAAATTGGCAGGCAGATTTACGAAGCACTCATTTATGTACATGTCCTGATGTAGACATTCAATGCATTTTAATGGAACAATACATACAATGAGCTAACATAAAAAAATTCCCTACAGTTCTTTCATCCATTTCCTAAAATATATATTTCATAATATCATAATTTACAAACTCTTTTATTTCCTTCATTGAACTGACCCTGATTTCTTTTCCACAGGAGCAAAAGTTTGGAATCGCCTAAATTGAAAGCAATTCATATGTAGGTCAAAGGATGACTTCTGTCTCTCAAATGGTAGAAAACATTGTGGGAAAGGGATTGTGTGGTAAACAATTCTACCGCTGGTTTAATTTGAATATTTTTCTTTCTTTTCAATCAATACAAAGTCATTTGCAAAAGAAATTATTTACATCCTCTAATACACTTATTTATATGTAACTGCAAAATGTATGAGATCATAATGCCTGATTATGAATCTACACTTTTTGCAAATTATGATAATAATCATAATAAGAAATATCCATGTCAGTAATAAAAGATCAGAACAGCAAGAGCCTTGAACATCAGCCACTGATACCAGGTTCAATAAAGTATGCTGATATACTTTTCCTGTATACAACATATTTTTTTCCTTTTAATTAAAGTAGAGGTAAATATGTAACTTTTAACATTTTACCAAACAATCCTGTATTTTACAACAATACAATATCTTTATGCAAGTACATGTATACTGGCTCTGAAGAAGAATTCTTTTGAAAACATTGTTAGAAAATGAGAAAATACTGGAAAAACCAATATTTTCTCTTTTTCCAGCAATGTTTTCTACCCTTTTAAAGAAAGAATTAATCTTTTAACTTAGTTTGTTTTGTTGTCCACAAAGACCTGTATCACTAACTATCAGTCTGTCCTTCACTACAACAGTTATCAAAGAAACTTCCAGTTCCACTGCACATGTATAAATGTGAGATCAGTAATTAATTATGACTTAAGTGACAGGATTTGTCTTTGAAAAGGGAGATGACATTGCAGAAAAAGAAGAAATTACTTGCAATATGCATTCTCCTTATTTTCAGAAATGTTTAAAAGCATCAAGGTCACTTAACATGGGATTGTTTGGTAAAGAGCTTAATTTCAGTGCAGCATGAGTCTTTAGGGGACACATAAATTTGAGCTATGCTCTGTAAAAAGGGAGTTTAATGCATTTGAACAGAAGTATTGACGAATATCAGTCTGCACAGTCCACTGACCTTGGTCTAAACCTTTTGCTTATGGTAGGTTTTCTTCTACTTGCCCAAGGACGATTCTACCTCATAGTTAAGTTGGTTGTTAGACAATTATGGGTCCATCATTATGTGATGAAGTGCTCGGTATAATGTATCGTGGGGATGCATTTAACACCATTTTGGCTCTTTTGTATCTTAAGTCTAAGAACATACATACAGTAGCAAAGAAACCATATTAGTAGTTTTTTGAAAAAGAAATTTAAATTTGTGGAGTATGTCATGTCAGTAAAAATGATGTAACGGTAACGGGCTTTTTCGTCCCTGTGCTTGTTCGCCTGGGCTTGTTCGTCCGGGCTCGTTCGTCCGGGCTCGTTCATCCCAACTGATTTCTCGTTTGTCCGGGCTTGTTCGTCCCAATTTATTTACCTGCCAACCAAAGGTGTTAATAGTGCATAATTCACTGATTTTGACAGGTATATATGAAAAGGTGTTAACTGCACATAATCCCCGATCATCTTACTCAGCCATAGATATATAACTGTGCAAAAATAGTCATCCCCATCTTAGAGATGAAATCAAAGTAAGGAAAAATATTTACGGATATGGACATGAATTTTCAATTCATAGTGTGTTGTAGCACAGTAAGCCCTAGGCAAGAGGCGGTGTAGTACTGGCTGCCGCGATATAACTGCAGTATTGCTGAAAACGGCGTTGAATACGGCGTTGAACAACAAAACAAACAAACAAACTCTGTGTTCCTCATCATAGTAGCTTTTAACATACAATCACATTTTTAAACAACCAAATGGTAAATGTTATTTCGCCAACAAAAGGCAATAAACATGTCAGTGTGTCTTGGAGAAGAGAAGATAGTCAATAAACGACCGAGAGAAAGTTTAATTCAAAGTAGTTTTAAGTGTAAAATAACGATTCATTTTAGAAGGCACACAGCAATGTTTATTCCAATAGGATCGATAAGGTAGTGTGGGACGAACAAGCCTTGGCGAATAAGCCCAGGGACGAACTGGTTTTGGGACGAACAAGCCCGGAGCCGATGTAACCAGGAAATCTTGGCAGAAGTTTGACTTGAAATAAACTACTATTTTGTTAAAAGTAAATAGTAATGGACTAACCTATAGCGCACACCAATACATGAAGCAGGTCTGGACATTTAAACTCTTTACCAAACGACAAAATTTTATACTCCTCCAAACTGACAGCCTTTGCAGACGACAAAATAAAAGTGACTGAAAATTTGAAATTTGTTTTGTGAAGGGTCGAAAACACTGTGGGAAAAGGAGAAATTAGTTGGTAAAGGGTTAATTCTATTTCTTCTATGATGTCAACATACCAACTGTTGGAATATAAAAATTGTGGTTGCCTTTGAAACAGTATACTGTTTCTTTGCTTGCTTACAGACTGCATAGCACCATCTATGTCTGTTAAGTATTCATCATCCAAGCCATGTATCAAACCAAACTTTTTTCTCTATCTCTGGTATTTGCTCTTTTGTGCTACTGATTAAAAAAAAAAGGTTGTTTCAGCACACTGACAGTTCAACACCAACGTCACGGTTTCACGGGCATTGTCATCTTCAATTCAATTCCGTCAAAGCCTTTTGGAACTATTCAGCTGAAAATTTCCATCGACAACTGATTATTGTCTCTGAAATATTTTGAATAACTAGCTTAAATTTTTTATCGACAACTGATACGTGGACGCCGCCATATATTGATCATGTGACTGAAAGTAGTTTTAATGGCGACCTCCTTAATACGGACGAGGTTAGGTGTAGGTACGGAATCGGCAGAGTTGTGACGAGTGTTTCACATGCAGACGACTCATTTTTTTTTTTTTATCTTTCAGCAGGTCTTCGTGAAGATTAAAAAATAAAATCTTTGACGGAAAAAAAAATTGATCGAACCCTTCAAAATCGTTTTTTCGCTTTGTTGCAAAAACATACATGCTTCAACAGCCCGGCCGGGTAGCTCAGAGGTTGGGTATCTGACTCATGACCTTGTGGTTGTGAGTCCGATACCTGGTTGAGGCAAACTTTTTTTCTGGCTATTTTTCGCCTCTCACCTCTGATGCATGTGAGAAAAGTAGTCAGTGACTTGGAAAGAAAGTTGTGTCAGTACTGGTGTGAGACAGCTAGGAAACACGTGCGTAGGTGCACTGGCCGCCGGGATATGACCTTAGCTGTATAAACGGCGTTAAACGTTAAACTCCAGTATAATCAATCAATCAATCAATCAACATGCTTTAACCGTTTATCAAACTATTCAGTGTTTTAAAGACTCTGGGGTAGAAAGCTTTTGAAAACATTGTGTAAAAAGAAGAAAATGCTGGTAACCAGCATTCTCAACTTTTCCCACAATATTTTCTTTCATTTCCATGAAAAGAAAGAAAACGTCATTTGGACAACATTTAAATTGTCGTCTGGTAAAGAGTTTGACTTAACTTTTTTTCTTGTTTCAAAAGTTTCCAAAAAAAACACACACATACATGAGCTATGCTCTGTAAAAAGGGGGCTTAATACATCTTCAAAAAAGTATCGACCCATGTCAGCCTGCGCAGTACGCGCAGGCTGACATGGGTCGAAACTTTTTTGCTAATGTTCAATTTTCTACACGTCAAAGGACCAGTGTGCCTCATGATCCGGTCGGTTGTTAGACAAGATTGATTTCATGGATCCGTGATAATATGATCACATGCTTAGTATCATGTATCATAGAGATGCATTAAGCTCCCTTTTGTCAGAGCATGGCCAAGATGTGTTCGAAGTAGTCGTCTACACATTTGTGTCGAAGGGAATTGGGTTAATTCGAATTTTATAGGTATGCTGCGAAACGTCAAAAACAACCTGCATTTCTACTTTGTCAGTCTAACATGGACTTGTACTTCATCGTCGAGAATGCAACGTTGATATAAAAGATAAATTCTCAATTAGCAGAACTCTTTTGCAGACGACAAAAATCAAAGACACATCTTTACTAGTTTTCAGGCTGTATTCAGGCAGTTTTTTTTAACCCATTTCATCCTTATTCTATGAAAGTATAATCATTCTTTAATCTTCATGCAAAATGTTACCCCTGATGGCTGCAAGATTGCACAGATCACGACGGATACAAAGTGCATTTCATGTTTTGGAGGCCTTCAAAGCTATAGCTGTTGTCGTTTCCGGTTTTAAATGAGGACAAATCCTTTGTGTTCTTCTATCCTTTACACCAATTTATATATATAATTGAGCCATGCTCTGATAAAAGGGGGCTTAATGCAACTCCGTGATCCATGGTACCGACCCAATCAGCACATAATTATGGATCCATAATAGCCACTTTTTTTCCAATAAACAACTTAATCATGAGGTAGACTGGTCCTTTGGAAAACAGAAAATTGACCAATGGCGAAAAGTTTCGGCCCAGGTCAGCCTGTGCGGACTGCGCAGGCTGACCTGGGTCGATACATTTCGCAGATGCATTAAGCCCCCTTTTCACAGAGCATGGCTCATATATATTGGTAATTTATCTATGTTTACACTGATGAGCCTTCTACACACTTTCAAGTTTTAACAGCGTTTTCTCTCTCTCTAGCTGTAAGGATGTATCTTTAATGTTTAGTCTTTCATGTTGAAAGCATTTGCAGACGGCAAAACAGATGAGGCTTAGATAATGAAATTTGTCTTTGTAAGGGTAGAAAACGTTGTGGGAAAAGGAGAATATACGTTCTTCTCTACCAACAATGATCTCAGACACCTCCCTCATTGTCGTTCATACACAGGATTGTTTGGTTAACACGTTACCCGCCGACAAAATTTTAGACTTGTCTAATTTGAAAGCATTTGCAGACGATAAATTCAGTATGTCTCAAATGATTGGGATTTGTCTTTAGAAAGTAAGAAAACATTGTGGGAAAAGGAGAAAATGCTGTTTCCAGCATTTTCTCCTTTTCGCACTATTATTTCAAAAGCCATCTCCTTCAGGGGCCTTAAATTCGGGATTGTGTGGTAAAGGGTTGAGCATCTATTGGCCAGAAAATTAACAAAATTATCGGACGCTCTAAATACAACAAGTCTTCGTCTGCTCCTGGCGTTTACATTTTACCAAACGGCAATATTTTAGACTTGTCCAAATTGAAAAGATTTGCAGACGACAATTGAGATGTGGCTTAAACAATGGGATTTGTACTTGAAAGAGTAAAAAATTATTGAGGGAAAAGGAGAAAATGCAGACTTCATTTTCTCATTTTCCCACAATGTTTTCAAAAAGCCGTCTTAATCAGGGTCGTCAAAAGTTGGGATTGTTTGCTAAAGGGCTAAAGAAAGTGCAAACAATCAACGGTTCAGATCTACTTTTTTTCAAAAATAGACCTTAAATTAAGTTTCTTCCAAATCGGGGACCACGGATAGTGTAGATCCAAGATCAGACTGCACAGAACGTGCAGTCTGATCTTGGATCTACACTGTCCGATAAGGAGATATCTTTGGCCCAAATATACCTTTGAACTAGCAAAATCTTGGTTTTCACTATCGGCCTGAAAGTTTCGTTTCATTTATTTAGCAGGATAAAGATAAATATACTAATAACATAAAAAAGACTGCTGATAATATTTGCACGCAGCTCTTATAGTTGCTACTTATATTACTTATATCGTTAAAATCAAAATTTTGTGACAAAAATTAGACCGCCGCCTAGTTTTAACCCTTTGTCTCCGAGCCCAGTAGCTCAGTCGGTGACGTCCAAGGTTTGAAACTAGAAGATCGCTTGTTCGAATCCAGAATCGGACCTTATACAAACTGTGATATTGTTGTAAAACTTTTTTTTTTGCTTATTCAGACTGATCTATTCTTATCAATTTATATCTGTTTTATTTTATTTCCATTACAGAATCATTTCATAACACATCTTTCATCATATACTCATTACTCACACTTTTACAAGTTATGTTTTTCCTTTCATTTTTTTGCCTGCTAAATTACCCTGGATGTCGATGCACCATAAAACACCATTCATTCATTCATTCATTCATTCATTCACTCACTCACTCACTCAATCACTCATTCATTCATTCATTCATTCATTCATTAGTTCGTATCCAGCGCACGGCTAATTTTTACCGAGACAGAACAAATTCCGCTTTCGCTGATCGTTTTTTTTTTTTTTTTGACGATGTTTTTAGGAAAGCAGCCAGTGGATTGAGAAGAAAATGTTAGAAGTATCGGTAAAAAAGAACTCCAGGGAAGCAGGGATAGGTGCACTGGCCGACATGATATACTTGAAATAATGTTGAAGGCGGCGTTAAATCCAGACAATCAGTCAATAACTTTTCACTACCAGTAGCGATTTGAATGCCACGGAAAGTTACGCAGTCTGATCCTCACGGTACTGCCACCTGATTCTAACTATCAGGTAAACCGTGAGCGATTGAAAGTGAAATCTACTTTAAGACCACGAAAAGAGTCGATTATATATATATGAGTCACGCTCTGTAAATAAGAGGGTTCAATGCATCTACAAAAAATCTCGACTCATGTCAGCCGGCGCGATCCGCGCAGGCTGACATGAGTCAAAACTTTTTGCTATTTGTAAATTTTCAGCATATCAAATGACCATTCTACCTCATGATTGAACCGATTTATAGGTAAAAAGGATCTATGTTATACAACGACTTGCATGGTAAATTGCAGTACGAAAATGCATTAAAGCCCCTTTTTTCCAGAGCCCCGCTCTTATGGCTTGCAACAAAAGGGTTACCCAGTTTTCAGAACTCATCAGAGATCTCTTGCTGTATTTATGAGCTCGTATATTAAATGAGCCATGCTTTGGCAAAAGGGGGCTTAATGCATCTCCGTAATGCATCATTCTAAGTCATTGCATAATAATGAATCCATAAAATCCATTTCGTCTCACAACAAACTGGATCATGATGTAAAACAGTCCTTCGCCATGCAGAAAATTGACCGATAGCGAAATGTGTCGGCCCAGGTCAGCCTGCGCGGACTGCGCAGGCTGACCTGGGTCGATACTTTTCGCAGATGCATGAAACCCCCTTTTCACAAAACATGGCTCATTTATCTTTAGTCTTGGAAGCGAAGACGAGGCGGAACATTTATGCATTTTTAAATCAGAAAATGAGTTTTTAATTGAAGAAAGGCATCCCCAGTGTATTTCAGCACAGGAACCTGATGAGAATTTAGGCTAATTTTGAACAAAATCACATTGGCAAAGTGACAGAACGCAACGGGTAGAGAAACAAACCGTGAACGTGCGGAGATCGTAGGAAACTGTTTAAACTGAGGTCATATGATAAAGTTTTTTTGTGCGTGAATGTTTTTGTCATAAACGTTGTTTTTGAGGACTATTGTATTGACTGATTCTATGGAGTTTTAATTTCATTTCGGCCAGTCCACCTATCCATGCTTTCCTGGAGTTTCTTTTACTAGTACTCCGCACAATATTCTTTCCAAGCCACTGGCTGCTTTTCCACATAACCATCGTCGAAACGATGGTCAGTGGTGGGAGAGGAATGACTCCTGTCGCAATGCCTATCATTAATCCCCGGAAAGAAATTGGCTGAGCCGGGATATTGAATCAGCGACCCCCTGTTTTCAAGTCCTGTATGCAAGCGATTGAGCTACCGGGGCTCGGCTGTCATTGGGGGACGTCGAGTGTGAAATATACATTATCTAGGTACACTTTTTTGTCGTAGTTGAATTTGCTGGCTTTTGACCTACTCTTTGGTACTAATAACAAATGAATAAATAGAAACTTGTGATTGGTTAAAAAAAGTATAGACATGTTTATTCTAAGGGCCCCTGCCTATTTGCTGGCAAATTTACGCCGTCTATCTTTTTTAAAGATGTTTTTGTTTAGAAATGTTTATTCCATTAACCGTGAACGTGCTAAGGTCGTAGAAAAGTGTTGGAATGGAGATAAGGATATTTTTTGTTAGTGAATGTTTTTGTCATAAACTCTGTTCATTGTGGACGTCGTGATCGAGTATAGATGCAGTGTGCAATATATTAACTATGCTCTGTGAAAAGGAGGCTTAATGTATCTCCGTGATGCATGATATCAAGCAAGTCATCACATTATTATAGATCCATAGGATCCGTTTTGTAAAACGACTTACTAAATTATGAGGTACACTGGTCCTTTGCCATGTACAAAATTGACCAATAGAAAAAGATTCGACCCAGGTCAGCCTGAGTGGAATGTGTAGGCTTACCTGGGTCGATACTTTTTGTAAATCCATTAATCCCCCTTTTTCACAGAGATGGCTCACATCTAGGTGTACTATTTTGGAAATTATTAATTATTCCACCATTGCAATGGTTTAGACAACCTTTCTGAATTTAACGTAATAGAAATATTAGGCTAACCAAATCTTCCCTATATGGCTTGCAACACGCGGAAATGGGCATTTGGACATTTGCGTGAAGTGTCGTCTCGGATCAACCTGCGCAATCCGCGCAGGCTAATCCGCGATGGCACTTTACGACTACACTAGATTTTGTCCCACAGTAGACTTGCCCAAAACAGAAAATTACATAAAAACGGAAAGTGTCGTTTCGGATTAGCCTGCGCGGACTGCGCAGGCTGATCCGAGACGAATTTTTACGCAAATGTCCGAATGCCCCTTTTCGCGTGTTGCAGGCCATATAACTCTTTAACAAAATGGAACGGAAAAACATTGTTGGCATAGATTTGGCGCAGACAATAGTTATTTAACAAATACTAGTATATGAACCATGAAACTGTGATTTAATGCACCTATAAAACGCATAGATTCATGTCCGCCTTCGTACGGTCCGATCAGACTGACATTGGTCGAAAGTCTTTGCTTTATGTAAATTTTCTGCGTGTCCAAAAACATTCTACCCCATGATTTACACGATCGTTAGTCAAAATGGTTTTAAGGATGTACAATAAGGTGATGAATTGCTTGGTAAAGTTAAAAAAAATTAACCCCTTTTACATATCACATTTTCCCCCCTCATGCGATTTTGAGCATATAGAAATATTTAGAACAACTGTCTGACCAAGGAAGACACAAGAAGTGCTTCCATTTACCTCGATGTTTTAAAATGTGTTAAGCTCAATTCACAGTATTTTCCCATTTCAATGTCTTCTCCTGCAAATCTCTTTTCAGGAGAGCGGCGCTCTAGCAAAAGGAGGCTTAATGCATCTCTGTGATGCATTATGCCAAGCACGTCATCATACCAGAATGGATCCACAAAATCTAGTTTGTCTAACTACCGACTGTATCGTAAGGTAGACTGGACATTTGCCTTGTAGAAACTTGACCAAGAGAAAAAAAAAGTTTCGACTCAGGTCAGCCTGTGCGGGCTGCGCAGGCTGACCTGGATCGATACTTTTTGCAGATGGATTTAAACCCTTTTTCACAGAGCATGGCTTATATTTATCCGTAAAATGACAGTAAGTCAGTAAAAAAGAACATGATTTCCTGTGATCCACAAATCGGTCGACTTTTCATCAGCTGTGAAATATTTCCATTCAGATTGTCAGATAAAACTTGAACTATGAGATAAAGCCATGTCTGTAGAACATCAAATGCAAGTTTTATTACAGGAAAAAACTTACTGGATATCTATCTATCTTGCATGCATCACAATCTTCACAATGTTAGTTTTTACACGGCGAGGGCATTATCAGGTACCTTGCGGACAGTTATACCGAGATCAGGCCCCTATTCAGAAACCATTCTCAGTTTTAATTCTTATTCTTATACTAGATTTAGAGAACGAGAGAGAGAGGGCCAGAGAGGAACTGGACAGAGAGAGAGAGAGAGAGAAAGAGAGAGAGACTTTGGAATTTATGTGACTTTTGGTGTCACTATGACTATGTACTGTGTACACGTCGAATAAAATGTTTTGTTCTGTTCTTATTCTAGATTTAGAAAGTAACACAATTTCTGATTGGCTAAACCAATTCAAATAAAGAAAATTCCTGAGAATAAGACTAAGAATGTTCTTAACAATGATTAGTGAATACGACCCCAGACTGCATTTTAAGTTCAGATATTAACTGTCCAATATTTGAATGATTAGTGAATACGACCCCAAACTGCATTTTAAGTTCAGATATTAACTGTCCAATATTTCAGAACTTCATCAGAATTTTTTTTCTAGTCACATTAGATCGCGAAAACTTACAAGCATGTCAAACTCATGTTCAGTATTAAAATCTAATGATATCCACCGGATTGGCCAAACAAAAGTTACAGAATAGTGTTCACGAAAAAAAGATATATCAACAAAAATTAAAATTTGTACATTTTATATAATGCTTTTTCTTCGGACAAGTCTCGTTCATGACCGCATTTGTGTGACGTCATCAATACCTATATCAATAAGCGTCAAAAAAGTCAAGACACTATTGTACTGCGTAAGGACAGAAAACTGCTCGAGCAGTGAATTAAGGTGTCCAGTGAAACTGTCAGGTTATAAACCAAAGATATTTTTTGTAGTCAGCAAAGAAGATCGTGTGAGAATCTTTTATTACCAGTTTATATAATTGTTTGTATGTGGGAATACAGGTTTAAAATCACATGTCAAAATATACCTTCACAAGATACGACACAAATCTCATTGTACGTACATTATTTTTCATGATTGAAAATTAACTATTAAAGTATGCCTCTGAATACCTGGTTAGCAGGGGAATAAGGAACAAATACGTGTATCAAAGAATAGAAACAAGCGAAAAAGAAGAAGTTACTATTACATTTTGAACAGCGCACACTTTAAAGCCGGGAAATCGGATACATTGTATTAGGGTATTTCCAAGGAATCTCAAAAAAAGTTTTTAAAATCCAGTTTTGAAAAAAAAAATCTACTTTTTTGTTAAAACAGAACCTTTTTCAAAAATCAAATCAAACCTTTTAAAACTTTTCAAACATCCGTATTAATTAGATACGTGTATAGTCCATTTGGTTGGTATAAAAACTAACGTTTGGCTCAAAATCATCTATCTCAAAAATTTTTGGAGAAATTTCTTTATACCTATCTGATTATTTTACAAAAACCGCGAGAGAAAAAATACTTTAAGACTTTAAAACTGTATTTTAAGGGTTTTGTCCATTAAACTCACTGCTAATTTTGACATCTGTAAAAGGTAGAGAGAGTACAACAAATAGAACAGCATACTATCCCATGGTCAATTTGAAAGCGTTTACATATGAGGCCAAGCATGTTGAAAAACTAGGTTCATAATATCTTACCCTTACACAGACACTTTATCAGTTGTTTGAAGACAGCAACTTTCATGAAACATTGCTGGAAAAACAGGAATTGACCTGAAGCGGTATACCTTCTTTCTTTTCTTTTTGGAATGATATTGTCAATTTTCTAAATTATGGATAATTTGTATCACATCTTTTGGGTTAGGCAGATTGATAAAATTGCTATCTGTTTAATGGTAGAAGAATTTGCAACTTTAGGTATATATACATACTCAAATAATTCAATTTCTATGCCCTTAAGGGTGATCATTGTAAAACATGAGATTCACATTTTTTTTATTGTTATAGTGCTAGTTGTGTACATAAAGTCACTACTGAATCTAATTATGAATGAAATTACAAAAACACATAGTTTTTACTATGATTTGTTATTGTTTATGGCTGTTCTCTAACTCTCCCTCACTCCTCTGTGTCTAAGACCAAAAAATGCTAAAATATTACTGTAGAGTTAAATAGTCAAAAGCATGAAATTGAAAATGAAAAGTTGTGAAAAATTACATTTCTGCATGGTTTTTGTAAATAACTAACATTGCAACAAAGAAATCATAAAGCAGTTGTTCCATATTATTGCATTTGATCAAAATGTTAGTTTTTATAGAAAACAAATGGACTATACACTGGCTAATCAACACCAATACATGGATCCGTGGAAATCGATAAATGACCAATCAGGTCATCACATTTATTCTAATCCGATGTGCAGCCTTGTTGTCTGCTATTACGGCTCCCAAATAAACGACTGTTAACGTTGCAGGGATGCGGAAGTTTTTATTTATTTTGTGTTTTAAACGTTTGAATTTAAGAAAAAGTTTAAAATATGTGCTTTGCGAACGTGTACCGCTGACGTGAGATCACGCAGAGGCTGTAGACAAGTTTGAATTATGATAATGACTGAAAATGTGACATATGCAAAGAGTTCTGATCAGCGCTACATTACACAATAGATTAATTAATGCTAAAGTTTTTTTTTCCCCCTCTGAAAGATTCTGAAAGAGACAAAATGTGTTAAAGTGGAAAACAAAGGTAAAAATAGATCTATATGAAATACTAATAAAAAGAAAATACTTTTACTTGAATATCTAACCTTGTTCAATAACCTATGCACATCCAAAAAGTGGCACTTGTCATCAATGTTTCAGTTTGACGTTAATCTTAACCCTTGGTGCATGAAGAATATGCTAAATGTGTAGATATAGATCAGATTGCAAGTAACATGCAGTCTAATCTTGAATTAAAACTATCTACTATTTACGGTAAGCATATTGACTTGTATTCCTCATTACACTAAAAATAGAATTCAGTTATGATATTAAGTCTAACTCTGTTCTGTACCGGTGGCAGTTCAGCTAAAAAGGCAACTTATGTTAATTAAATAAACTTTTTACTTAGTCGTACTTAAGTGGGTTAGCACATCTGCCATTTCAAAGGATGTGTCGGTAAACTGTTAACGGATAGGAAGTGTGTTTGACTGCAAACCAATTTGCCGCTCTAATCAACTTGACCACCCGTTGTCTTCAGTATATCATAAGATAAAACAAACTACCGTCACTAACATTAACAAGTTTGTTAATTCACAGCACACTTAACACATTTTAAAATCAGAAGAAAACCCTTTTTCCCTTAACCTGAAATTGAAAATTTTCATAGTCAAGTCATAGTCAATTTTTCATAAAATTAAACCTCTCTGTAGAATCAGACAATCTATATTTTTTTTTCGAAATGCTTGTAATTCAGTGTTATTTAATTGGGTATGATGTTGAGATGGCTTTACTAGTCTTACGAAAACAATAAGTATATTTAATTCTGTTATTCTGTGGCAAAACAGAGGTTTGTTAAGGTGTTTTATTGTTTCTCACTGAAGTTCAAAACTTTGCTAAAACAAGTAGATCTATTACATTGTCCGTAGCCCCCGTAAATCGCCCTTTTTGTACATATCTTTGTGTAAATTAGTTTAAGCATCTTTAAATTTTTTACCGAGAATTCATCATCGGCAGAACCATATGATAGAAATATTTTTTCCGGAATTTTATTGACAGAAACAGTCATGACAGCACGATTTAAGTAGCCTACCTGCTATACTGTATATGTATTTACTGTGGTTGTTTGGGAGCCCTTAGCAACAGTATCTAAGGAAGTCGGTTTATCTTATCACCACGGATCCATGTATTAACTCTTTGCCAAACGACAAAATTTAGACTTGTCCAAGCCGAAAGCATTTTCAAACTACAAATCAATTGTGGCTCAGATGGAGGAATTTATCTTAAAGGGAGTAGTAAGCATTGTAGGAAAAGGAGAAAATGCCGCTTACTTCTTATTCCCACCATGTTTTCAAACGCTTTCTTTCTCAAGGTCGCTAAAAGTCGTGGTAAAAGGTTAAAGGTCCAATGAACACATTCATTTGATAACATTGTGATAAAAGGAGAAATGGCTCGTGACGAGACGTTTTTTTTTTTTCCATAACGGTTTTAAAAGAGGTCAGCTGGAAGCCTCAATATTTTGTCTGCAGGAAAAATGAGCTTTCGAATGGCTATATATTTTCATGGTATAACAATGTAATCACACATGACCTATCCCTTTTCACTTAACTCTTTACCAGACGCCAAAATTTTAGACTTGTCCAAATTGAAAGCATTTGCAGACGACAAAATAAATGTGACTCAAAAATTGAAACTTGACTGTAGAAGAGTAGAAAACATTGTGGGAAAAGGAGAAAATGCTGGTTACCAGCATTTTCTCCTTTTCCCACAATGTTTTCAGAAGGCTTCTTCCTCTGGGTCGTAAAAACCAGGGATTGTTTGGTAAAGGGTTAATTTATTCTATACCAGTAGACAAAATTCACTACTTGTCATGGCCAAATTGAAAGTAATTTGCAGACGACACAAAATGTTGCTCTTAGCGGATGATATTTCTTTCTGAAACAGTAGAAAACATTGTGAGAAAAAGAGACGATGATGGTAACTGGCATTTTGTCCTATTCTCAAAATGTTTTCAAAGATATTTTCCCCGCAAGGTCGTTAAAAAACAACAGTTGCGGCGAACTTTCTTTCCGGCGATTTTTCGCCTTTCACCTCTGATGCATATGAGAAAAGTAGTCAGTGGCTTTGGAAAGAAAGTTGTGTCAGTACTGGTGTGAGAAAGCCAGGAAACACACGGGTGCGTCACTGACCGCCATGACATGACCTAAGCTATTAAAATGGCGTTTAACTCCAATACAAACCAAACCAAATCGTTAAAAAACTGGAATGATTCGATTACGTTTTAATTGCAAGGAATTCGAATCATGATTTTCTAAAGTGCACTTTTAACATATTTTGACTTCTATTGTTGGAACGATGGGTTTTTTTACACGTCTGGAATCCTAGATAAACATTTAGAAGGCACCTGATGACTTCAAAGATGTCTACGATTTTCCAAAATGAAACATACAATGAACTTCTTCACCATGCGGATGATTTTGTACTCGTATAAAAGCTTTGAGCAAAAAGCAATTGCATTGCTCGTAGAAAGCATTTTTTTGGCGTGTTTCGCAATGTTTTCTTTTTTCACAATGTATGGTCTTTTTTTCTTCTTGTTTCTTTTCGAATATTTATATAATTACATGATCCGTTATCGTTTCAGGCGAAATTTCGCGATGAGACCAGGTGTTCACTTTGAACTCTTAAGCAGCTAAATAACTAAATGAAACTTTCAAGTCGATAGTAAAAACCCAAATATTGCTATTTCAAAGGGTTTTTTTTTTTCAAACATCTTATTATCGGACAGTGTAGATCTAAGATCAGACTGCACGTTTTGTGCAGTCTGATCTTAGATCTACACTGTCCGCAAAAGGTCCTCGAGCCGCGCTTAGCAGCCTTAGGGTTTACTGCGGGGTAAACTTTCATAGCAGTCTTGAAAGCATTTGCAGACGACAAAATGAAGGTAGTTCGAGTAACGGAGTTTGTTTTGGAAAAAGTAGAAAACTTTGTGGTCGGAAAAAGAGAAATTGCTTATTACCAGAAATTTCTCCTTTTACTATGATGTTTTTGAAGCATTCGTCTACGGTGTCGTGAAAAACTCGGGGTTGTGTGGCGAAGGGTGAAACAGAGATTGCATTTGCTGTGATAAATTCCAGATCTGAAAAAGTTGAATACCGTAAAGTTTATAGTTTTGAAAACTAATTAAATAACGTAAACTCTCCTCCAGATTGAAGCCGGTGCGGAATTCTATATTCAGACAATACGAACTGGTCTGAAAATACCAAGAAACGTAACTCTTTACCAGACGACAAAAAATTAGACTGGTCCAAATTGGAAGCGTTTGCAGACTAAAATTTAAATGCGTCTCAAACGGTGCGGTTTGTTTTAGAAAGGGTAGAAAGCATTATGTGAAAAGGAGAAATTGCTGTAACCATAATTATCTCCTTTTCACACAACGTTTTCAATAGCCTTCTTTTTCAGGGTGTTTAAAACTTGAGATTGTTTTTATAAAGGGTAAAAATACGTTACCTCTCTTCCAGATTGCGGAATTCTATATTCAGACAATACGAATTGGTCTGAAAATACCTCAGACGCGTTAACTACTTTTTACCAGACGACAAAAAATTAGACTGGTCCAAACTGGAAGCGTTTGCAGACGAAAATTTAAATGCGTCTCAAATGGTGCGGTTTGTTTTGGAAAGGATAGAAAAAATTGTGTGAAAAGGAAAAAATGTTGTTGCCAGCATTTTCCCCTTTTTTCCACAACGTTTTCAAAAGCCTTTTTCCTCAGGGTCTTTAAAACTTGGGATTGTTAGGCTAAGGGTAAAAATACGTTAACTCTCTTCCGGATTGCAGTCGGTACAGAATTCTATATTCCGACAATACGAATAGGAATTAGAAATCTTAACCAAACGACAGAAATTCAGACTGATCCATTCTGAAAGCATAATACAGACGACAATTTAAATCTGGCTAAAATAATAATGGTGTTTTTCTATGAAATGAAAGAAAACGTTGTGGGACAATGATAAGATGCTGGTTACAAGCATTTTCTCCCTCGTTTTCACACAATATTTTCAAAAGCCTGTGTCCTCGTGGTCGTAAAAGACAAAGGATATAGAGGATATTTGTTTTTTTCGGTGAAAGATCGAAACTTATTGCATCTCGTGAACACCATCTGGAAATATTTTCACTCGTGGCTGCGCCACTCGTGAAAATATTACCGATGATGTTCACGAGATTAAATAAGTTTCGATCTTTCACCGAGAAAAGAAAACCAAATATTCTGTTTATTTCATGCTTCTAACCTTATTTTGGGGGGACTTACATCAAAATCCAGTACAGCTGTTTTCCTTAGTTTCCCGTGGCGTACCTCCTCCGCATAGCAACGCATTACAATATTACGTAAAGCGCGAGAAATGTAGGGTAAATTACGTCATATTTCCATCTGGTTGAGTGGCACGCGCATTTTACCTAGGTAACTAGTGCGCAGAAACTACTGTTTCCGCCTTCAATTGAAGAGTTAGAAAATAAAATCGGTATTTTTCACTGGTCGTAACCATGAAATATCGAAAAATATTTCACCGTTTTTTCTCGATAAACTACCGGAAAGCATGAAATAATGTTTGCTATTTAGTACATTAGGATGATTTTTTTTTTCCTATTCGTATATCTATGTTTAAGCAGAGGCTATTACCCTCAATCCAATCTTTCGACCGGAAAGAGGAACTCGTTCTTCGATCACGACAGGGACCACATGCCAGCTCGAGGATGAATGATGGGCATGACGACATGATTCATTCATCTCTCTCCCTGAAAATTGTTTGGACTGTGTTTATGTAAGAAAGCTGTCAGTGGCTTGGGAAGATTACTGAGCAAGGTATCGGTGAAATTAGCACATGTCCTCAAAAAGTCTATTTGCAAATGATTTTTTTTTAAAACCTTTGCAAACTCATTTCATCTTTTGTTGACATTTTCTTTACCACACTTTTTTGACACGTTAACAATATCATGTGTTAACAGCCCTGCGGAAGAGGGTTTTTTTCTTTTTTTTCAAAAACATTTTAGGAAAAGTAGAAACATTAACCAGCATTTTCTCCTTTCCTACAAAGTTTTCGACCCCTTTCGAAGACTGAATTAGTCCTTGTTTTACATACACATTATGATTAATGCATATTCACGATTAGATTTTTGATGAGAGATAACCATGTATTAAAAGACAAATCACATCATCGGAATCAGATTTAATTTGTCGTCTGCAAATGCTTTCAATTTGGACAAGTCTAAAATTGTTTTGTCTGGTAAAGCGTTAAAAAGCTCACTGATTCATAAACGTTGAGCGAAATGTATGATACTTCTGTTACATGAATGCCCTCCGACGATCTCTGTTCAGCGATTTCTGTCGGTAAATCAGCTACAGGAAATGACAAGAATGCGAGACAAAGCGGAAGAATAAAAATGTCGACCTTCACCTTGTAACGCGTTTGAATGAAATAACGAGAATGTATTAACAACATCCGGTGTGTCGTAAACGTCACATGTCATTTGCGATGTCATGTCAGCCGCACGTTTTGATGTACAGTGTAATACAGGAGTCGATGCACTTATTGTTTAACTTGACAGCCTTCCAGGGATCGTATTCACCAACCATCCTGAAGAACAGTAATAGTCTTATTTTCAAAGATTTTCAAAATTTGAAAGTAACACAACTGATTGGCTACACCAAATGGTTTAGCCAATCAGAAATTGTGTTACTTTCAAAATGGTTGGTGAATACTGACCCAGATGAAATCAAAACAGTAAAGTTAGGAGAAGCTCGAGTGAGAAGAACTCTGCATAGAAGATAGACAGAGAAACAGAATGATGTGGTTGTGACGCAAGACTAGAACAGGTTGAAGCGAGGGAGGTGAAAAAATATTAAACCTTTTACCAAATCCAGTGTTTTTGCGTTTCCTGGGTAAGATGTTTGTTAATGTTTAACACCGCTGTTAACATTATCTTAGTTATATGGCGGCGGCCAGTGCATCTATCCATGCTTTTCTGAAATTTCTTTTACCAAGGCTTGGTAATATTCTTCAACCACGGCTGCTTTCCAACAAAATCATCGTCGAGAGAGGAATGAATCCTGTCACTGTGGCTGTCACCAGTGCCTGGAAAGAAATTCGTCCAACTGGGGATTCGAACCAGCCACTCCATGGTCACACCCTACTGACTGCGCTACCGGGCTCGGCTCCTTGGTAAGAAACCATCTAGAAAACAGACAAATTTCTGGTTTTTCTGCAAGATCTTTATTTTTCTTTCAAAGACAATTGCCATCATTCGAACCTAATTACATTTGTTGCCTGGAGATCGCTTTTGCACCAATAAAGCATTTTGTTCAAAAAGGTACTGCCAGAAATTTAAACTGGGTCGAATGAACGCAACACATTACATGAGTTCTGGGTGGTTAATTCTTCACTAGACGACAAATTCTGGACCCATCCAAATTGAAAGCATATTCTGACAAGAATTTCATTGTGGCTCAAATGATGGAAGTTGTCAATAAAAAGTAGAAAATATTATGGGAAAAGGAGAAAATGTTGATAACCAGCATTTTCTCCTTTTCCCACAATATTTTCAAAAGTCTTTTTCTTCAGTGTTCTTGAAACTCGGGATCATGTAGTAAAGGGTCAAGTAGTGACGGTGTAAGATATGAAAGCTGGAAGTCTAAGGTTCGATCCTCACTCTGGGGTGCTCGATTCTTTGCAAGATTGTCCGTAGGCATGAATCTTCAACGCCAAAGCCTATCATGACTAATAGCACCTCCCTCCCTTTTTTTTTGCTGGCATCTTATTGTGGGTTGAACATGAATTGAGACATTGCTTTTAACGATGGTTCCTTTAATCTCTTTTACAACCTGGCGTACAAAACAGCAAGTACAAGCACCTCGAAAATGTAATCTAGGGTAAGTATTCACCATCCATTCTCAAGAATGTTCTTAGTCTAATTCTCAAGAAGTTTCAACTGTAATGCAAATTCTGATTGGCTTAACCAAACGGCTTAGCCAATCAGAAATAGCGTTACTTTCTAAATCTAGAATAAGACAAAGAATGCAGTGTAGAATGGTTTAGTGAATATGTGCCTTTGTCCCCTTGTACAGTTTAGTTGGCGCACTTAGTAATCATTAATGGAGAAAAGGACTCAACGAAGACTAAAACTGAAATGAATCCTGTGTCTAGTTGTGCTTTCAGTGTGAACCGACCCAAACTTTTGTCGTTTGGCAGCGTTGTAGAAGTATGACTTACAATTTCTGAAAAGTGCAGAGAGCAAGGAAAAGTAGTTCAATGAAAACTGTTAACCCTTTACCTACTAATCCCGAGTTTTTACGACCCTAAGTATAAAAAACATGCGCATGAAAACATAGTGGCAAAAGAAACAAAACGCTGGAACCAGCATTTTCCCTTTTTCAACAAAGTTCTCTGTCCTTTTCAGAAACAAATCGTGTCATTTGAGGAACATACTTTTTGTCGTCTGCTTTCAATTTTTGATTACCAAATAAGTTCCAGTTTTAACGACTCTAAGGAGAACGGCTTTTCAAAATATTGTCCAAAAAGGAGAAAATGAAGGAACCAACATTTTCTCACGTTCCAACAATGTTTCCTACCTTTTAAAAAAAACCGCTATTGGAGTAACATTAATTTTGTCGTCTGCAAGTACTTTAAATTTGATCTAGTCTGAAACTGTGTCGTTTTGTAAAGCTTTAAAAGAGAAAAAATAGTCACTTTGAAATTTTACGATCGACCCGAAGGATCTGTACTCAAGCAAAAGATAAGATAGTTTTAGAGAAGTTGCATGTAAATCCTTTTATCACATTAGCTCCCTTATTTTCGGTGTTGTATAGCCATAAAGAATTTTCTTTTATTCCATACTTTTCGGTAGCTTATCGAGAAATATTTAATGGTGGATCATACTTTTCGGTAGCTTATCGAGAAATATTTGATGATTGATTATGGTCTGATATTTCATAGTTAGGACTAGTGAAAGATACCGAATTCATATTTTCTAATTGTTCAATCGAGGGCGGAAACAGTAGTTTCAGTGCACAAGTTACCTGGGTAAACAACGCGGGTCATTCAAGCAGATGGGAAATATGACGTAATTTATGTGTATTTACTCTACATACGAGTATCTTGCGCTATACGTAATACTTTAATGCGTTCTTGTTTAAAGGTGGGTACTCCATGGGAAATTAACGAAAACAACTGTGCTGGATTTTGACGAAAGCCCTTACAAAAAAAAGGGGGTTTAGAAACATCAGATAAATAGAATCTTTGTGTTTTTATCGGTGAAAGATCGAAATTTATTTCATCGAGTGAACATCATCGGTAATAATTTCACGAGTGGCTGCGCACGGAAATATTGTCGATGATGTTCACTAGATGAAATAAATTTCGATGACTCTTCGAAAATAACAAATATCCTCTATTCATTTAAAAGACCTAACAATCTTTCAAATAATTCTCGAGAAATAGTTATGTTATAAAGAGAATATGACACTCGTTGGTATTTGAGATAAAGTTTTATTAAACTCTCTCTTCATTTTTAAATTCAATCTCAACGCCAACACAAATTATGTCAGATTCTATATTTCTCAAACAACCCCGAGTTTTAATTACAAAAAGAAAACTACATTTGAAAACTTCGTTTAAAAAAAAAGGGGGGGGGGGTAGTAGCCAGCATTTTCTCCTACTATGGTTTTGACCCTTCCAAAATTTAAAAAAAAAAAATCAATTTTTGAGTCACATTTATTTGTCGTCTGCCAAATGCTTCCAGTCTGGACAAGTCGTAAAATATGTCGTAGGGATATAGAGAAAATTAACAGTGTTCACTTTGAAATTATATAATCGTTCCGGAATCTGTTCTCAAGCAACAGATAACATAATTTTGGAGAAGTTGTACTAAAAACCCTCTACAACACAATCCCTAGTTCTAACGATCCTAAAGTAGAAGAAAGAAGAAGACAATAGAAAACATCGTAGGTGGGAGAAAACGCTGGTAGCCAGCATTTTCTCCTTTGTCCACAATCTTCGCTACCCTTCCATAAACTAATTTCAATTTTTTGAGTCACATTTAGTTTATCATCTGCAAATGTTTTCAATTTCAACAAGTTTAAAATTTCGTTGTTTGGATGAATAATTGAACTCTCACGAGGAAAATTAAATTCAAGAATCTTAAGTATCATCCGCCATAATTTTGAAATTAGCTGATAGTATTTTTAATTAATGTTTATAGTTTGTAATCTGATATTTAGTGTATTTCAAGTCGAGTAATCTCTGTACAACCCTACCGTGCGTTCAAATACTAGTCTAGGTTTTCAAGTACCAAGTCATAAATTATCAAAGAGCTAGAGTGCATAGATTTAGGGGTTTGTAACCTTTGTCGTGCTTTAACCCAGAGGCTGCACAGCTCGACTTGTTGACCTTTTGAGGACTGTGTAGATTAAGATCAGACTGCACAGAACGTGCAGTCTGATCTTTGATCTACACTGTCCGATAAGGAGATATTTTCTCCCAAAAATAAATGCCTTTGAAATAGCAACATCTGGGTTTTTACTATAGGCTTAAAAATTTCATTTTACTTATATTCCCGGATAAGGGTTAAAAATGAAATGCACGTTCTCTAACAGTACTGAAGATGAAGATATTGCAATTTCAAAGCTGTTTTATCAGAATATCTTAAAAAGAAGCGGACAGTTTAGATTCAAGAGCAAACTGCACATTTTGTACAGTCTGCTCTTGATCTCTACTGTCTGGATAGGAGATTAAATTGATTTCAGCGTTAAAAGAGTTAAGCAGTTAGGGGTTCCTATCGGCTATATCCATGGCATAACTAGACCTTCCACCATGATTTGGTAGATAAAAAATAAAACACCCGATACCCCCTTAAAACAAGTTTGCGGCATTACTACCCAAGAGAGGTTTGTGGCATTGTCTCCTGAAACAAGTTTACAGCATTGATTTCCACCCCCACCCCCCCCCCCCCCCCGGGAAAAAGAGTTGTGGCATTTTTCCGTAAAACATGTTTGCTACATTGCTCCCCGTAACAATTTTGCAGCATTATTCCCTGAAACTCCCTGAAACAAGTTTGCGGAATTGTTCCCTGAAACAAGTAGACGATATTAGCCCCTGAAACAAATGAGCGGTTTAGTTCCCTAGAACAAGTTTGCGACATCCCCCTGGGACAAGTTTGTAGTACTGGCCCCATAAACAAGTTGACGGCATTGTTCCCAGAAACAAATTTGCAGCATTGTTCCCTGAAACAAGTTAGTGGAATTGTTCTCTGAAACAAGTTTGTGCCATGGTTCCCTTAATCAAGTTTGGGGCACCCCTTCCATAACATTGTGATATTCTTCCCTGAAACAAGATTGCGACATGGTTCTCAGACACAAGTTTGTGGCATTTTCCCCTTAAACAAAATTTAAAAAACTGCAACTTTGTCCCAAGAAACAAGCTTACGGCATTGTTCCCAGAAATAAGATTCCAACATAATTCACTGAAACAAGATTGCGGTATTGTTCCCTGTAATAAGTCAGCGTAGTTGTTCCATGACACTAGTGTGCGGTAGTGTTACCCGAAACAGGTCAGCGGCTTTGTTCCGCATGAGAAAAGTTTGTATGATTGCCCCTAGACACAAGATTGTGGTATTCTTACTTCAAACAAGATTGCGGCATTGTTCCCTGAAACAAGTATGCATCATTGTTCCCAGAAATAATAATGCAGTATTGTTCCCAGAAACACGTTTGCGGCATTAGTCCCTGAAACAACTTTGCGGCATTGTTCCCAGAAAAAAGTTTGCGATATTAGTCCCTCAAATAAGTTTGCGGCATATTTGCCTATAACAATGTTACGGTATTGTTCTCAGAAACAAGTTTGCTGCATTGTTCCCAGCAACATCTTTGCGGCATTGTTCAGGATAGAAACAAGTTTGCGGTATTTATCCCTGAAACAAGATTACGGCATTGTTCCCAGAAACAAGGTTGCGGCATTGTTCCCAGAAATATGTTTGCGGTATTAGTCTCTGAAACAAGCTTGCGGTATCGTTCCCTGAAACAAGTTTGTAGTATTGTTTCCAGAAACAAGTTTGCGGTATCGTTTCCTGAATCAGTTTGTAGTATTTTTCCCAGAAACAAGTTTGCAGTATTAGTCCCTGAAACAAGTTTGCGGTATTAGTCCCTGAAACAAGTTTGCTGTATTAGTCCCTGAAACAAGTTTGCGGCATTTTTCCCAGATAAAGATTGGAACATTGTTCCCTTATACATGTTTGAAGCATTTTTCCCTGAAACAAAATAGTGGCGTGTGGCACAGTTCCTCAAAACAAGATTGTGGTATTGTTCCACGAAACAAGATAGCGGCATTTTTTTCTTGAATTAACTGAAACACAATCGCGACATTGCCCCCTGAAACAAGTTTGCAGAAATGTTCCTGTAACAAGATGGCGGTAATGTTTCCTAAAACACGCTTGCAGCATTATTCCTGAGACAAGTTTGCGGTATTGTTCCAGGAAATAAGATTGTGGCACTGTTCCATAAGACAAACTTGTGGCATTGTTCCGTGAAACAAGTTTGTGGCATTTTTTCCCATGAAACAAGTCTTTGGCATTTTTTCACCGAAACATTTTTGTGGCATTGCCCCCCTGAAACAATTTTGTTGAAGCGCCCATTTTAACTAGTTTATGGTATTGTTTCCTTAAACACTTTTGCGGTATTGTTCCATGAAACAAACTTGTTGCAGTGCCAACTTAAACATATTTGTAGCATTGCCTTCCGAAATAAATATATCGCAGAGCCCACTTAAACAAGTTTGCTACATCCCCCGCCCCCCGCGCCCCTGAAGTAAGTTAACGGCATTTTCCCCTGACATAAGTTTGTGGCAGACGATTTCGAAAACATTCCAGGAAAACAAGGATAGTCAACATAAACAATTGGTAACCAAAACCAGTCGGTAACATACAGGGCTTGGAACCAACTTGTCCAATTTCGTACCGAGAATTGATGACAGTCAATTCGACAGAATTCATTCTTCCCTCACCGATGGTCATTGTTTCGACGATGGCTTTTTAGAAAAGAAGTATTAGGGAGGTGTATTGTTCGAAATAATGGTAAAAGAAACTCCAGGAAAGCATAAAGAGGTGATTATTATACTGCAAAGAAATTTCTCGTGATCTGATTGGATAATATGCCCCGAACACACACACACACACACACACACACACACACACACATATATATATATATAATGTACACTGGCAAAAACCACGTAAAACCAGTTTCCCTGTTGGGTGCCCGTATACATTACTACACTTGCAACACAACATCCAAAATGGCGGCGTCGATCGATCATCAGACTGCACGTTTATGCACCAAACTGCACGTTTTAGTGACGTCATTTCCCAGTGACGTCAGTTTTCATTGAATTCGGGCACTCAGAAGGGAATTTTTATTTCGTCAGCATACTCGATTCGTGAGACTATAAAACAGGAAATTTTCGCTTAACACGCTTTGAAAGGCTAAAACTTTGCAGTATAATAAATTCGTTGTACGGTCAGGTGGCAGGGGACTTGGAAACTTGTTCACGGCTGTAGTGAATCATGTCGCCACCTCGCCTTCGGCTCGGGGCGACGGCATGATTCACCACAGCCGTAAACAAGTTTCCAAGTCCCCTGCCACCTGACCGTACAATTAATAATGGATAGGGGGAAGGGTTTAAACCCTAAGACTGGCTCATCGGTGGCGAAAAGTAAACAACTAGGGAGTCAAAAAGCATCGTCAAAAACAGATTGTGAAACTAATTACTTATTTGAGCCAAATTTCATATGTCGTCTGCAAAACATTTAACCCCTCGGCTACTAAGCGCGACTCACTGACCTTTTTCTGAACAGTGTAGATCAAGATCAAACTGCACAGAACGTACAGTCTGATCTTGGATCTACACTGTCCGATAACGAGATATTATTCCTCAAAACATAACTTTGAAATATCAACATTTGAGTTTTTACTATGGAAATGAAAATTTCATTTTAATTATTCAGCAGGATAAGGGTTAATATATCGTTTAAAGTATTGTGGAAAAAGGTGAAAATGCTGGTAACCAGTATTGTCTCCTTCCTCTACGATGTTTCTTACCATATCAAAAACAAACACCTTACTTATAGCCACTTGTAATTTGTCGTCTGCAAACGCTTTGAAATTGGATGAGTCCAACATTTTGTCTGCTGGTAAAGAGTTAACCATTATCCAGCTTGATAAGTGAAATGAAACTTTCAAACCGACAGTAAAAACCCAAATTCTGCAATTTCAAAGGCATCTTTGGAGGAAAAGATATCTCCTTATCGGACAGTGTAGATCCACGATCAGACTGCACGTTATGTGCAGTCTGATCTTGATCTACACTGTCCGCAAAGGGGCCTTGAGTCGTGCTTAGTAGCCTGAAGGTAAAAGAAATCAGTAGAAAACATTGGCCTTTATGTACTTTACCAATCTTTAATTAAAGTTTTGAAATCTATACGAGGAATTTTTTGGCTAGATGTAGTCGTGTTCTGCAGTTGTTGTTGAGAAATGATGGATTAATGGCAGATTTGGGACATTTATCAGTTATCGCTCGCGTTTCTTAAACGATTTTGGCAAGTTTTCGCGGATTTTTCCCCTCCCAGAGGAACAGTTAAACGCTTTACGGAATGCCAAAATATCAAGGCATTTCTAATAAAAAATTTAATGTTAAAATCTCTGCTTGAAAAGAAAGCAGAAAATTTATGATAGGTAATATAGTGAGATTAGTATAAAATTCTTGTAGAAGAAATTATTGCATAACAAAGGCATTTGCAACGATAACATGATAAAAAAAAATTAACAAAATGAAAATACATCAAAATTTACGGTATAAGCAAATCTTTGTGATGGAATTCCTACATTAATTGTAAAGGTTTGAAGTTTTTTGTCAGAGTTACGAGAACTTGGAGAGAACCATGTAAACACTTTAACCCTTCTCCTTCTAAATAAGTGAAATGAAATTTTCAAGCCGATAGTAAAAACCCAAATATTGCTGAAAGGTATTTTTGGATTAAATATACCGGTATCTCCTTGTCGGACAGTGTAGATGCAAGATCAGACTGCACGTTCTGTGCAGTCTGATCTTGATCTACACCGTCTGCAAAAAGGTCAGTAGGTCGCGCTTAGCAGCCTAATTGTTAATTTATTCGACATTAAAATCTTTTCCCTGCAAACTAAGTAAGTTCGAATATTTTCGAGGCCGTAAAATAAATTTCCACTGCGGTTGAATATGAGTTTGGCTCATAGGTTAGTACGTAGAAGCGGACTTTAAAGATCAAAGATAAGACTGCAGTTTTTGTGCAGTCTGATCCTGATCTTCACCGTCCGCAAAAGGTATATAACTAGCCACTGGCAGCAAAAGAGTTAACCCTTTACCTAACTAAACCCAGTTTTAACGACTCTGAAAAAAAAGACTTTTGAAAATATTGTGGAAAAAGGAAAAAATGCTGGTAACCAGCATTTTCTCCTTTTCCAACAATCTTTTCTACCCTTCAAAAAACATATTTTCATTTCTGAGTCAAATCAACTTTGTCGTCTGTAAATGCTTTCAGTTTGGACAAGGCTAAAATTTTGTCGTTTGGAAAAGAGTTAAACCACAAAACTAATGTCTGTTTCATTATTTAGTTAGACAGTAAATATGTAAGTCGCCAATTGGTTTAAGATGTTTCAATCAAGAAAGTGTTTTTTCACTTAACTTTCGTATCATCAGCGCCCTGCATCATATTAGGGTATGTTTGAAAGTATCTTTGATTGAATTCTTTGTATTGTGCTGAAAATTATGGTACATTTTTAGAGACCAAATAACGGGCAAAAAATTCAAAGCAGATGTTAAAATGCATTTAGATTTAAATCATACTGTATTTAAATTGTGAAGATGACAATCTGTTATTGTGTGCTCGGTCCAAGTGATAGTCGCTGGCAGAAAAATGAATTTTACAATCAGGCAAAAAGAAAACAAAAGATAGAGTGACCTGGCTGGTTTTAACCTAGTTTTAAAATTATGCTCTGCCAACGACTAACATTGAGACCGACCGAACAATAACAGATTGTCATCTTAACAATCATTTCCGTACTTTTAAATGGTACTTTTTGAATTGAAATGCATATTAAGACCGGCCTTGTTTACTTTTGGCAGCTGTTGTTACTTTAACCCTTCAACTAATAATCCGGCGTTTAAAAAAAAATGACAAAGAAAGACTTTTGAAAAAACATTATGGGAAAAGGAGAAAATGCTGGTGACCAGCATTTTCTCCTTTTTCCACAATGTTTTATGCGCTTTCCAAAACGAATTCTTTTAAAAAACATGAGACAGAAAGACTTTTGAAAACATTGTGGGAAAAGAGGAAAATGCTGGTGACTAGCATTTTCTCCTTTTCCCACAATGTTTTATGCCCTTTCCGAAGACGAATTCTATAACTTGATACTCATGTGATTTGTCATCTGCAAATACTTTCATTGCAGAGGAGTCTAATTTTTTTTTTTTATCACGTGGTCAAGGATTAACACAAAAATTGCTAGGGGCATTTTTACTTGCCTTTGAGGAATACTATGGATCAAGACCAGACTGATCTGTGATCTTAGATTTGCGTTTTATTTTAAATGATCAATCTACCTTACAACAGCCTTAAAATTGCATCCTTCAGTTCTCATTTCAACTCGTTAAATTCTGAAATGAGATTTGCTGTAGACTTTTCAAAATGAGCCGTGCTCTGTGAAAAGGGGGCTTAATGCATTTGCGAAAAGCATCGAAACAGGTCAGCCTGCGCAGTCCGCGCAGGCTGACCTGTGTCGAAACTTTTCGCTATTGGTCAATTTTCTGTATGTCAAAGGACCAGTGTACCTCATGATTCAGTTGGTTGTTACACAAAAAGGATTTTAGGGATGTAGAATAATACTGTGATGACTTGTTTGGTACCATGCATGACAGAGATGCATTAAGGCCCCGTTTGCCAGAGCATGGCTCAAATATAGATTATAAACATCAAGTATAATGGGCGGCACTCTTGAAGAAGTGAGTATAATACATCTTCATTAGCATGTAAGTCGATGCATAATATGAATTCATTTTGTCCAACAACCTGCTGAATGATGAGGTAAAATGGTCCTTTGACATGCAACTATCCATGCTCTTTGAATTCTATAATTAAACAAAGTTCCGTTTAAGCGATGTAAATCACTTTTATTTATGAAATGCTTCTATCATTTATGTTTTGTAAGTTTGCTATAAAACATGTTTGTTTTAATGCAATAAAGATATAGCAGTAGTAGTAGTAGTATTAGTAGTAGTTTCACAGACTTTTCCAAATAAGACATGCACTGGCAAAAGGGGATTTAATGCATCTCCTCCCATAATTATGGATCCATAACATCCACTTTATCCAACAACCGTCTGAATCTTGAGGTGGAACGGTCCTTGAACATGAAGAAAACTTACAATCAAATAATAATAATAATAATATCTTTATTTAGTGAAGGTTAAAACATTAAGACATATTTCAAAGCCTTTTTTACAATGATGCCTTCAAGATGAGTGGAACAACGATAGTAACGATAATAATTAGGAGAACAATAATAATAATAATAATAATAATAAAATAACAATAATAATAATGATGATGATGATTGGTGATACTGATAATTGTGGTGTTTGAAAATGAAGACGATGAATTAATGGCAAAATGGCTAGCCTTGTATTCAGCAAGGGAAATACCATCAAGCTGTTTGTATCTTATATACCTTGCGCGCCGAGACCTATTAGCTCAGTCGGTGGCGTGCAGGACTTGAGAACAGGGGGTCGCTGGTTCGATCCCTGGCCAGGCCAATTTCTTTCCGAAGATTGATAATAGTCAGTGCGACAGGATTCATTCCTTTCCCACCTCTGACCATTGTTTCAACGATGCTTATGTGGGAAAGCAGTCAGTGCCTTGGAAAGAAAATTGTGCGCAGTGCTGGTGAAAGAAACTCCAGGAAAGCATGGATAGATGCACTGGCCGCCGCGATATAACTGAAATAATGTTGAAAATTGCGTTAAACACCTTACAATCAATCAGTCATTATATACCTAACTCAGCATCGGTGTATGATAATATTATGATAATATTACGATATTCCGACGAATCAGTCGAAAACACGTGAAACAGAATAGCATCATGGCAGAACGCAGATAAAGATGATTGAAAAATGGGAATAAAACCTGCCAACATAAGGTATGCCATTTTTCTACCATACCTTGAAACCCCGTGCTGGTCTATTGTCGATAAAACGTCAAAGTATGAAGGTTCCCTCTGTAGGTAAAAATTTCCTCTGTGCATTTTGTCTTCTTATCGTCGAACGTGTATTGTTTACAAGTTTGCATTTTTTACGGAACGACAGGCTTCTCTGCATTTAGAGGTTCCATTAAAATTTAGACTGCTAAGCGGGACTCGATGACCTTTATTGGACAGCGTAGATCAAGATCAGACTGCACAGAACGTGCAGTCTGATCTTTGATCTACCCTGTCCGATAAAGACGTATTTTCCCCCCAAAAAATACCTTTGAAATAGTAAAACTTTGGCTTTTACTATCGGCTAAAAAGTTTTATTTCACTCATGAAGCAGGATATAGGGTTTTAGTGCCCCTTTTCCAAACAATCACCGAAGCAGCAAGTTTTTGAAAAGCATTGTGGAAAAAGGACAAAAATGTCCAAACCAACATTGTCTCCTTTTCTCATAATGCTAAAAAAAATCTTTTTGTGTAAGGTTGTTAAAACTCGGGAATACTTGGTACATGTAAATGGTTAAAGCAGACTGTTGAGCCTTTCAAAAAGTTATTTTGCGGCTGGCATAGATTCAGATTAGAATGCACAGAATGTGTAATCAGATCCTGGATCTACACCCTCCGATAAGGAGCTATTTCTCTCCAAAAAATATCTTTGAAAAAGCAACATTTGGGTTTTCACTATCAGCTTCAAAGTTTTTGATTTTACTTATTCAACAGGTTAAGGATTAAACTATTTAAAAACTCTTAAAAACTCTTTCGAATGAAGTGACAGCAAAACAGTTCGAGGAAAAAGTTAACCCTTTACCAAACAATCCCGTTTTTTTTTTATGATTCTGATATTCTGATGAAAAAAGCCCTTGAATATATTAGGTGGGGGAGAGAGAGAGAGAATACTGGTAACCAGCATTTTCTCCTTTATTCGACAGTTTTCTACCCAACCCCCACCCCTGCACTCAAAGACAAAGTCAATTATTTGAGCTACATCTTTCTTGTTGCCTTTCAAATATTATTCAATAGGGAAAAGTCTAGAATTATCATTTGGTAAACGATTAGTTCTTTACTAAACAATATCCGTGTTTTAACGACACTGGAGAAGAAGCCCTTTTAAAAACATGATGTGAAAAGCATTTTTCCTTTTTTCGTTATGTATTCTATCCTATCAACGACGAATTTAACCATTTGAGCAATATTTAAAGGGTCTACTGCTAATGCTTTCAATTTGGATCCTGCTTTATATTTGTTGTTTGGTAAGAAATTAAGCATTATTCTGCTACATAAGTCATACAAAACTTTCAAGCCTATAGTAAAAATCCAGATTTTGCTATTTCAAAGATTATTTTTGAAGGAAAATTTCTTCTAATCGGACAGTGTAGATCCAAGATCAGACTGCACGTTCTCTGCAGTCTGATCTTAATCTTCACTGTCCGAAAAAGGACTCGCTTAGCAGCCTAAGGGTTTAAAAGGAGCATGGATATTTACAATGCAGTTACTGCAACACAAAATATTCTCCGAGCAACATTTTTGATTTATTGAGAAACATGAAGATATTTCTATGTTTGTTTGACAGCTTTATTTCCCTATATCAGTCTGTCAGATAACGTACCAGGTTGCGAATGCCATCCACAGAGGGGGGGGGGGGGGGGGGGGAATTGCATTCTTTCGATCGTCATTACCAAATTTTAACCCTTAGCCTGCTCAAGCGCGACTCACTCACCTTTTGCGGACAGTGTAGATCAAGATCAGACTGCACAGAACGTGCAGTCTGATCTTTGATCTACACTGTCCGATATGGATATATTTTTTTCTACAAAAAATAAGTTTCATGTATCATTATTCCGGTTTTTACTATCGCCTTGAAAGTTAGTTAATTTATTTAGCAGGATAAGGGGTAACTGTCAGTTATATCACGAACCTTGGGTCTGGATAACATATTCACTTTGTCAGGGAAAAAAGAAACATGCTCTTTGATATATTTCGTCATTTTCTTCCTAGCATTTTTTTTTTTATGATCTTGTAGGTGGTTGGCAAATGTTTCTCGGAAAAAAAAATGTATGAATCATGCTGTGTGGAAATGTGGTTCAATACGTCGGCAAAAAGTATCGACCCACGTCAGCCCGCACAGTCCGCGTAGGCTGACCTGAATCAAAACTATTTGCTGTTCGCATCGTAAATTTATTGCGTGTGAAAAGACCGTTCTACCTCATGATTCAGTCTGAATTGCTTGGTATAATGCGTTAATTTCGGTGATGCAATAAAAAACCCTTATCGAAGAGCGCCATAACTGAGCTGCTCTCTGGGAAAAGGGGGTGTAATGCATCTTCATATTGCATCATACCAAGCAATTTATCGCATAATTCATAACGTGTCTCAAAAGTCGCTTTCATCAAACAACAAACTGAATCATGAGGTAGAATGGTTCATGCACATCAAAAATATTTACCTATAGCCAAAAGTTTTGGTTTTTTGACAAATATACCCAAACAGGCTATTTTACGGAAGAAATAAGACCCAGATTATTGCAGTTACAAGCAAGGCGGCCAAAGTAGATCAAAGATCTGACTGCACGTTTTGTGCAGTCTGATCTTAATCTAAATGTACATTGGCCGCAAAAGGCAACTATAGTTGTGAAACGTTCTTCACAGTGGTTTGGGAAGAATATTGTGTGTGAAGCGCTAGTAAAAAGAAACTAAAGGAAAGTACGTGTATAGATATGTGCGCTAATTGTCAAGGTACAGCTTAAACATTGTTTAAAAACGGCGTCAAACAGCATACAATTAAACAACAAACAAACAAACAAACAAACAACTCGTTTCCTTATGTTGGTCATGCGTTGACAAATATCGTAGAATCAATAAGAGGGAGACTTAAATAGAAAGATAAACATACGACGAATTAGCCTGGATTTCAGTATTCATGAGCATTTTTTCCTTTTGTATTTTTCTGGCCTTACTTTTTTCCAAAAGATGGCTTTGGAATAAATTAAAAATCTATTGCCAGAACACTATATAGTCCGTGTAAGGAAGCTCGATAAGGAGTGATAAAGAAAATATTATTACCAGGGCCCCGGCCAACAACGAGTATAAATCCAGTCGGATTAGTGTAAGTGGTAGGACATGAGACTCATAAACGACAAATCTCGGCACACTTGAGGGTGTAGGTTCAAATCCCATGCCTGGCCAACTAAAATAATAGTACTAAAAGTCTCTCGGACCTAGGTCACGTGTGACGGTACTATACACCTGGCCTGGGTTCCAGTCTGGTCATTTTTTCCTTTCAGATATTTAGACGTTAACGTTACTTTGTCAAAAACAGATTAACAGTTTTTATTACAGAACAGATTAACGGTTTTTATTATATTCCTATCAGCGAATTGCTGGGATTTCACAGTGAATAACACCACTAGTGATAATAATTATGGTATAATCACTAGTGACGGTATAGATTTAGAATGTTTGCCGGAACTACTTGTTCCAATATTGCTCATATTGTACCATTCTTGATAATTATTAGAATAAAAGAGGGTGAATCAGAAATATGATAAATACGATAATCAACTGGTTGTGTGTGATACTAAAAATCTGTCTCTTGAATGGGGTTTGATGCGGTTAAAAAACTCGTCCTTCGGACTGGTTTTTTCAACAGCATCACACCCATTATTGTGACAGATTTTTGATATCACACGCAACTAGTGGATTATCCTCTATATTGCCACAGAACTGTGAAGACCTTGATGAGGAGATACTTGATTAGGAGTAAATAAGAAATTATTTTCTTCTGGACTAAAGCTACTATACTGTCAGCACGTTAAACAATCTTGAAACATCTTTAAAAAAATACAAATAAACGGCGTAAGGGTTACCGAAAATAAGCCTGCAGGGGGCCGCAAAATGAACAAGTCCCCAGTTTTGACCAATCACATATTACTATTTGTTCATTCGAATATTTCAAAACCAAGAAACACTGGGTCTAAAGTCAGCGCATTCAGCTACGGGAAAAAAATAGGCTTAACCGATGATGAGTTTCGTCCTGTTTTTTAACATAATAGCTTTATGGAGGCATCGCCTATGTGGGCAACCGGTGGCAACGATAAATAAACGCAAAACATTGAAACGGGTATACACATCAAAATACATTGATGTTTGAAGGGAGATAGCTCTACTGCGGTTTTTTTTTTTTTTCAAAGTACCGGGTTGTTTGGTATAGGATTAACAAGAAGATTTTTCCGTCTTCAACTAAGATGTGTGTCAGTAGGTAAGTGGATTGTTTAACTCTTTCAACGCCAAAAAAAATAAACTCGACCTATTTCGAAGGCTGAAAATATAATCTACTGAAACTTGGGGAAAAAATCTTATCTTGTAGGCTGGACTAAACAAGCGAACGGTATAGATCTTAGATCAGACTGCACATTCTGTGCAGTCTGATCAAGATCTATGCCGTCCGCAAAAGCCCCCGCCTTCGCTTATGGCGCCTAAAGAGTTTTAAAAAAATGCAGAGGTAAAATTTTACTATAACCTACCAGTAATACTCTCTTAACTTTGATCTTTATGTTGATTTATCCTTAACCTGCTAATTTACTTAAATGAAACTTTCAAGTCGGTTGTAAAAACCCAAATGTTGCTATTTCAAAGTTATTTCTGGGGTAAAAAATATCTCCTAATCGGACTGTATAGATCCAAGATCAAACTGCACGTTTTGTGCAGTCTGATCTTGATCTACACTTGTCGCAAAAGGTCCTTGAGTCGCGCTTAGCATCCCAAGAGTTAAATGATGTTACATTTTTATGACGAAAGATTCTAGAACGTTAACCTATTATTATAAGGACAGTGTAGATTCATATCAGATGGCATACTTTGATTAGTCAAATGATATGTAAATCCTTATAGCGCCTTTGACAAGTATAGTTGCCTATGCGGCCAGTGTAGATCAAGATCAGACTGCACAAAAGGTGCAGTCTGATCTTTGATCTACACTGTCCGCTTTAAAACCGCTTCACTGAAACAATATAGACAAAACCATCCATGGAACTGCGACTATTTGGTATTTTTTGGTTTTTGTTTAGTCTTGTTTCTAGACAGAAAACGTTTGCTGATTTAATTTGGGGCTTTAAGGGTCAAGATATTCGCTAGTCCAAAGCAGGTGCATGACCTTACAATATTTAGATTTTGGGCTGAGGGAAACGATGAGAATCGAAGTTCATTACTCTGACGACTTTTAAAAAGGGTTCGCTAGTTTGGTCCATCTTTTTACATTTTTTTTTTCAGCGAATTATTATTATCATTATTATTGTTATTATTATTATTATTATTATTAGTCTTTAATCATTTATTCATTTATTTGTTTTTTAATAACTGGCAAATGATACATAATACACTTTTCCCGTACACCATGCAGAAACTTGACGATTACATGCAGTACATAAAGTGCGAAATTGACGTTCAAAATGGGTGATTCGTTTTGCCATCGGTAACTTCTTCCATTCTTATGAAATTGTATGTGACGTCATCGTTCTTATTAGAATATTTCCCTACTTAATCACCGCGTATTATTGATCATTTGACATTTAACGGCTTCATTATGACACCATTTGTTTTGAAAAGGCAGAAAACTTTGATGAACGAGGGAAAAATACTAGTTACCAGCAATTTCTCTTTATCCAACAATCTTATCATAAGCCTCCTTGCTCAGGATCGTAAAAATACAGGATCGTTTGGAAAAGAGTTCATTTATTCGTGGTAGCCTATTTTGTTGTACATGACGGGAAAACAAAAGAATAATAATAAGAAGAAATAAAAGAAGAAGAAAGAAGAAGAAGAAAAGAAAGAAGAAGAAAGAAGAAGAACAAGAAAAAAGTAAGAAGAACTAGAACAAGAAGAAGAAGAACCTAAATAGGAACAACAAGAACATGAACAAAAGGAACAAGAAGAACAACAAGAACATGAACAAAAAGAACAAGAAGAACAACAAGAACATGAACAAAAAGAACAAGAAGAACAAGAACATGAACAAAAGGAACAAGAAGAACAACAAGAACATGAACAAAAAGAACAAGAAGAACAACAAGAACATGAACAAAAAGAACAAGAAGAACAAGAACATGAACAAAAAGAACAAGAACACGAACAAAAAGAACAAGAAGAAGAACAAGAACACGAACAACAGGAACAAGAAGAAGAACAAGAACATGAACAAAAGGAACAGGAAGAAGAACAAGAACACGAACAAAAGGAGCAAGAAGAAGAACAAGAACACGAACAAAAGGAGCAAGAAAAAGAACAAGAACACAAACAAAAGGAACAGGAAGAAGAACAAGAACACGAACAAAAGGAACAGGAAGAAGAACAAGAACATGAACAAAAAGAAAAGAAGAAGAACATGAACATGAACAAAAAGAACAATAACAAGAACATGAAGAAGAACAAGAAGAAGAACAAGAACATGAACAAAAGGAACAAGAACAAGAACATGAACAAAAACAAGAAGAAGAACAAGAACATGAACAAAAGGAACAAGAACATAAACAAGAACAAAAAGAACAAGAACATGAAAAAAAGAACAAGAACATGAACAAAAGGAACAAGAAGAAGAACAAGAACATGAACAAAAAGAACAAGAAGAAGAAGAAGAAGAACATAAACAAAAGGAACAAGAACAAGAACATGAACAAGAACAAAAAGAACAAGCAGAAGAACATGAACAAACAGAACAAGAACAAGAACAAAAAGAACAAAAACAAGAACAAAAAGAACAAGAACAAGAACATGAACAAGAACAAAAAGAAGAAGAACAAGAACATGAACAAAAAGAACAAGAACATGAACAAAAAGAACAAGAACAAGAACATGAACAAAAGGAACAAGAAGAAGAACAAGAACATGAACAAAAAGAACAAGGAGAAGAACAAGAACACGAACAAAAGGAGCAAGAAGAAGAACAAGAACACGAACAAAAAGAAAAAGAAGAAGAACAAGCACAATAAGAAGAAGAGGAAGAGTAACAAGAACAGTAACAAGAACAGGAACAAGAAGAAGAACAGTAACAAGAACAAGAACAGTAAGAAGAACAGTAACAGAACAAGAACAGTAACAAGAACAGGAACAAGAACAGGAACAAGAACAAGAATAAATGATTGAAATTGTCTCCTATAGATGCGTAGTAGAAACGTCTTTAGGAACAATAAAAAAGTTTATCCAACTGTAACTGGGTCATCAATTTCTACAGTGCTTTAATGCTTTAGCTGTATGTATTAACCCTTATCCTGCTAAATAAGTTAAATAAAACTTTCAAGTCGATGGAAGAAACCCGAAAAATGTTATTTCAAACTTATTTTTTGGAAATAATCTCCTCATCGGACAGTGTAGATCCAAGATCGGACTGCACGTTCTGTGCATTCCGATCTTGATCTACACTGTCCGCAAAAGGTCAGTGAGTCGCGCTTAGTAGCTCAGGGGTTTAAGCCGTTTAATATTCGTAGGATGATCGAAATGGATTTTTGAAATTCTTTACTTAATCAAAAATTTGAAATTAAGTTTCGCAGAAATTTCTTAAGGAAATGAAAGTAGGTTGTAACCTACAGACCTATTATTTCTTGCTATATATCTGACCCCTTTTTTTTTTCCTTTTAAATTTATAGTGATCTTCTGTTGGCAAACATTTGAGACGAGATACTAGTATTACAAATAAACAGAATTGTTACGCCTGGTTCCTTAACGTGTTCGGTATCTAGCAGCGTCACACGAGACCTAGGTTTAACGCCTTATCCGAGCACAGGCCTTTTGAGCTCTATCGGTTTATCACGGAAAACTAAGATTTTCCTTGGTCGATCATCGAACACTTAACGACGTATATGACAATTTTTTCTAATGGACAGATTTTTTTAAAACTTTGCACATACAAAGCTTATCATGTTTCTAGGAGATTACAGTAAAAATAGATGTGGGTCACCGTGCGAGCTCGTTTCTGAGAAATTTGCCTTTGAAAAAGGTATATACAGTTCCAAAATTCAGCTTATATTGGATTGAAAGCGCTTTTCTTTAATAGCCAGTTAAACAGGAAAATTACAGGAAAAAGATACAAATATACATCATTTTAATGAAAATTCATATATTTTTGCACAAAAATTATGTAAAAGCCTTGTTTTGAGCATGGTAAATGTACAAATATGCATGCTATATATAGACTATTGAGTTTAAAAGGGAGATAATTTGATCGAATTAAGGGTTAATCTTAAAAAAAATACCTACTCTCTAAGGGACAGATTTTTAAAAACTTTCCACCCTTATAGTATTTATAATTCTAAACAATAAGAAATAAAAATGGCACCTATCCGTGCTTATTTCGTCAGAAAACAAGGTTGAAGGTCACTGTGGAAGTTATTTTTTCAAGGAAAAAAAATAGGATAAAAGCTCAGCAAACATGGTGGGAAAAGGAGAAATTGCCCAATAGGAGCGATTTCTCCTTTTCCAACAATAATTTTCAGAGTGGAAACAGCTGTACTTCCACAGCTTTAAATTTCCTGCCTTTGTTTCCTTGTTTGTTATGTAACGCCGTGTCACAGCATTTTAATTATTTCACGGTGACTGATCAAAGATCCATTTTTTTCTCTTCACCAATACTACTCGAAGAAAGTGCTACTTGTTTCAGTGCACCAATAGTATTACCATTATGTGCAAAAAATACATAGGTGCACTTTTGATTCAATATCTACGACAAAAATACATGCGCAGTAGGATGCGCGCGAACATTTGTCATATACGCCGTTAAAGCACATTGGTGCATTGTCTGTACTTTACGGAATATACTCAAATTTTCATCAACACATTTTCTATAAATAGCACATTGGCGACTCTCTCTATATCGTATGTCGTAAGACCTTGTTTTACTATATACGATAAAGAGGGAATCACCAATGTGCTATTTATAGTAACGGTGTCCGATAATGAAAATTTCGTTATCCCTTGATAGACCAATGGAGTTTCAGAGGCCTATGATCCGAGTGACTATTAGTAATTTTAGTAGGCCAACCGTGTCAACTTGCTCGAGATTTGTCGCTTACAAATCTCACGCTCTACCACTTGAGGTATTCGGGTTGGTTAAAAAGGTTTGGGACCAGCAAAATCGCCCTTGTTGTGCCGAATTGACGTCCAAAACGACGAAGAAATTATACACTTATTTTAATGTATCGTTTGCTAATGCTTTCAATTTGAGCTAGCATAAAATTTAGTAGTTTGGTAAAGAGCTAGACAAATGAAAGTTTACTTATAGAGCAACCACAATTTTCAAGATCAATTCTTAGAGCACTTCGCACAAAATTTACTCTGAAAAATGAACATTTTGTACCAAGATATCCAGAAGTCAAGTGGGAGGGAAGAGCGGAATGGGGGGTGGGGGGTGGGGACTAATTGGTTACAAATAAAGTGGTACCCCGCTATAGCGCTGTCGTCGGGAGCCACGATCGATGACAGCGTTATATACGGGTTATAACGCTGATTCCCCCTCCCCCCCTCCACCCCCCCTCCACCCCCCCCCACACACACACACACTACCCTCGACCGATCATTGCCAGAACTATGGCATTAATTAATTCATTAATGTATCATAAAAGTTATTTCCCTTTGACCACTTCTCATTGTATTGGTTTGTATTGAAGTTTAACGCAATTTTAACAGCTTCGGTCATACCATGGTGGTCAGTGACGCACCCATGTATTTCCTGGCTTTCTCACACCAGTACTGACACAACTGTCTTTCCAAAGCCACTGACTATTTTTCTCACACGCATCAGAGGTTAGAGGCGAAAAATCGCCGGAAAGAAAGTTCGCCACAACCGGGTATCGAACCCGCAACCTCCAGGTCACGAGTCAGATACGCTAACCACTGACCTACCCGTCCGGGCTGACCACTTCTCAATGCATATTTACGACAATATGACAATGGCTCCCCGAAAACATTCCCTGTAAAACAGAAAAGACCGGAGCAGCACCAAATATTCCACGACGTGAGCCACGGCAAGGAGAGACGAGTCACCTACAACACGAGCGCTCCGACCTTTCTATTCGTGTAGCTAGCTAACTAGATATAGTGTTTGTTTTGTAGAGCTCTACCAATTATGGCCGCTTCTCAATGCATATTTATCATATAACTTTTCTAGGACAACGTCTGCTGTGCAACATGCATTTCTTTACCTAAAAAAAAAAGGAACAGCAAAAAGAGACTACATCAAGACTATGGTTGTAAGACAAATTACCGGTGAATATTCCTGGTGTAACATTTATGGCATGAAAATACATTTTCTCCAGTAAATACTGGTACTTGCTTCACAAGATGTTCATGTTTTTGTAATTTCATACTTGACCTTTAACCTGCTAAATAAGTGAAATGAAACTTTCAAGCAGATTGTAAAAACCCAAATTTTGTTATTTCAAAGGTACTTTTTTAGGAAAAATATCATCTCATCGGACAGTATAGACCCAAGATCAGACTGCACGTTCTGTGCAGTCTGATCTTAATCTACACTGTCTGCAAAAGGTTTTCGAGTCGCGCTTAGCAGCCTAAGGGTCAAGTCTTTACCAAAGAACAAAATTTCAGACTTGCCCAAATTAATAGCATCTGCAGACGGCACAACAAATGTGGATAAAATATTGACATTTGTTCATGGAAGGGTAGCAGCGATGTTCTCCTTTTCCCACATTTTTTTTCAAACTTTCTTTCTTAGGGTCGTTAATACTCTGGATTGTTTGGTATAGGAAAAATATTCCAATCAAATTTCAGTTCATGTCTTACACACAGCCAGGGATCGTATATTTACATTCGATCCCTGACTTGATTTGAAAATTTACATAAACTCAACAGAGGGTAGGAAAACAGTATTCGTGATATGCATTTGCATGTACAAGTTAAATAAGGTCGTGTCTTCCTAACTTTTAATGCCTAATTTTAAAAACAACAAAATTACCCAAGGTGAAATATTAAAGACTTGGTTATTTGGAAGAAGGGCTCTGATATACAAGAGGCATTTTAATACCTCGTAAGACTTAATGAAATAAGGTTTGATATCCGTAGTAGCACTTAATCGGGATTTTTATTTTACATAATGTAGAGAGATATAAATGTAATAAGTTTGAAAGTTAAATGAGGCTTTGTAGTGCATAATAATAATTTTGGGAATAATTTAATACCTGCCTTACTAACTATTTAAGACATGCCAAGATTGTAGCCTGGTCCGAACTCAAAGCATTTGCTGACAAAGAATCAAATTGCTGCACAAACGATAGTCAACTCAGAAAGGATTCAGAACATTGTGGGAAAAAGGAGAAAATGCTGTTTACCATTATTTTCCCCTTTTCCTACAATGTTTTCGAAAGTCTTTTCCTCGGGTTCGTTAAAACAAAGGATTGTTTGGTAAAAGGTTTATAGTTTTCCACCAAATTCAGTTACAAGAATTATCCGTAAGAAAAGTGAAAATTATTTTTTCCTCTGAGATGCATGTTCTAAATGTCAGAAAAAAGACAATGGGTATTCATTCTTCGTACTAAGCTAGCTCTTTACCAAACGACAAAAACTTGGATGGGTCCAAACTGTAAGCATTTACAGACGACAATTCAAATTTGGCTTGAATTATGACATGTGGATGTGAAGGAGTTGAAAACGTTGTGGGAAAAGGAGAAAATGCTGGCAACCAGCATTTTTCTCCTTTTCCCACAATGTTTTCGACAGGCTTTTTTTCTTGTGGTCTTTAAAACTCGGGATTGTGTGGTAAAAGATAAAGAACCTATGTCTGGACTAGATCAAGCCGAAAATCTAATAAAACCGGACTTTCACATTAAAAAAAAAAAAATGCTCGAAATCAAAATATAAATGAAGGACACACTTATCTATCTTTTAGCTCACATAGTGAGCGATAATGAGACAAGATAGGACTATTCAGCTGGAAGTTATGAAATGAAACTAATCATTTAAGGACAGTAGTGAGATTCTCTATCAGCCTTCTATCAAGAAGCAGGGATCGTACAAATGAGCCATGCTCTGTAAAAAGGGTGCTTATTGCATATGCAAACTTGAAAGTATCGGTTCAGGTCAGCCTGCGCAGTCCGCGCAGGCTGACCTGCGCCGAAACTTTTTTGCTTCAAAGAATGGACTTTGTGTTGTTAGATAAAATGTACTTTATAGATCCAAGATCATGTAATGACCTGCTTGGTATCATGCATCACTGAGATGCATTAGGCTCCCTTTTGCCAGAGCATGCTTCATATATACATGTATATGTTTTTATTTCATGCTTTCCGGTAGGTTATCGAGAAATATCGGTGAAATATTTTTCGATATTTTCATGGTTACGACCAGTGAAAATACCGATTTTTATATTGTAACTCTTCAATTGAAGGCGGAAACAGTTGTTCCCGCGCTCTAGTTACCTAGGTAAAATGCGCGTGCCTCACAACCGGATGGAAATATGACGTAATTTACCTTACATTTCTCACGCTTGACGTATTGTAATGCGTTGCTATGTGGAGGGGGTACGCCACGGGGAATAATCGAAAAGAACTGTACTGGACTTTGATTAGGTTCCCCCCAGAAAGGGTTAAAAGCATGAAATAAATAGAATATTTGTTTTTTTCGGTGAAAGATCGAAATTTATTTCATCGAGTGAACATCATCGGTAATATTTTCACGAGTGGCACATCATCGGTAATATTTTCACGAGTGGTGCAGCCACTCGTGAAAATATTACCGATGATGTTCACTCGATGAAATAAATTTCGATCTTTCACAGCAAAAAACAAATATCCTCTATGTATTTCAATCAGTGAATTCAATTGATATGTTTGTCTTTATAAACGATCCCTGCCAGAATGGTTGAGCTCCTACCACTCTCACATATAAGTGGTTAGGTGCACCACAAACTGACCAATTGATTTGTTTTTTGTTTTAATCACATTCAATTAGAAATATGGAATGAAGAATGAATTCCATATGTGCCTTTACATTGGGATCGCACAGTGACCTATACGTCGACATCGATCCTACTTTACTCTTAGATCTTAAACATCAATGTGTTTGTGAGGCACCATATCCCTCGGCACAAGAAAAGGATACATGAAGTAAAATTGTCTTTTATTGCCCGATTTCTAGGATTTTCCCGAAAAAAAAAAGTTAAATATATCCTCGGATGCCCAAACTGCGTTCCTCTAAGCTTTATCTGGGAACAGAACTATAAATAGATGATATACAAAAGGAAAAATAAATGCAAAAGTCAATTGTGTTCTATTTCCATCAATCTCCATCAAAATTCATGTGTACAATAATATTAAACTTCCAAAACTTGATAAAAATTAACTGCATGTCAACAAACAACCGCCATTTTTTGTGTGCCTAACTCCGTCCCCTGCAGTGATGTAACAAATTCTCCCAAGTCTCGAAAAATAAGGCCAACTTATAATTGTTATTATTTTTATAACAATGTAACTTCAACATTGAGCTGTTTCAAAATAAATAACTGCAAGAGTTTGTCAATGATTTTTTGTGTGATCCACTAGTTCACGTAGCGTCAATAAAGGTGGTTTACCAGTGGTTACAGTATACGGTTGCACCTTTCCTGGTAACCTGTACCTGAGAGTGGTGAAAGGTACATTAAATATTTAGCAGCCCTTTTTATTGACATTTTCTTCTCTACAGTTTCTTTGTAAGTTTTCTGAAGTACATCATGGGAATATTGTTTATATGTTCTTCTGATCTTTCATGAGTTGGGCTTAAATTAAAATGGAGAAAGCAAATATCAGTTAAGGACTGTGGGACCAAAACCTATCTATAAAGATATGCTTGGCCTTACAGAAATTTGTTTAATCACGTGATTTTCATTCATACAATGTAAACGTTTATAGACAAAGCGTTTCCGATGTGTTTACATTCGCATTTCATGTATTGAGAGATCATTTTTACCCCCCAAAAAATTGCATTACGAAAATACACAGAAAAACAGTAAACTTGTAGACATAAAAAATGAGACAAATATCTGCTTATATCAATTTGGGTTCAAAACCATTGGAATGTATTTACTATGATGTAGTAAAACTTTTTTCACTGTCAGTCTCGCGCACGCTGAAACATCATGAGATTTTGACGAAAACAAGAAAGGTGGCGGAGTTAGGACAGGGGCGCTGTTAGGACATCCGACGATAGATTAATTTCAAGGTTCTTCTTTATTTAGGCTACCTGACGTATTCATTTTATCAACACTTTTCTAAAGACATCATTTGGTTTAACTCGGCTTTTAATATACAAAAGATCCATGTGGAAAAGGGGTGTGAGTAATATTTATTTATCAAAAAGCGTTTTCTTATTGGCAAATTATTTTATTTACACAGTTCACGAACATGTATGAAAAAGACTATTGTTTTCGAATTATATAGTTCTAACGTCTGAAGTTAATGCTAAACCGTGGAAATAAAGTAAGGATATAAACTACACTAGAAACCGTCGCAATCGTATTTCGGACATAGTTGACGTTGGACCAAAATCTTTACTCTTATCGTATACATACTCACTAATCTCGACTATAGCCTTCTGTTAGTTTGACATTTAATAACTCATTGTCTTGCCTTTTTGTTAAGACGGCTACAACCTTGGAACGATGAAATATCTGTCATCATGGGATTGTTGGGGTAACTGCAGCAGTGCTCGCTCTGCCAACCTAAATTTCCGACAATTGTCGATTCATTCATTCAGCTGTTGATTAATTATCCCACTTGTCGATAAAAATTGTTGATTAATTTATTCCCAAAAAAGTCTGGTAAAATTTCCTTTACTTGCCTGGGTCACGCTTTAATTTACACCGGAAATGTGTGGTAATCACTTGTTTCACACCTCAGACGCAACCTTAGGTAAGTGACAGGTCACAATGGGGAAAATTATGACCTGGTATATATTCCACAATGCATGTCGTGTTACCGGTTATTGTTCTACGCCACTAGTTGGAGAACAATTGGCTATTGTTGTTAATTTCTTTTTAAATTTTGATTGACCATTTTAATGGATGCAGTGATAGAATGTCTTGGATTTCAATACTGCCAAAAACAGTGATGGCGATATAATGAAACCAATTAGATATCATTAATTCTTATACATTGCTCACGTAAACCGGCGTATTTTAAATGTCGGGGAACAAAAAGAAAACAATAATTCTAAGGTTGATAACCTCCGTTTCCTTCACTGTTCACTGAATGACTTTTAAAGTTGTTTTCGACATTAGGTGTGATTTACAGGTCTTCCAGAATACCTCATTGACCTCATGTGAAAATAATCAAGGTCAACAGATGATGAAGGGAAGTAAATCATCATGTGATAAAAAATTTTCCCCATTTACTAGTCTACATCATTTATTACAATAATAAAGAAAAATGTTGTTTGGTAAAGAAGTAACCATTCATCAACAGAAACCAAGACTTAAAAGTCTTTATGCGTTTATGCAAATATTGTGGGAAAGGGAGCACTATCCCAGGAAATAGGTAGAACAGATTTTCCTTTTCCCCACAATATTTTTTACAATGTAAGATTAAAATAAAATTTTGTTGTTTGGTAAAGGAGTAACCATTCATTAAAAGAAACTAGGACCTGAAATTCTTTATGCTTTTATACAAATATTGTGGGAAAAGGAGCACTATCCCAGAAAATGGTACAGAGCAAATTCTCCTTTTCCCACAATATTTTCTACAATGTAAGATTAAATATATATATGATCATTTTTTTTTTTATCATTGTAATGGACATAATTATGTGAATGAAAGTGCTACATATGCATGTGATTTTTTCTTAACCATCTTTGAGCGCTAACTTTATCTATTATTTTTTTTCAAGAAAAAGTTGTTGGCCATTATTTTACTTTGGCCAGAGCTAGCACTGTAACTGTTAACAAAACAACAAAATTATAAATTTATCCATAATGAAAGTAATTTCATAGACAGATGAAATATGGCAGAAAATAGGGAATTATATCTGAAATGGTAGAAAATAATGTCGGTCACAGAGAAAATACTGGTCAGAAAGGGTAGATATTTTTTCTCTTTCCCGCAATGTTTTTGAAAGCCATCTTCCTCACAGTATCATGACAGTTGAAACCCTGCTATAGTTTCTTGAGACAGTTCTCCAACAGATTTGAAGACACTTCCCTGACAGTTCCGTTCCAAATCAAATACAATATACATGTTTCTAGTACTCATAAACAATTATTATTGTATTGTAAGAATTCTAGGTATTACAGTTATTTTTGGATAACTGATTAATTCAATTGGATTATTTGTACATGTAATGTGGCTGTATGCTTTGACAGTTACATTTTCTTTCTGCCGTGAATTACCAATCTTGATTACCAAACAAATAAGTGGCTTTAAGACTGTTTGCTAGCATGAAGGTTCATATAATATGTTTTGGTAGGGTTGGGTTCATAGTTTACATCTTTTTAAGGCTTTTTTTTTTCCATGCATATTTTTCTGTTTTTGAAATATTAAATGGAAAATGGCAGCCACGGTATACTGTGGCTTGTACCATGGTATTTGATGAAAACCATGGCATACCACGGTACTGTATTTTCCTCACTAAGCAGCTCGACTTGTTTCCCATAAAAAGTCTGGACTGTTTGGTTAAGGGTTTAGAGTTAAATATATTCATGTTTTACTATTTCAGAGTTAGCAGTAAGTCACTCAACAGAGACATGGAGTCAATACAATCAGAGTTTGCCCAGTTTCTAGATCCAAAAGCAAAGGAGGAGCTAAAGACAAAAGCTGTTGAGAACGCCTTGGGACTTACAGGCACAAATGATGGAAAGAGATTTCTATTGGACAGCGATCAGTTAGTAGCAGGACTTCTTTCACTTACAGAAGATAACAGGAAAGATATTAAAGAGATGGTGTTTAAATCCTTGATCAATCTTGCTGTAGATGAAAAACCAGCCCTGAAAATTTTAACAGTAAAGAAATATGAAGATATTTGTGTTACTTGGATGAAGAACATCCTGGATCCATCTTTTACAATGGCTGACTTGGTGTGTAAGCTTGTCTCCAACCTGACTAGACATGAAAAGGGGGTGAAAATAGTTTCTGAGAAGATTTTACAATCAAGTGAAGTATCCATTGACAGAGTGGTTATAGTTCTAACTAACCTTGCCTACAGTGACAATGCTGATTTGCATTATTTAGCTGCCATTTTGTCTAATCTTTCACAGGAAAGGGAGATAAGAAAACAGATAATGGATAAAGATTTATGTATTATACAGAGGTTATTGCCCTTTACAGAGTTTAAAGCATCTAAAGTAAGAAGAGCTGGTATTGTGGGGACTTTGAAGAACTGCTGTTTTGACACAGGTATTGTCATTACTTTTTTTGCATTATAGAGACCTTTTCTATAAAATTTCCACAGGATGATAGTGCATCAAAATGGGATGGAGAGGTGGCCTACTGGTTAAAAGCTTGACTGCAAGTCCAAAGGTCCAGGCTTCAACTCCTGGTCATATACAAATAAGAATGTTGCTTTTCAGTAGACATATTGTGTTTCCCATCAAACAAGGGACGAACTGTTTAGAAACTTAGGGGTAGCCTTTCATGTATTGGTGCTTTACACCAAGTTAGTTAAAAAAAAAAACCCAAGGGGATTTATTCAAAGAAGAGCTAGGGTATTTTACCCTGATTTCCTTGTGTCAGACTCTTTGTATCTCAGGCTGTGCCTATTAGATATGGGTCATGTGCCAGCAAAAGGGGTCTTAATGCATCTCCATGAGCCATGGTACCAAGCAAACCATCATTCTTATGGATCCATAATAGCCACTTTTTTTAACAACAGACTTAATTATGAGGTAGACTAGTCCTTGAACATACAGAAAATTGAACAGTACGGAAAAGTTTCGGCCAGATTAGCCCGTGCAGACTGCGCAGGCTGACCTGGATTGATACTTTTCGCAGATGCATTAAGCCCCTTTTCACAGAGCAGAGGACATATGTATATAATAACAAGCATATACAAATTTGAATTAAGTTTAAAAGCTTGACAAACAAATGTTGAATTGTTAACAAAACCTGAACAGAATTATCTGAAAACTGGAGTGCTCTACAGATTGATACCCAAGAACACAAAAATATGTATTGCTTGGTCAGTTACACACAGTAACCAAGACTTGCTGTATGACAACTTTTTGTGTGATGGTGTATAGTTCTTTGAAAAGATTGTGGAAAGATGCAAATAAAATTATGCCTCATAACTAGCAATTTTTCTTGATGCCACAATGATTTCACTCATTTGATTTTATTGAATTTGTAATGATGTTGATTTTCTGTATTTTTCAAAGACCTTTTTAACCCTTTAGAAGGAATTCACAACTTTAGTCGTTAGTGTGTGAAAAGTCAAATATTATTTTATTTCTTCCCCTCTATGACATCCAGAGTTCCATGAATGGTTGCTAGGTGATGAAGTGGACTTGTTACCAAGGTTACTGTTGCCGCTAGCAGGCCCAGAAGAATTTGAGGAGGATGATATGGAGAGACTTCCTGATGACCTGCAGTATCTGCCCCCGGATAAACAACGTGAACCTGAACCAGATATTAGAAAGATGTTATGTGAGGCAATTTTACAGGTTAGATAGATTTGGAGTTCTGGAGTTCAAGCTTTCTCTTTGTTTTGTTTGATATCCAGTTGAAGGAAACTGTCTTTGCAGCAATTTTTCGCCCCTCACCTCTGACGCATGTCGGAAAAGTGGTCAGTGACTTGGAAAGAAAGTACTGGTGTGAGAAAGCCAGGAAACCCATGCATAGGTGCACTGACCACAGTGATATGACTTTAGCTGTTAAAGGCGTTAAACTACAGTTCAATCAATTGAAACCCTTTGTTTGAGGAAGTGGACTAATTCTCAGAAGAGTTTACAAATATACAATTTTTATCAAGTTACAAATAAGTTTTCTGGGGTCCAGCTGTACCAGGAATCAAATTCTTTGCAACAAATTTAATACAGCTCAAATTATGTGATTTAACCCTTTACCAAATAATCCCATTCACAACCTTGGAAAAGATATCTTTTGAAAACATTGTGAGAAAAGGAGAAAATGCTGGTAACCAGCATTTTCTCCTTTTCCCACAACGTTTTCTGCCCTATCAGAGGGCTAAATCTCATTTGTACCGATGTTGAATTTGTTCTCTGCTCATGTTTAGAATTAGAAAAAGTCTAAAATTTTTTTGTTTGAGAAAAGGTTAATTAATGGCTAGGAAAGCAAAAGATGTTGGTTATCAGCATCTTCTTTTTTTTCCCCAATTTTTTCATAAACCTTCCTTAGAGTCATATAAACATTTGGTTAAAGGTTAAGTTGTATTCAGTGTTTTAAGAATGAACACTTTCCTGATAATTTTCATACCAGTAATATTTTCCCATGATCAGTTTATGTTACCTATAGCTTTCTGGATAAATTACCATAAACAGTGGTTTACTCCTTACCAAAGGACAAAAGATCTTACACATGTCCAAATTGAAAGCATTTGCAGACAATACGGTAAAATTAATGTGATTAAAATGACGAGATTTATTTATGAAATGCTGGAAAACTTTGTGTGAGAAGGAGAAAATGCTTGTTACCATCACTTTATCCTTTTCCCATTATGATTTCTAAAGAATTCCATTGCAGGGATGTTAAAAGTCTATAATATGTAGTAAAGGGTTAACTTATCTGTACATAAAACATACCATTTTGCCAAAAAATTTGTAAACATGTTTGTAAGATGGGAAAAACAACCGCCTGTCTTCAGGTATAAACATGCCATATGATTTAACCCCTTACCAAACAATCAAGATTTTTAACGACCCTGAGGAAGAAGGTTTTAAAAAACATTGTTGGAATAGGAGAAAATGCTGGTATCCATCATTTTCTCCTTTTCCCACAATGTTTTCTGCCCTATCAAGGACTACTTCCGCCATTTGAGCCACCTTCAGTTTGTCGTCTGCAAATGCTTTGAATTTGGACATGTCCAAAATTTTGTCGTTTGGTAAAGAGTTAACTCAGTTGTATGCCATTCCTATTCTTCTGTCCATACACAGCTGGGCCCAGTAGAGCAGTTGATAGTGTTTCACTTACAATTTGTAAGTTTTTACGTAAGAATTTTTGTAATTTTACGCCTACATTCAGATTTACGAAATTTGTAAATCTGTTTAACTAAACTTTTGTAAGTTTGTGAATTTGCGTAAGTATTTCCGTAACTCTTCAACTGAAGGCAGAAACAGTAGTTCCCGCACACTTGTTACCTAGGTAAACAGCGCATGCCGTTCAACTAGAGGAAAATGTGACGTAATTCACACACATTTACCCTACGATTCCCGCGCCTTATGTCATCTCATATGTCAGCCTCTTCCATCAAACATAGATACTGTATGTGTGAAAATCTTCTAGAAATGAAATTTATGACTTCTGCGGAAAGCTGTGAGGATTATTATAATGTTTTTTCTCAAATTTCTCCCTCTATAACAACGCAATATAAAAAAAATGCCTCCAGATTTCGGCCTATGTTCTTACTTACGACCGATATTTTTGTACATAGAGTTACGCAAAAACTTACTTTCGAACTTTGCTATGAAAACTTTAGTAAAACGCAAAACTCGGAGTTACGTAAAAACTTACGAAAATCTTAGTTAAGTTTGCATAAGTTGTTTAGTAAAACGGTCCCCAGGACTTGAGATCAGGGGGGTTCACTGCTTTGAATCTCCAACTCTGCCAATCTCGTTCTAAGGATTGATGACAGCAATTGCAACAGGATTCATTCCCTTCTCACCTTTGTTCAATCATTGTTTCAACAAAGGTTATGTGGGAAAGCAGTCTGTGGTTTTGAAAGAATATTTTTGGATTGGAAGTACAGGTAAAGACAGTTCAAGGAAAGTATAGATAGGTGCACTTGCCCCTGCAGTATAACTGAAATAATGTTGGAAGCAGTCCATACAGCCAATCTGAGCCCACAGTTACCTTTTATGATGGCTCACAACCCAATCAATAAAGCGTCCTGGGCTATTAGTAGCAAAAACATTAAAAGAATAAAAAAGGTCTTCTCCTTCAGAATAAGAAGTTAGATGGCAATGAAACTTCAATGGATAATTAGTATTGGGAGTGTTAATCCTTTTCCAAACAATCATGTATTTTCACATCCCTGATAAAGAGGCCTTCTGAAAAAAACATTGTAGGAAAAGGAGAAAATGATGGTACCAGCATTTTCTCATTTTCCCACAATGTTTTTTACCCTGTCAAAGAGCCTCAGTTCAGTTGTACAAATTTCAGATTTGTTGCCTACAGAATGCTCTAGCCCGCCTGGGTAGCTCAGTGGTTAGCATATCAGACTCATGACCTGATGGTTGTGAGTTCAATACCTGGTTGAAGCAAACTTTCTTTCCGGCAGTCTTTCACCTCTCACCTCTGATGCACTTGAGAAAGTAGTCAGTGACTTTGAAAGAAAGTTGTGTCAGTACTGGTGTGAGAAAGCCAGGAAACACATGGGTAGGTGCATTGACAGCCGTGATATGAGCTAAGCTTTTAAAACGTCGTTAAACTCCAATTCAACCCAATTAAACAGATGCTGTAAATATTTGGAAGAGTCTAAAATTAGTCATTTGGAAATGGGTTAATACAGATTACTGTTCAAACTTAATTATATTTTTCAGCTATGTGCAACAAAAAAAGGAAAGAAAATAGTAAAAGACAAAAATACCTATGTGATTATGCGTGAATATTTTAACTGGGAGTCAAAAAGAGAGCCTGTCAACGAGATTGCAGCAATGAACGTGATTGATATTCTAATAGGTAATCTATTCATATTATTAAGCCCTAAAACACCTCTCACATCTGTTGTTGCTTCTGTAGCCAGTGTAGATCAAGATCAGACTGAATAAAAGTGCAGTCTGACCTTTGATCTACTCTGTCCCCTTTGTTGCTACATTCTGGACAAAAGCAAGCTTAAAATTACAGCCATTCGGGTCTTATTATACACCCACTGATGAAATATAGGGGATATACTGGTTTGACCATGGCCGTCCATCAGTTGGTCAAATGTATACCCCCCCCACCCCCCACCCCCCCCACGAAGTAGAGGGGGGTATACTGGTTTCACCATGTCCATCCATCAATTCATCCATTTTCATTTCCATGCTCTAACTCAAAAGCCGTTTGACGTAGGACCCTGAAACTTTATACAAGTGTTGCTCATGACCCAAGAATGTGCCCTATTGTTTTTGGGTCACATGGGTTGAAGGTCAAGGTCAGAGGTGAACTTTGTTAAGAAAATCATTTCAGTTCTCCGATTGTGCTGCCTTAGTAACAAGGTGCTTGTAGGGGGTATTTATTTGCTTTGGGACAGTTCTAGTTTCTACACTGAAAATGTCTGTAGGGTTTTTTTTGTGCTCTAAAGGTTAAATCTATACCTACTAAAACCAGAGACATAAGAAAAATCCTTGTGAAACATGTGCTATAAAAAATCAAGGTTTGATACATTTACACATGTGAAAACATCTTGGCAAAAGGTGTTATAACTTGATGTGATGGGTAAATTTGCCTTCTGTCAGAATGTTTTTTCATGTATTTAACCTTTTCGCAAACAATCCGACGTATGGTCCTGAGGCAGATGGCTTTTGAAAACAAAGTAGGGAAAAGGAAAAGACTGGTAACCAGCATTCTCTCCTTTCCCCAGGATGTTTTCCGAAACCTTTTTATTGACAAATTCAATTCTTTAAGACATGTCAGGTTTGTCGACAAATGCTTTTATGATTGACAAAATCATCCAGTAAAAAGCCGAACGAAAGCCAATATTGAAACATGTATTTAGAAACATATGTCAGTGTTGATTTTTTGAAAAATAAGTCAATGTTGATGTATAAAAGGATGTTTTGAAAGGTGTGTTTTGCATTTTTTCCAAAGGGGGATAAATATTAGCTCACCTAAGCACAAAGTCAGTCCTCAACTTCACCTTGTGTATGCTCTGGAGGCTACATTTTCAGTTTGATTCTCATGGAACTTGGTCTGAACCTGGAACAGAATGTTTTTCTTGATGATATCTTGAATGAGGATGAAAATGGGTCATTTCGTGTCAAAAACTAGCGCACTGGGCCAAATCATAGGAAATCTTGTGTACTCTCATGAGGCCACATTTTAAGCTCAATACTCCTGAGAGTTGGTCAGAATGTTTGTCCTGATATTACTTCGGATGAGTCTGAAAAATGGTCACATCAGGTCAAAAACTACGCCACCAGGCCAAATCTTTGAAGAACTTTGTGTACACTCTAGTATGCACATTTTCAATCCAATACTCAAGAAAGTTGGTGAGAATGTTTTGCCGATAATTTATTGAACTAATGTGAAAATGGGTCAAGTGGAGTCAAAAACTAAGTCACCAGATTAAATCTGTAAAGAAAAATGGTGTACACTTTAGATGCCACATTTTAGGTCCAATACTCATGAAATTTTGTCAGAATGTTTATTGTGATAATATCTTGGAATGAGTTACATGTAGAAAATGGGTCATGTGGGGTAAGAAATTAGGTCACCAGGTCAAATCCTCGAAAAACCTTGTGTACACAGCTGGTCACATCTACTTATAAAACTTGATATGAGTATTTGTCTTGATGGTATCTGGGATGAATTTGAAAATGGGTCACATAGGGTCAAAAACTACGCTAGGTCACCAAGACAGATCTTAGATAAACCTTATGTACATATTTTCAGCCCAATACTCATGAAAGTTGGTCAGAATGTTTGTTGGGAGGATATCTCGAACAAGTCTGAAAATGGGTCATCTTTGGTCAAAAACTAGGTCACCAGGTTAAATGTTGATAAACCTTGTGTACACTCCAGAGGCCTTATTTTCTGTGGTCAGAGTGTTAGTCTTGATAATATCTATGAGTGTGAAAATGGGATGTGTTGGGCTAACAAGTAGGTTACTGAGACAAGTTCTAGAAAAATCTTTTGTACACTCTATAGACCTCATTTTCAGTCAAATACTCATGAAAGACTTTAAGTTTGTTAGAATGTTTCTTATTAGATCTCGGAAAAGATTAGAAATTGGTCATGTTTAATCAAATTTCTCAGGTGAGCAACTTCAGGACCATCATGACCTTTTTGTTATAAGGTAAATTTTGGTTCATATTGAATCCAGGGGCTGTGTACATAAGTTGATAACTTTCTCAGAATGATTTTACGTTGTAAATGATCATAATACTCTGGAATTTTGTAATTATGATGTAGCAAGTCAGTGCTCCAGCCAGGGTAAAAAAAGGGCGGGGTGCTAGGGCTGAGAAGGGCACTTTTAGGTGTAAAGTGCCGGGGGGGGGCATAAGAGTGGGAGGGGGTGTCTCCCTCTCATGGGGGAAGGGGGTTAAGAATTTTTTTTAAATTTTGATCCTATAGACAGTCTCTTCTGCAATTTCTTACGCAAAATAAGGGATTTTCACAACAGAAATAATTCTTTTATATTGGTTTATATGGATCTTCCAGCTTCATCTTAACAAGAAAACTACTTTTCATTATGAGTAGTTTAGCTAAGTCCAGGAGCAACACAGGTAGTTCATATAATAACCCTCATTAACTCTTTACCAGATACGTAACAGACTTGCCAAATTTGAAAGCCATTGCTGAACACAAAGAGTTACCAGCATCTTCTCCTTTTCACACAATGTTTCCTAAAGCCTTATGCCATTCAACCACAGACTTGATACCAATACAATTCATGTCTTCATTTTTATCAGTGCTTTGTAAGACAAGCAAGCCACAGAGACTAACAAATACAAACTTTCAACCCTTTCTTTCTTTCTTTTATTGCAATGTAACTGTGTCTTTCATTTTTCTGAAACTTATTTAAGCCTATTCAATTTACAGGGTTTCAAATCTGTAGAGTTAGTGAAATGAGGCAAAAAACAGGTCTTTATTGAGTAACTTAATACTTTGCATGTCATTCAACATCGTGGATAAATTTTAAATGCTACATAAATGTCACATACTTCCTTTCATTACTCTTGTTTCTACATTCTCGAGTGGTAAGGCAAGTACCCCCCCCTCCAAATGGAATTTGCCGATATTTTTCATTGTAAAAAACAAAGGGGAGATTTTAGCTTCTTTTTTTATGTTTAATACAGTGAGTAAGCAAATCTCCTCTTTAAATTCATTATTCAAGCTGGAAAGACAGTTTGAAATGTCTGTGATCAGGTTGATGTGAAGTTGACATTTGTTATGTCATTGGTTTCCATGTCTTTTGAATTGATCCTTTTTCCACGTATTTTCATTTTTGGAAAGACATTTCTGGACATTTTGACATACATTCTACAAAATGTAAGTTAACAACATGCTTTGGTATTATTCTCAGTCTGTTTAATGAATGCACCATTTTCTGACTTACGACAGTTTAATTTGCTGACTCATCAATCCTACCAGAGTATTAACAAAACTTTATCAGTTATTTTTATACCCCCCACAACGAAGTGGAGGGAGGTATACTGGAATCGCCATGGCTGTCTGTCTGTCCGTCCGTCCATCTGTAGACACAAATTTGTCCGGCGAAATACTCCAACAGTTTTTCAGGTACTGAACTCAAATTTACACACAGTGTTCCTGTATATATGAAGTTGTGCATGTGCAATTTCCATGACCCTGCTGCGATTTGTGGCGGAACTATCTCCCCTTGAACTTTTTTCAACTCTTCCTTTTGTACTAAACCATTCTGCATTCTGTGACAAAGACCTGTTTTGTGACAAGGAGCTGGTGGGGGGTATGATCACGTTTAGTGATAGCTCTAGTTGAAACCAGGAGTGAATCTAAGAATAAATTACTTTGCTTACGAACAGAAAACACTACATAAAGGGTAATTTTACCAATCATGCACCCTAGATTCAACTCTGAACATGTAACTTGATACGGGAAATTAAGCACAATCTTCGACATTAACAATAAATTGAGATTGATAACAAACTGAAAAAAAAAACTAATCTTTGGAGACAGCCTCCAATATTGTTGAATAAGAACACTTATCATAAAGATACCATAATCTGTTTACATACGCTAGCTGGAACACTGCAAGTAATGATCCCGTAGGTTTCACACAGTTTTGCGTTTTCCTCAGACTTCACATTTTATTTATTAACATTGGTATGTATCCATCGATATTGCTTGCAAAAGTGAGCTGCTCTAGGAAAAGGGGACTGATGCATCTGCAAAAAGTATAAACCCAGTCTACGTAGGCTGACCTGGGTCAAAAATACTTTTGCTTTTGGTACATTTTCTGAATGTCAAAGGACCAGTGTACCTCATGATTCAGTAGCTTTGTATTCAAAACAGATTCTATGAATCTACAACACTATGATGACTTGCTCAAGTGAGTTTATGGTCTATTATTATACCCCCCACAAACGAAGTTGGGGGGGGGTATACTGGAGTCACCTTGTCCATCCGTCTGTCTGTCTGTCTGTCCGTCCGTGCGTCACAAAAAGCTTGTTTGGGGCATAACTTCCAAAGTATAAAAGCCAGTGACTTCAAACTTCATATATAGATAGGTCACATTAAGGAGAGGTGCTGAGTACAAGAACCATAACTCTGTCTTCAGTATATTCAGAGTTATTGCCCCTTGTAAATTTTTAACTTTGGATTTTTTGTCTGGGGCATAACTTCGAAAGTATAGAAGCTAGTAACTTCAAACTTCACACACAGATAGATTACATTAAGGAGAAGTGCAGTGTACAAGAACCATATTCCAACTATTTTTGGGGTTATTGCCCATTGTGAATTTTAACTTTGGATTTTTGTCCGGAGCATAACTTCCAAAGTAAAAAAGCTAGTAACTTCAAACTTCAGGTACAGATAGGCCACATTAACGCGAAGTGTAGTGTACAAGAACCATAACTCTATTCCCACTATTTTTAGAGTTATTGCCCTTTGTAAATTTTAACTTTGGATTTTTAGCTGGGGCATAAGTTGCAAAGTACAAAAGCTAGTAACTTCAAACTTCATATACAATTAGATCACCATAAAGCAAAGTACATTGTGCAAGAACCATAACTCTATTCCCACTATTTTTAGAGTTATTTCCCTTTGTAAATTTTAATTTTGAATTTTTGTCTGGGGCATAACTATCCAAGTATAAAAGCTAGTGACTTCAAACTTCATATACAAATAGACCACATTAACGAGAAGTTCATTGTAGAAGAACCATAACTCTGTTCCCACTAGTTTCTTTTTTCAACTCTTATTTTTGTACTAAACCATTCCGCATTCTGTGACAAAGAGCTGTTTTGTGACAAGGAGCTGGTGGGGGGTATGATCACATTTAGTGATAGCTCTAGTTTCCTCTTCTCCTCCTATAACCTTTCAACCATTGGAACTTGTGTATTTGTCATTTTCTTTGAACTTTTTTCTTGATCCAGTGCCTAATGGGGGGGGGGGGAATTGAAAGTGTATAAAAAATTGTGAGGAAAGGAGAAAATGCTGGTTACCAGAGTTGTTCCGTAGCCTTCCTCTTCAGGGTCATAAAAACATGACATGCGATAAAAAGCTAAATGCAGAAAATAATGTAGCCTTTATCAAAGTAATGAAATAAATTTTATGAATTTTTTTTTTTTAGGTGATGAACCAAAAGAGGAATTTGGTGACAATTTAAAAGATGTAGAAATTCCTGAGGACTTACAACAGCAGTTTGTAGAGGATGATAAAAAAGAATATGAACGTGCTATCAATGAAAAACAAGAGAAAACTTTAACTTGAGCTTTGACCATACATCATTAATGGATATGATTAAAAATGGATATAGTGATAAATCTGCAGATCATGAAATTGATGTTTACTCTTTTAAGTCCAATAGCCAATTCATTATCCATCCATCCATTCATCCACTACCTTGTTGCCCCATATTACCCCTTATTTCCCTGCGCTGTTATCAACCTTTTATTACAGATACATCTTTACCCATTTTTCCTGCGCCAAGCCCCAGTAGCTCAGTCGGTTGCATTCAGGATTTTAGAACAGGGGGTTGTGGGTTTGATCCCTGGCTCGGCCAATTTCTTTCCGTGGATTGATGACAGTCATTGCAACAGGATTCATTCCTCTTCCACTGCTGACCATTGTCTCGACGATGGTTATGTGGGAAAGCAGCCAAATTGTGCGGAGTACTGGTAAAAGAGACTCCAGGAAAGCATGGATAGGTGCACTGGCCGCCACGATATAACTGAAATAATGTTGAAAACGGTGTCTAATACCATACAATCAATCAATCGTTTTTCTGGTAGTTTTTAACCCATTTCGTCCTTAGTTTATGAAACTATAATCATTCTTGTATCTTCATGCCAAATGTTGCCCCTGATGGCTGCAATATTGTACAGATTACGATGGATAGAAGATGCATTTCATGTTTTGGCCTTTCAAGCAATTGCTGTTGTTGCTTCCGGTTTTAAATGAGGACAAATCCTTTGTGTTTTTGTATCCTTTACACCATTATATTGGTAATTTATCCGTGTTTACACAGATGAGCGATTTGCACACTTTCAAGTTTTCAAAGCACTTTTTCTCTAGCTGTAAGGATGTATCTTTAAATACCAACCCCGAGAAGAAAAACCTATAAATTCATCACAGTATGGAGAGAAAGTGCTTGTAACCAGCATTCCTCCTTTCCCCACACCATTTTCTACCCTATCAAAGGCAAATTAGTTTTCAAGTCACATATAACGCTTTACCACACAATCCCAACTTTAAACGACCCTGAGCAAGAAGCCTATTGAAAACATAGTGGGAAAAGGAGAAAATGCTGGTAACCAGCATATTCTCCTTTTCCCACTGTTTTCTACGCGATCAAAGACAAGTTTCATGTTTTGAGATACATTTGTCTTCTGCAAATGCTTTCAATTTGAACAAGACTAAAATTGTGTTGTTTGGTAAAGGGTTATTTTGTCATCTGCACAAGCCTTGAATTTGGTAGAGTCTAAAATTTTGTTGTTTTATAGAGTGAATACCGGTTATAATGAGAAAATGACCAGCCCTGGTAGCTCAGTCCGTAGCATGCAGGACTTGAGAACAAGAGGTCATGGGTTCCATCCCTGGCTCGGCCAATTTCTTTTCAAGGATTGCTCTAGTCATTGCGACAGGATTCATTCCTCTCACACCGCTATTGTCTAAACAATGGCTATGTGGGAAAGCAGCTAGAGGCTTGGAAAGAAAATTGTGCAGAGTACTGGTAAAAGAGACTCCAGGAAAGCATGGATAGGTGCACTGGCTGCTGTGATATAACAGAAATAATGTTGAAAACGGCATTAAACACCATACAATCAACCAGTCATTATATGAGAAAGTAGCCAGTGAAATTTGTGTGAGGTACTGATGAATGAGACCTCACGATCTGTATTCACCAACCATTCTTGAGAGTTTTCTCGGTCATATTCTCCAGAATTTTCAAAATTTGAAAGCAACAGGACTTCTCATTGGCTAAACTGTTTGTTTAGCAAATCAGAGTTTGTGTTACTTTCAAATGGTGAAAATTTTGGAAAATAAGACAAAGAATGTTCTCAAGAATGGTTGGTGAATATGGACCCAAGAACGCATGAATTAGTACACTGGCAGCCATGTTGTGACTGAAATAAGGTAGAAACATTGTTGAACACAAACAAGTTCAGGTTTTCTACTCTTCTGTAGTAAACAGCTTACAAACACATTCACCTTAACCAATCTATTTCCTGTTTTAACTACCCTGTGAAATAAAGCTTTTGAAAACATTGTGAGAAAAGCAGAAAATGCTGGTTGCAAGTATTGGACTTTTGTCGCCACAGAAGAAAGCTTGTGAACATTTCCCAGAAATCCTGTTTTAATGACACTGGAAAATAAAGCTTTCAAAAACATCTGGGATAAGGAGAAAATGCTAGTAATCAGCGTTTTTTCCTTTTCTCACTATGTTTTCTACTGCATCAAAGACAGATCTCATCATTTATGGTTATCTGTGAATGATTAAAATGTTCTTGTATAAAAACTTTGGCATCTTGTAACCTTTTACTAAACTACAAAATTTTAGTTATATCCAAATTGAATGAATTTCCAGACAAATGTGACTCAAAAATCTGTTTTGAAAAGGGTAGAAAACATTGCGGGAAAAGCAGAAAATGCTGGTTACCAGCATTTTCTTCATTTCCCACATTGTTTTCAAAAATATTCTTTTAAGTCGTTAACACTCAGACTTGTTTGGTAAAGGGTAAAACCTAACTCAACTCTTTCAGTGCCAAATATATATGAACCATGCTCTGACAAAAGGGTGAGCAAATAATGTGGACACAGGATCAGACAGCATGTTTTGTGCAGTCTGATCTTCATCTATGCTGTCCTCAAAAAGCCCTGTTTATTCTGTTTTCCTTGTTTTTCCCCGACTTTTTTTTTTTATCAAGGTTGTCAAAATTCGGGATTGTGTGGTAAAGGGTTAAGGGTTAAAAACTATGGGCATATGATCTTGCAGTGTCCTTGGGCAAAGAAATTCAAAGCTCCCAGTCCAGTACCCGTAAAATACAGGAAATACAGTACATAGATAAATAAACTATTGCTATGATAGAAATGAAATGCTTTTGAAAACATTTGAAAACATGGTACCTGTTTATACACACACACAAAATATTGTGTATATATGTCTTGTGGTGTGTAGCCATTTCAATGCATAATTAACATCATCTTCAATATTGCTGATTTTCGCCTACATTTACTTTTATTTATTCATATCCACTTAGTAGTAGATCATTTTGTTCTATAGATCCAAATCATTCCACAGTGTAGTAACCGCAAAAAGAAGGATTCTACAAATATTGCTGGAGAAGGAGAAAATGCTAGTAACCAGCATTACTACCCTTGGCCATATTTAATGTTGTCTGCAAAATTTTTAAATTTAGACAAGCCTAAAATGCTGTCTGATAATCCAAGATTGAGTTCAATTTTATTAATTCTGCAATTTCAAGGTGTGGCACACACACTTATACTCACTGTCTTAAACTTCAAAGTCCTTGATTCACTACTTATTTGGCTAATTTGGGTGGCTAATTTGACTTAATTTGGACTGTGAAGATAATTTGAGCCATGCTCTGTGAAAAAGGGGCTTTATCCATCTGCAAAAAATATTGACCCAAGTCAGCCTGCATAGTCCAAGCAGGCTGACCTGGGCCAAAACTGTCTGTTATTGGTCAATTTCCTGCTTGTCAACAGGCCAGTGTACCTCATGATTTGTTTGGTTCTTAAACAAACTGGATTTTATGGATCCATTATTCTATGACTTGCTTGGTATCATGCATCACAGGGATGCATTAAGCCCCTTTTGCCAGAGCATAGCTCATTTTTATGTGACAGAATGGAACAGACAGTTTGTGTGTAGGAATTCAACATAACAGTTTTCTATAACATTAAAGATCTACATAGGTAAGTTTCTGCCTACATATTTTCATATGAATTGTGAAAAGCGTTCTACCATGTAAATTATGGTAACCAATCCCAATGATAATTATTGTCCTGGAAACTAATTAAGTACTTCCACAGTGATACTGGTACTGGTAGTTCCTGCCTCCATGATTGCCTTCTAGAAACTAAACCAGTACTTTCACTATGATTCCGGTACAGGTAGTTCCTGTCTCCATGATTGCCTGCTAGAAACTAAAGTGTTTCCCTAATGATCCTGGTACAGGTAATTCCTGCCTCCTAGTAACTAAACCAGTGCTTCCATAATGATTGTGGTACAGGTAGTTCCTGTCTCCATGATTGCCTCTTGGAAAGTAAACCAGTGCTTCCACCATAATTCTGCTCCTGATAGTTCCTGCTCCTATTATTGCCAATGGTAAACTAAACCAGTGCTTCCACCATGATTCAGGTACTGGTAGTTCCTTCCTCTGAGATTGCCTCCTGAAAACTAAACCAGTACTTCCACAATGATTCTAGTACTGGTCCTTCCTGCCCCCATGACTGCCTTCTTGAAACTAAACCAGTGCTTCCACCATGATTCATGTACAGGTAGTTCCTGCCTCCATGATTGCCTTCTAGAAACTAAACAAGTGTTTCCATAATGATCCTGGTACAGGTAGTTCCTGCCTCCTAGAAACTAAACCAGTGCTTCCATAATGATTCTGGTACAGGTAGTTTCTGTCTCCATGATTGCCTCTTGGAAAGTAAACCAGTGCTTCCACCATAATTCTGCTCCTGATAGTTCCTGCCCCTATTATTGCCAATGGGAAACTAAACCAGTGCTTCCACCATCATTCAGGTACTGGTAGTTCCTGCCTCCAAGACTGCCTCCTGAAAACTAAACCAGTACTTCCACCATGATTCTAGTACTGTTCCTTCCTGCCTCCATTATTGCCTTCTTGAAACTAAACCAGTGCTTCCACCATGATTCCGGTACTGGTAGTTCCTGTCTCTATTATTACCTTCTAGAAACTAAACAAGTACTTCCACCATGATTCTGGCACTAGTAGTTACTGCTTCTATTATTGCCTCCTAGAAACTAAACCAGTACTTGCACAAGGGCGTAGTGTCCTTTACGGAAAATGCGTATAGAATCTCTTCGTCTAAAGCAGTAAATCTCAATATCATACGCATGTATTTTTCTCAGATCTGTAAGCCTTCTTAAACTAAATACGTTAGATGGGTTAAACTGATGCACTGGTGACAAGGGAATTCCTCCATGCTTTACAACATATACCACCCTCCCGCTCCCTCTCCCATCGGCACATTGTGCCTCACTGTGCATATAAATATTTTAATCCTGGGTACGCCTATGTTCCACGATGATTCTTGTACTAGTAGTTCCTGCCTCCATGATTGCCTCCTGGAAACTGAATCAGTTCTTGCATCATGATATTGGTACATGTTCCTGCCTCCATGATTGCCTCCTGGAAACTTAACCTGTTCTTGCATCATGATGTTGGTACATGTTCCTGCCTCCATGATTGCCTCTTGGAAACTGAACCAGCACAATTTTCATAATGTTGGTGGTTCTGTAGTTGTGTAGTATACTCCAAGTCCCAAGGCGAACGCTCTACCACGTCGCTATGTACAACAGCTAGCTCTACAGCAAGGCAGTATAAGTGTCCCTTATACAAACACAAGCTATACATTTATATCTATCTTTGGGATAGACCAGTATACTACAGTTCCTCCTTCCATGATTGCTTCCTGGAAACCAGTACATGCACCATAATTTAGGTAATTCCGAAGGAATCCTAGATTATCATGTGCTTTGAACCTGGAATCTCTGATGTGGCAGGCTGGTCTTCTACCCTTTTTACATAGCAAATTACTGTTTTCAAAAAGATGACAATTTCACATGAATTTCAATGATTTCAAAGAATCTTCTCAGAAACCATGTTTGGTCAATTCATGGTACATATCAAGGGCGGATCTGGGATTTTTTCTGGGTGGGGGATGAAAAATCAAATCTACTGCTACATTAATACTTGGTCAAAATTTTAGGGAGATAGCGGTTACTTTGAAAAATCTAGAGGGGGGGGAGGAGGGGGCTCAGACCCCCCCCCCCACCTCCTCCCCCCCTGGATCCTCCGATGCATTTTATTTCTAGCCTCCTGTGTATGGCAGCTGTTGTTTAAAATGGATAAAAGCCTATAGAAACTTATTCTTTTAAAACCAGAAGTGTAGTGAAAATTAGGAAGCCTACCATAAATTTTCGGAATTAAAATAAAAAAAAGTATAACAAGGGTTCAAATCATGACCCTGGATCGAAAAATTATCTTGAGTGGAGTGGAATTGTTGGCTCTTCTTTGCAAGGGAGATCTAGATATGGATACAATGAAAGAATATAAAAAATCCTATTGTCTTGAACCACATGACCCAGAGCTTAAAAATTTGCAGAACGTAGTACCAGGTAATATTCAACCTGACAAACTTGAAATGTGTACATTTGGCAAATTCCTTTTATCCCTTATTGTGCACAAGTTTGTGTATCAATTGTTCGTCCCTGTAAGGGCATTACACTTTCAGTTGCCTTCTCGGGTCTATCTAGATCTAATTGCTAAACATCACATGGATCTTTACCAAACCTGTTCAAACGAATTTGCAGCAGTATGGTTAATAGACAAAAAGAGAGGGAAAAAAATTTTGGGAAATTGGACTTAAATAGTAAATCGATTTGTTGTTTTAGTAATGAGGTAATGAATATGGTTATTTACACATCATACTTACATTTCATACTGAGACTAATACCTAGCTTCGATTTGTTCATCACTTAAATCTTTAATGATAAAAAAATAGTTTAGTAAAACTGGATTCCATCTCTCAGGACTTGATTTTATTCTACTCCCGTTTTGGAGGGCTGCTCCAATGTTATGTTTGTAATTGTGTCTTCACAGTGGAGAAAGAATCACAAAAACAACATTGGAGCTACCATTCAAATCAGGGATTCTATGTATATACGATCCCTGTTCAAATCAAGAAACAAATCAAAACTAGGTAGTCAGGTATAAAAATCGTCAAGGTGCGTGAATACTTCATATTTACCTTGTTACCATAACCTCCAATTGATTTACTAGGTATATAGAATCTTAAGTCCAGTTTACTGAACTTGCTACCGAAACACCTTTTAACCATTCATATGTTGTCAACAAAGCCTTTAGATTGCCTAAGAACTAGGATGATGGGAGGATAATACATGGTTTCACAAAGAACAGAGCCGGTATGGATCCACCAACCATTCTTAATTTCATTTAAAGTGAACCATTTGGTTTTAAGCCAATCAGAAGTTGTGTTGCCTTAAACTCCAGAAAGTTCTTGAGAATAGGACGAACTAGAACCGTCACAGGCGGACTAATACCCCCACCTGGTGCCTTGTCACTGAATTACTGCCTCTTTCAAAACCCAAAATGTAAAATACCAAAGGGCAAATACTCAAAAAACGCAAAAGACAGAGATATCGATCTTGTGGGCTGCACTTTTCCTCATTGTGATCTATCTGTATTTGTAGTTTCAAGTCAATAGCTTGTATATTTTGAAAAATATGCAATGGACAAAAAAATACCTAAGGGCAATAACTCTGAAAATACTGAAGACAAAGTAACAGATCTTGTGCACTGCACTTGTCCTCAATGGGATCTATCTGTATTTGAAGTATGAAGTCAATTGCCTTAATACTTTGAAAGTTATGCTCTGGACAACTAAGGGCAATAACCCCAAAAATAATTTTGACAGAGTTATGGATCTTGTGTACACTCAATGTGATCTATGTGTATCTGATGTGTTCAGTCAAACACCTAAAATGTAAAATAACGAAGGGCAATAACTAAAAATTATAAAGACAAAGTTACAGATCATGTGCACTGCACTACTTCTCAATGTGATCTATCTGTATAATTATGAAGGTTGAAGTCAATAGTTTTTATACCTTGAAAGTTATGCTCCGTAAAAAAATGTAAAATAATAAAGGGCAAAAATAATGAGGAGAGTTATAAATCTTGTGTGCTGCACTTGTCCATAACATGATCTATATGTATATTAAGTTTGAAATCAATAGCTTTTATACTTTGGGAGTTATGCTGCAGACAAAACTCTGATTTGTAAGGTAGCTCAGGGCCACAACTCCAAAAATAGTGAAGACAAAGCTATGGTTCTTGTGCACTGCACTTGTCCTCAATGTGATCTATCTGCATATGAAGTTAAAAGTCAACAGCTTTTATACCTTGGAAGTTATGCTCTAAACAAAAATCCAATTTGTTGAATAACAAAGAGCAATAACTCTAAAAATGATGACAGAGTTATGGATCTCGTGTACTGCACTTTTCCTTCATAAGATCTATTTGTATATGAAGTTTGAATTCAATAGCTTTCATAATTTGAAATTTGAGCTCAAGAAGAAAATCTATCTTGTAAAGTAACAAAGAGATATTTCTCCAAAAAAGTAATGACACGGTTACGAATCTTGTGCATTGCACATGTCCTCAATGTGATCTATCTGCAAATGAAGTTTGAAGGCAATAGCTTTTGTATTTTTAAAGTTTTGCTCTGGACAAAAATCCAATTCTGTTTTAATAACAAAAGGCAATAGCTCCATTAAAATGATGACAGAGTTATGGATCTTATAAATGCAGTGCACTTCTCTTTAATATGATCTATCTGTGTATGCAGTTTTTAGTTTATAGCTTAAATACTTTGGAAGTTATGCTCTGGAAAAGAAGGCCAATATGTAAAACAACAAAGGGAAATAAATCCAAAAACATGGAGGACAGAGTTCTGGTTCTTAAGCACTGCACTTCTCCTCAATGTGAGCTATATCTGCATACGAAGTTTGTAGGCAATAGCTCTATTACTTTGGAAGAAATGCTCTGTACAAAAATCCAACATGTAGTAATAAAGGGCAGTAACTAAAAAATATGACAACAGAGTTATGGATCTTTTGCTCTGCACTTCTTTTCAATGTGATCTAGAGCATATGAAGTCTGAAGTTGATAGCTCTTACACTCTGGATGTTATGTTCTGGACAAAAACCCAACATGTAATATAACAAAGGGCAATAACTCCAAAAGTAATGATGATAGAGTTATAGTTATTCAGCACTGCCCTTTTCCTCAATGTGATTTATCTGCATATGAAGTTTGAAGTTGGTCGCTTTTACACTTTGGAAGTTATGCTTCGGACAAGATTTCAGAGTACTGATAGACAGACGGACAAGGTGACTCCAGTATACCCCCACAAACCATCGTTTGTAGGGGTATAAGAATGTTTTTAAGAATGATTTGTGAATACGGACCCAGCTTGGTCTAACGAGTAGGAATTTTTCCGCAATGTGCAGTTTGGAAAAGGACATGTTTTCAGATCGATTTGTTAATTAATATATTTGTCTTGGCTTCAGCTAATCATAATTCAACAAAAATCACATCTGTCATTTAATCTACCCAAATTAGATTTCTATTCTGCAACCGCTTCGGTCAAAATTTTCAAAGCTGCAATAGCATTCCCCAAATCTTTTGTGTCAACGTTGCAAAGAAAAAAGACCATTTTATTGCGAATACAGACACATATACTATGTCAGGAATAGCGCAAAGCATCACTTTTCCCTGGTGGTAATAAGACAAAAATGTAGTTCCTACAGATTGGTGCGTTTTCACGTGTTTTCTAAAGTGTATGACTCCCACAGAAATATCAGATCAAGAAATATTTTTTTATTAATTGCTTGGACATTTTTCGTGTTATTGTTTGACACATTCAATGGCTCTTTGACGTCTGAAGGATCACTAACGGAGCGCATTGATATTGTTGAAGAACGCTGGCAGACGAAGTTTTTCAAACGGCATTCATTTGAAAAGTAATTTTTCAATATGCAAGGGTAAGGTTTAAAGCAGTTTAATATTTACAAGCTTAAGCCTTATTTCCTAGATCTATTCCTAGATCTACTTAAGATTGAATTTGATATTTTTAAAAGATGGTAGGCCTATGCAAAACTGATTATGTTTCTTGTAGATCTAGACAGCCTGGCTTGTTTGAAGGGACACCACTCTGAAAAACGAATGCTACTGGCTTGCGACCAGTTCTCGCCAAGTACCAGTTCTCGCCAGCTTACGTATTATACGGTTAAACTGCGATGATTTAGCACGCGTTTTTTTCCAAGTTAAAAGAAGTTGCTGTCAGGATTTCTGGTAAATAAAGGTAAGATTTGTAAAGTATTAAGGAAGAAATTAGCGACCGCAACGGGTGACGCCATTTTGAATTTGCTTTCTCTAATGCTAAACGTGTTTATTTTCCCGACCGGATTTATCAGTATCAGGTGAGTGATTTATACAATTTCTTTCATATCTGTATAGAATATTTATTAGTTTTTTTTCTGTTTGTTACGATTGTTGTCCTAAAATTATTGATATTTTGACAGTCATTGATAGTTTTGAGTATTTTCTCTGACTTCTGGGTTGTAGGAAGCCATTTTGATAGCGACGGTTATCTCCCAAAAATTGCATATTCTGGCGAGATCGCAAAGGATCCTGGGAAGCAATGATGTCATGTTTTTTCATGGTTGACCTGCGCATCGTGTGGCACGAAAATTTTGTTTAAAAAAATTTTTCACCCGTATTTTTATTAGAAAATATACTCTGGTGGCGGAAAAATAGGTATTTTTTCCATGAAGTTCAGGCCCTGACAATGGTTTTTCACTGCTTTTGTGTCGATTCAACATTTTTCCGCATGATTTGCGGAAGTTTGTTTGAAAGTGAGGCTGCGCATGAGATTGCACAGTTCTTTTTTTACACCGGGGTACTTTCCAGAATTTGACCAGAAGTTGTCCAAATATAGAAACTGGCTACCTTGAACCTAAATTTTGATATGTAAATGGATGTTTCAATCGATTTGTTTATCATGTGGCTCAAGTTTCTCGTGAGTTTCATTTTTATAATAGGTTACATTGATTTTTAGATATGAAATGAGTATTGTTTGTTGCTTTTTATTATTTATAGGTTCTGTTTAGTTTAGCTGCATAGGTCAAATCCAAAAATGAAAAAAGAATGTCTACCTTCACTTTTAGTTATTTATAGGTTCTGTTTGATTTAGCTGCATAGGTCAAAATCAAAAATGAAAAAGAATGTCTTCTTTCACTTTCAGTTTTACTCAGTCGTGATTTAGTTTATGTTCATTATGTTTATCAATCTTGATTTCATTTCTTGACAAAACAGCATTAGTTTTGCATAGTTTTTCAAATTTGTAAAGAAAGAAGCCTTTCCCGAACAATCCCAAGTTTTCACGACCCTGAGAAAAAAGCCTTTAGAAAACAATGTTGGAAAAGGAGAAAATGTTGGTAACCAGCATTTTCTCCTCTTCCAACAATGTTTTCTGCCCTTCCCAAAACAAATATCAATTTTTGATTCACATTTTGTCATCTGCATGATTCTTGGCCGGGCTGTTAACTTCAATTATGATTTTTCTGTTTATCTTTTATGACATTTTTTTTCCTTGTTTTGTTTATATAGGGAGATTTGGGTAGTGACCTATGCTGGCTTGGATTTCTATGTCAAAATATAGCAAGCAGTGTAAGTAACCTTTTTATTTTCACAATTATTTCTGATCTTCTCCAGTATGAATAACCAGTTGTCCGTCTGCAATCAAGATGTCATTGATTACATCAAAAGAAATGGTGTTGATAAAAACCTGTAAATACACGCTTCACAAATATAAGACGAAAAATTCATATAAAACTTTACAGAAAGACCTGACACAATTATATAAAAAATATCAACAACTTAATAAGACTAAAGAGTCGTGCAACAGGCAAAGAAGGCTTTGATAAGTTTATGGGCGATTTGTATCAGTTTCCCCAATACTACAGTGATGATGATTTGGGGAAGTCATCTGGTGTCTCTTCTCAGTTTACAACAGATAGTATCGTTGCACCGTCTGATGATCTGTATGTTAAGGCAGAGGCATACTCGTCTGTGGCAGGGACTTCGGCAAAGGAATTATATGAGCCAAATGAAAGTAAATTGGCACTGAGAGAGGAGAGAGATTTAGCAGCTGAAGAATAAGATCAGATGAATGAAATGCTAGGTATGAACATACGCAAGTTAGAAAGTCAACAGAAAGTTGTGAAAAGATCAGCTAATAGGGAAGCATATTGGAGAGGAAAATGTCAGAAATTTCAAGATAATGACAGAGTTGAGGATGTAACTGAAATGTTGACAGCGGAAATTGCTGCGTTAAAGACCAGTTATCATTAAAACATAATGAAATCAAGGAGCTGAAACAATTAATTGATGAGCTAAACATAGGAAATATTGAGCTGAGAAAAACTGAAGAAGCTTCTTTGTTTGATGAGAGCACAAAAACATACATCCAGGTTTGAAGCATTACATTATTCTCCATGCATACCCGTGGGAAAATTGACTAACATATCGTCATTTCTTATGAATATCCATATGGTTGGGAAGTACCCTAATAGCCAATCGAAAGATTGATAACATAGTGATACTCTCTTGTAGAGAGGATAATTTCATTTCTTCCATTACTAAAAATAACACTGGAAAAAACCTGAGGTTGTCAACAAATATGGTGCCTGTCGGCATGCTTGTCTCCTGTGAGATATGCCATTCTGCAATACAGGGACGACACTATCGACAATCTTTTGGTGTTACGCCGAAAATCTCTTTTAAACGCTTCTCGATTGTGGTGTTGATGGGTGCCGCCATATTTAAGGTATCGCTAGGCTTGATTTGCATTGAATGATGTGATTGGATATCGACAAGTAAAAAATAGAAATGACGGCGTATTTGTTATAAAAATAGTTTAAATTTTCTCAAAGAAAAACAGATCACCAATCAAAATGCTTCATGAATAATTCATGAGAACGAGGAAACGCCAGTGAAATAACCCAGGGGCGATTACAGAATGAATCGAAAGTGGGTCACCGAGGATGCCTCCAGTGATACTCTAGATACATATAAAGATATTCTTTCCGATACTGATGCTGCTACTGAGGATGAAAAAGATGTAGGTAAGAAAATACTGTCAAATATTAAGAATACTATGAGTGATAGGGCCTCTACTGAAACAAAGTTTAATGTACTTTTGAAAGCTTACAGAGAAAGTGTACTTCTGGAAGTGATAGAAAACTATGAGAATTTAAATGAAGAATCAAAACAAGCTGTAATATGAAAATTTTTTCTGTGGGTTACACACATTAGTCCACATGGCAGACACCTCTCAGAAATTTCTATATGAAACAGAGAAAACTCAATTTGATGGAAATGTTCACATGGACAATCCCTCATTTTCTAAGCAAGGTCAGGCAGGTACTGTATATTTAATATTCACTGTTTGTAAGGCCTTCGCACGAAGAGGAGATTGGAAAATTGGTTATCGTCAGGCATTTAGAAATATATCTCGTTGATTTTCTGAAAGATAAAAATATGCTTGGATTACCTCTTCAGCCTTTGAAAGGTAACTGTTTTAATATTCTTTTCTCCAATGAATACTTTCGGAGGGAGAAAATGACAGAATTTGTACAGAAAATAAGTTCAATGAATGGATTACTTAAGAGTGTCTTAAAAGATTTAGAAACATCATTCTTCATTGCTGGCTGCAAAGCACTGGGCCTAGTTCCAAAGTTTATTACAACCCCACTCTGGAGAGTTAGAGAGCAAGGATATTTCAATTAGCATGATGAATAAGAGGTACTATACTTGTTGAGCTTTCCAGATTCCACCTGCCAAGATTTTGACAGGTTCATTAAAGGTGAGCTGATCCTTCTCGGTGACATTTCTGTGAAGAAGGACAAAGTTTATGAAAGCTTCATTCAACCCACTGAAGAAGATGGAAGTGTTATTCTATTCCTATCTGTTATCCTACCTGCCTTGTCTAAGTTGGTAAAGCATCAGTATGGAGACCATCTCCCAGGAGGTAAGCTGGAAAACAGAGATCCTCTCAAGACTGCAAGTGTAGACAAACACAATAAGTATCCAGAAAGAGTTTTCTCATAGATGGACCATGTGCTGGCATCTGAACCCAATGTGAAAATACTTGCCCTTGAGACACAGATAACCTTCTCTCTTAACAAGACAAGTGATTGGCTTGAGAGTAAAGAAAACAGTAAAGAAATAATATAACAGTCTAGAGCCAAAGTAAGACTAGAAAGGCAAAGACTCAAACAGAGAGAACAGGTAATTCTTGCAAAAAGAAAAGAAAAACAGGAGTAGTTCTTGATAAAACAGCAGCTAGAAAGGAAGAGAATTGAAAGGTTAGAGGAAGAAACTACAGACATGCTTTACTACGGCCTTTGGCAGAGTGAAGCTCAGGTAGATCAGGAACTGAACAGTCTAAATTATGACAAAAAAGGAGAAAGAGGAGGCTCTAAAAACCCAACTTAAGATTCAGAAAAAATGTACTTTCATAAAAGTCTGAAGAAAATCCCGATGTGTTTGCTTTTAGTAAGCAAGTGAATGGTAAACAGGTATCTTTAAGTATTGATGAGTTGAGAGAAAATGTTTTAGCTTTGATTGAAATGCCTATGAAATTCCCCCACCAGAGCAGTCCCATATGTTAGTAGGTAAAAACATTGAACACAAATGGTTTGTGGAAGGTGAGGCAAAATGGTATCACGGCACTTTCATATCCAGTGACTGGGAAAGGCTTGCGCCATGCGCCATAGTCACATTAAAATTCAAAATGTCACATCGTTTTTGCCAATGAGTGCGCCCTTATCCCATTCAATTTTCGACGTCGTAAAAGTACGAAATTCAGTCAGACGAATCTCCTTTGATCGGCGCCGATTAGACGCTCTATAAAATGAGTAGCTATGTGCGTGTGACGTCACGTTTTCAATCATAAAACGCATATTGAATATGGAACCTATTTTGTTGTCTTGATGAAACTGCCCTGATTTTGCCGTAAAACTCAAATTCAACAACTACCTAAGCATTAGAATATACCACCGAAAATTTAAAATTGCATGAAGGTCAGGGCTCCATCAATAATTTCTTTCCCACAATGATCGTTCATTAACAGACTCATACAGACGATCCTAGCAAGAATCAGAGCAACTCTCAGATCACATCTCTCTCCGAGCCTATCCCAAGCATATCCATAGACATGCAGCAAACATTTATCAGTGTATATCATGCTGATTGAGAAGGCCACTATTTTTTCATCATGAATTAGATAGGTAACATTCTCAATCAGCTTATGGTCTAATAGTATAACATTCTCAATCAGCTTATGGTCTCATAGTATTTATGTTTCCTGCTACCCCAATTGATAAGTTCATTTCAATCATCATGCTATAATACTGCTAAAAGAAATAAAGAGATATGAAAGTAGATCGCTGAAAAAAAAAAAACGCGAAAACCCATGACACAACATCGGTCAATTTGACACCGTCCGATCAGAGTTGTCTCAAATTGTTTCTTCATCATTTATAATGAATTTAAACAGTGAATTTACATAATTATATGTAAAGAATGATAATGAGAAAAAAAGTTCTTGTTTTTTTTCTTTAATGAAATGAAAATAACAATGAAAGGGGGTGAAGGTCAGACCTTCGTCTTATGGAACAATGAAAGGGGGGTGAAGGTTAGGCCTTTGTCTTTTGGTGTCATCCTTATATTTCCATAATAACCAAGTAATTTTGGCCCTTGATCATTTCTCTTTGATGCTTGGAAATTTCATTTGACTCTTGAAAATTTCAGGCCAAGATTCAATGACTCATGGGATTCAGGACCTAATGAGAACCCAGATGACTATCTTTGATTCCAAGTATTAAATATAGAACCAACATAAGCATTTAGCTACATTTTGACTTGCATTGGGATAGTACTATTTTAAAAAAATAAAGCAATTAAAAGATTTTGTGTTTTTTTCTTAAATTGTCACATTGGTTTTCAAAATGTCACATTGATTTTCCTGGAGAAAGGGACATTGTCCCATTGAAAATAATTCTTTCCCAATCACTGCATATCACAGGTACAGTCATAGTAAATTATTCATAAATGAATATTTAATATTAAGTAGTTGTATTAATCCAGGTTTCTTATTTCAGCTAGATGGTATTGGACTGAGATGCATATGCAGTATAGTGCCATCCTATTTCTCCTTTCAAGATATATAGTGGGTTCTCACTAGATCTGCCTCTGGAAGGTTGCTGTTATGGTACCCACAACCTATGTTTTGAGGAGATTCAAAAAATAATGTATATTCTGGCAAACTCTATTTTTTCCCATTATAAAGTGGGCTTTGCTGGGTTGTACATTACATGGACTTTTTATTGTGAAGCTGTGTAAACAGTTTGAACTAAACTCTGTCCTGTTTTCTGTTTTTCAGGTACCAGGTTTCCCTCAGTGGTTTAACATCAAGTATGAAGAGGATAATGGCTATATACACAGCCAGGTTAGGTAAAGACTACAAGGCAGGAGACGTGATCATCAAAGCCTAGATTATATTTGCCAGTGTGAAATACAAGCCAGAGAAGTATTGTAAAGCTAGAGCAAAATTGTACTGGTTATTTTTATTGATAAATAGAAGGCTCTTCAAAATGGCGTCAACACTGTGCGATTAATCTTCTATAAATAAAGTTCTTATGATTACTTTTTATCTGTCATGGAATGGTGCTGTATATCAGTACAGAGGTATTGACAATACAAATACAATGGTGCAAAATATGTAACAATCAGACCATTTTTTGCATAGTTATTGTCCTTCAAACTTTTGGCAAAAATTTGGCAGAAAAAATGCATTTTCTCAAGATTTCAAAGGGGCATAACTCCGCATATAGAGGTCTGATTTAAAAAAAAAAAAAATGCACCATTGTGTTTGTCTTCTAAATACCTTTATAATGATATATAACAATTAAGACTTGTGCAATTAAAAAAATGGGCTGTGGACGCTGAAGAAATACGCATTTTCTTTTAGTGACCCCCACAAATGTAAACAAAACATTTCAGGGGATCATGTGACGCCCACTTCTAAAACTAAATAGATCTATGTCCAAAACAGAGCAGCGAAAACTCCCATTGCTTTCTACAGACTTACAAAGATATTTTGTCTTACTGTGAAGTTTATTGATCCACGCATTTGAATATTTCACTTCCAAACCCAATAACTAAAGGCAGAATGGTTTCGCCATGTTGCTTTACACACAGTCCTGAACACAACACAATTTGACCTAGTAATGATGTCATTTGGTTGGAAAATCCAAAATTCATTGATGGAGCAGTCATGATTCAGTATCATCCTGAGGGCAATTAACCCTTTGCCAAAGAACAAAATTTTGGACTAGACCAAACTGAAAGCATTTGCAGAAGACAAATTTGACTCAAAAGATGGACATTGTTTTAATAGAGTAGAAAACATTGTAGGAAAAGGAGAACCAGCATTTTCTCCTTTTCCGACATTGTTTTCAAAAGGCTTCTTCCTCAGGGTCGTTAAAAGTCGGGACTGTGTTGTAAGGGGTTAAGTCATTTAGAGCAATGTCGGGTATATTCGAAACCTTTGGAGGAAAAGTGTTAACACACGGCGAGAAGATTCCGTACAATAAACATATATCAAAACCGAAGTATGATTGTATCGATTTCATTTGCAAAAAACATGATGCGAATATTATATGAATATTGTTGTCGTCTCTGTTTTCCAATTTATTATGTGATGCGCCGTCAGCTAAATTTGACACAATTTGGCTAATTTCGACACCCCAAGTAAATTAAAGAATAAACAATCAAAAAATAATTTTTGTGCATCTGTAAACTATAATATCAGTTAGTCTTTACATGCCAGCGATAATACACTAGTTAACTCTTCAACAGAGAACTTGTAAGACAGTACCCTGACTGGAGTTTTTGAGACAATGTCCCCTACATGTTTGTTCTATGTCAAATAGTGGTGTACCGATGATCAGGTGGTATTGATTAGCGGCGTGCTGGAAGCTCCCGATTCCGATTATCGATTGAACTGTGTCACAATCGATCATCGGCAATGAATTGGAGGAGCGGTATGCGAGCCGTCTCTGCACCGTCCGGTGGCCAGAGTTTTTTTTTTTTTATCGGCAATTTCTTCATTTTTTTGTCTCAACTCACGAGATAAGTGGAGAAAGGGTGAAGCAAGAAACAAAAGCTACAGGGCCATGTGCGCAGAGAAGTCGCCTTCAATGGCTCAACTTTGCCTTGTCAAGCTTGCACGGCGAAAAAACTTGGCCTTAAAAAATTCCTGACCTGGCTTATATTCATGAAATATTGGCAATCTAAAACAAAGGTGACACCAGTTACCCTTTATCAACTTTGTCAGTTTAGACAAGACACCAGAGTGTTACAATCCTTATCTGTTACTAAGTCGCTATGTCCACCCCATTATCCCACGAAAACCTGTCTTTCTTTCCACAGGTAAAGTGTCTGCTTATTTGTTTAAATGACAGACGATCAGTACTGATTCTCAATACATGAGTAGTCGTAAAATAAAACAGAATTACCTCTTCTTACAGCTAGAGATATTCTTTACAAATATTTTTCAATAAATTACAATGACATGGTAAACCAAAGGATTAAAATATCTTGAAAACAATCATTTGCCTTCCTCACATCAGCAACTCAAGCAAAATCTACAGTGCAGTGTTCTGTTTTTAGCATTCTATTTTTAGAATACTCTACACCTTTTCCTGCCTATCAGCTAGTTTATTGACTATATATATTACGCCTCTGTAAACCTTGTTAAGTTTAATTCTTTTAAATTTTACAATCCTAGCTATGTTTTTGAATCAAGATTGTGGTTGGTCCTCGTTACAGCCGTGAAGAAGTTTTTTTTTTTCTCATCACTCTGGACATTATTTTGTAATCTGATGAGAAATGTTAGGGTTTGAAGTAATGTGTGACTCTGCATCAATGGGGTCATAAATTACAAAGCCATCAAAACCCAATGGTCAGATTATGTTCTGTTGAGACAAAAAGTAGATAAAAATCCTTTCTCATCTTTTTTCTTTAATAAGCAAATCATATCCAAAAGTGATAGATAGATTCAACTGTTTTTCACTCATGGTAAGCATACAGAAATTCTTACATCACATACTTTAATTTCTCCTTTAAAGTTCATGGAAGAAATACTCTCTACTTGCAGCACAAGTCTGCTTCTAGATTTAAACAGAATTTAACTACATTGTGTGTTTTTACCATGTTTTTTTTGTTTTGTTTTAGGATCCCACACAGTGCCAACTTTTTAACAACCTCAATAAAGAAGACTTATGAAAACATTGTGAGAAAAGAAGAGAATGCTACCCTATCACAGAAAACTTCCACTATTTTGGCAGCATTTTGATTGATGTCTGTATAAGCTTTGGGTTTGGATGTGTCTAAAATTGTGTCATGTGCTAAAGGATTAAATCTCCATCATGATAAAAGACTTTATGTGATTTTCATCATTCATGTTTTCATGTTGTACAAATAAATTAAATTTGAAAGAAACATAAAAACCTTGTTCTCTGTGTCTGATACCTGAATGGAATAAAGGGGGATAAATGGTGGTAAAAAGGAAAGTAGCGAAAAAATATAGGTCTGTCTTATCATCAGCATTTCCAAACAACATTGCATAAGGTACTTAGATAAAACATAACAAAATGCCTTAATAATCTAAACTCAGCTTTTTAAACTAGGTGGAACCTCCAGGTCGGTTGTTGATGCTATCAGAGCCTGGTTAATGGTTCAAATGGACATGTATCACACCATCCACCATACTTATGTGTTACTAAGCCAACTAGCACAAAGCAGAGGTGGTTAAGAACTGAAAGGTGCATGTGTAGAAAGCAGTTGCAAAACTACAAAAGCTACTACTAGACTACAAAAGCAGCTATTTTTAGTCCATAATACATGGGTTTTACAAGGATTAACAGTAAAACATGCATGCATAAGTAAACTTATCAGGAGCCGATTATAATCGAAAGAATTGCATCGACAGCAGCAGCCGATTCCAACTGATGATCGATTATGATTTCCAGCCGATGTCCAACCACTAATGTCAAGTGACATGGGTAAGACTAGTCAATATAGGATTTTACGAATACCTGTTTTTTGTATTTGATTGAAATGTTTGTATCTCTGAATGACAGGTACATTTGGTCATCGTAAGAATGTCTGTAATTTTTAATGATGCCTTGTGAAATGTCCGCTGTAAATTTCTATAACTCAGCTTGTTTGACAGGATAGTTTGACAACCTTTCATTGCCAGATACCAAACGATATCGATTCACACTACATTTTCCCAAATGCTTCATAGACTATCTACAATACATGTGGAAAAACAGGAGGCTTATACTGACAGAGTGTACAAGGTGCACGGAAAAATATTTAACTCCGATAAATACCCGCCCCTCTCTCACATGCAGTTCTAAAACACATGAAGAAATACACAGTACGTAAAATACAAATTATCAAATGAAATGACAGGAATAATTTAAAGTACTTCCAAAACACATTGTTCTATTAACTTCCATCTGGTGAACAGTCTTTTAAAAGGTTTCTTATTTTCATGACAATGGTAAATCTTTGTGAATTTACCCATGAGAATGTACACGTCAAAGTACATAGAAAATTCACAAGGTACCAAAAATCTGATCACAATCTACATATATTATCCACTAATGTTTCTGATTATTTCTTATTGATAATCATAATTGTCAGTAACAGGTTATTTGACTTGGAAAAAAGACTTATTATCGGGGAACTGTCTCTGAAATTTGTGTCGGGGGAACTGTCTTGTTGAGGAACTGTCTTGATAGCCTTCAACACAATCTTTAACTGGACAATTTACAAAACATTTAGGATATAATTATTTTAAAGAATGTTGACTATTTCCTTTGAAAAACTGACATTACATCTACCAGGGATATGCCTGTCAGATGAAAGCTATGAGAGAAAAATCCCATATAGATTTTTTTAATGAGATTTTTTTAAAAAGCATGAGATAATTTTTGTCAATGCCGATTAAATTTATGAAAAAAAAAAGCTTACAAACAAGCTTAAAAACTGAACCGAAGTGAATGAAAAGTCATCCCCCACTTTGCTACAGAGTTCTAACATATTCGTCTAACTCTATGATCTATCATAGCCTAATGACACACATAAACTTAGGGGATCAGAAAAATACAACTTTTTAAAATTCTGTTACAAATTCAGTGTTCCCAATCATGCAAATCATTGTATAAATAAGGTTATAGAATTGAAATTCACTAACAAATTTTGGTCACACGTGAGACCTTGCGCAAGAAAATACATGGACAAAAAAGGCCATTATCCGCTTATCTTGTGTGAAATGAAAGGTTTTGAAGTTACTTGTCATTCTTATTGACAAATTTATGTCAAATCGGAAATATCTATCCAGAAATTAACAGACAGCAAAAATTGATCGGCGAAAAAAAACGTGGCAACCCATGACACAACAAAATGTCTCTTTGATATTGTCCGATCAGAGTCACTTCAGACCGTCTTTTCAGCTTTTTAATGACTAAGCAGAAATGGCAGTATACATGACGTTTTTATCTTGATCATACTGCAACCACTGGTGGTTTTGAAGCCATTTTTACTTGGAGCCTGGGAGTTTGGGCTAATCATTTTGAGAATCGCTTTGTTGCCATTTCTGTTGAGAACTGCACTGTTCTAAAAGTAAAACCGTATCGATCGGTACAATTTTAAGACATTTTGAGAGTAAGGAGCACAAACTCGCTGTAGCTACCCCTAAATCACGGTCGGATTTTGAAACTGTCGTAAAAAAAAAAAAAAGTTGACTCTCGGGAATCTGTCTGCAAACTTGCGACATGAAAAACGCTTTACGGTACACAACCAAGCGGTTTTCCAACATGATTATTAAGATCGCATAATGTACACTCGTCGTCACAACTCGGCTGATTCCGTACCTAAATCTTACTTGCTCAGCGTGTCGAATGCGTAATGCGGTCTAGATTCGATACATGATATCAATTATTATTGCATAAAATGTGCCTTTCCAGGCTGTTATAAGCATGTATTAACGGGTAAAAACCGGGCGTTAACGGGAGAAAACGTGTATTAATCAGTAAGTTCACGCGCAGTTAACGCCCGGCTTTGTACTATCAATATCCTCGATCCGGGCCTACCTTGTAAACAACGTTTGTCCTTGTCAGAACTTCCTTAGACTCCGACAAACTGTAGGAACATGTACCACATTAGATCCTCTTTATGGCTTGTCTTTGATGATAGTACACCACAAACAAAAATTTGCACAGAATCTCAGTTGAATTGAGATATGAACAAAAAAATCACTCGTGAAATGCACTCTACACCAGCTACATCCCACCCACTTTTTAGCGTGATCGGCAATTCTTTCGCTTGATATAGATCTATCCATTGGACGTCTTTCGGTTACAGAAATTCATATCCGCTCATTTATGCTACTTAAAATTGATCCAGACCTGTGCAACTTTATCCCACAAAAGTCCACTTTGTATTAAAAATCATTCGAAGTGAATTTACACCGAGAGACTCAAAACTGACATGTAGGACTAACGGCCCTTCACTGTTCGTAACAACAACTTTTTCGCCGACTTCCGGTTTTTACCCATTTATGTCCAGTACATTTGAAGTTCGCTTATTTGCATTTCTATGGAAATATTTTTGCTATTGTTGCAAATTATTGCTAAAAGACTTTTCCTTTATGCAATAATAGCATTAATTCACGTTTTTTTCGGTCGTTAACATTTGCAGAGGCCCTCAAAATACTTTAACATCCTCGTGCTTCGCACTCGGGCGTTAAACCATTTTTCAGGCCTCTGCAAATGTTAACGACCTCTAAAACGTGAATTAACCCTATAAAAAACATCGGACACCAGTCTGAATGAATTATGTCCCTTGTTGACTATTGAAGACGTAAGTAAAAGTTCGTTTCATGTAATCACCGATCTTTTCCTTTGGATGCGATTTTTCTCTCGCGTTTTGAGATTTTTAATGAGATTTCTCCGATTTTTCCGCGATAATGTCGCAGAATCGCGGCGTTGGCATATCCCCGATCTACGTCTCAAAAAACAGTTCACAGTAAATGCCCTTTGAACGTGTCGAATTTACCCGATATTTCAATATTTTGTAGGTTAAATTCGACACCCTATCAGTCTGAAGGTCAAAGTAAAAAACGGAGAAGCTTATTTTCTAAAAAACAGTAAAGTATATCCTTTTCTTACATTCACTTGAAACATACATGACCAAAAACACTTCGGGAATTTCTTTTTCATGACTGTTTGGATCCGCTCTCCTACCAATGTCTGTAACGGACATTTTTTCCAGAAAAAAAAAAAATGACAGTCATCTTCTTTTATGAATGTATTGGGTAAAGGGAAGAGAGCCTGTAAGACATCGATGATTATGTGACGTCAAATGTTTACATGGTGAATTGTTTATGTTAGCGGTATGTTAATAAATTGATTCATGTGCCGTATTTTGTAAATAATAAACAAGACTCAAATTTAAATGACTGTTGGAATTACCCGACATTGCTCTATTCATTTTTTTCTATCAGAAGAATGATTGATTTAAGCATCCGATATACAATACGTCGATGATCATAAGTAATGGAATGAAGGAAATTGCATTCAGTCAATTCTCGACATGCAGATAATTGTAATTCGTCAACTGATATTATTTCAAGCTTTTCCCAATATGCACTTATTATAAAACATCGAAAGGAAAGGGGCTGGAAAAAAATCACATTTCCACCAATATTTTTCTTCAAAGTATTTTAACTCGGATTAACCAGTTCCGGTTTCGACATCTTCTGCAATTTCTTTGACTTTGCGACTGTCTCAAATTTGGAGTAACAGGGAAAGGGTTAATAGACTAGCGGAAGAATTAAGATTTTTGGCTCAGAACAAATTCTACTATTTCTATTTTTTGTACTTTTAAATTGCCATTCTATCGTAAATTGAAGTAAAGAAAAAGTAAACTAATAACTGACTTAGTACCACATTTTGGACTTTGTTCATTGTTCGACACATTAATTTGATAGCATGTTACTTTTTGGGTATTGTTTGGCTTTTTTTTTTTTTTTTTTTTGGACAAGAAAAAAACATTAATCATTGTGCAAAAATGAGAAACTGCTCGATGCCAAAAATTCTCCTGTTCTTGCCGTTTTCAATACACAATTACAGTACATATGTACCTATTAAAACGTGTACAGTCAATCTTGAAATAAACGACTACGCTAGGGACAATAAAGTCGCTTAACACATGTGGTCGCATGTACAAGATTCACTGTATCCGAGTGGGAATGGTTTAATAACCCCTTAAGTTACAAGATTAATCCTTTATGGCCCTGGGGTAAAAGGCCTGTGAACACATAAACCCAGTAGGAAAAAGAGAAAAAGCTCGTAACGAGTATTTCCTCCATTTCTTATCATGCTTTCTGTCCTTCAAGAGTTATGTCTTACCAGTTGAGCGGCTGTTAGTAGTCGTCTGTCTGCAAATGCTTTCAACACGGGCGAGACTTGAATATCGTCATCTTGTAAATAGGTATGAAGTTTAAAATAGACTTTAATACCCTCATTCCACAGAGGGGTGACTCTACTGAAGTCAAGGCGATAATGGTGTTTCTCCAAAACCTTCCGAATTGCCAGAGAAGCGCAGACATTTGCAACATTTTGGGACTTAAGCATTTCCAGCATGCTTATGACATGCTTAGATCACGATCTTAATGCGCTGGTCACGATCCTGTCATGCTGTTATTGTGCTTCTACAGCGCTTCCAAGACACTTCTACTACGCTTTGACTGTGGCACGGGATTTCAGGCTTAAAATTACTGCGTTGTTGCTGCGACCTTGCTGTGACCTATTTGCAGGAGCCGCTCTTTTATTGCGCTTTTGGAACGTTTCTATATAGCAGCAATTAACCACTGGCCTTTGAAGAAAATGGATCAAATGGCTGCAGTAGCTGTGCTCCGGCTTGCGGTTATGAGCAATAGATTGAAAGGGATGTTGCTTTTGTTACGATGCACTATGTTACTCGTGCTGCGGCTACAGTACTGCTTCGTTCACGAATTTCTTGTTACGCTTTTCCTACGCTTTTGTGGCGCTACGAGCCAAACACCACTGTCAAACACCACTGTCATGAAACAGTACTTTGATCTCCTTGGTGACACTAGTGATAGACTGGGTTTAAAGCCGCACCAAATATTCAACTGCGACGAAACTGGGTGGAGCGGAAAGGAAAAGTCAAGGCAAAAAGTATTTGCTGTGAAGGGGCATCACAGTTACCAGCAAGCCCTGATGTCTTCAGGCCATGTTAAGGCACATTTATGTATCTATGCAGATGGCAGAATTCTTCCAACATATGTAATCTTTGAGAAAAGCCTGCCACATATTGATTACAAAGATGGTGTATCAGGTGACCGGCTGTTTGGTCATTCTGAGAGTGGATACATGGACAGCGTATTATTTTTAGCAAGGTTCAAGCAGGTTTTCATTCCTAATTGTGGCTCAGCAAGACCAGTTCTACTTATCCTTGACAACCATGACTCCCACACTACTATAGATGTCACTGAATGTGCGAAAGAAAACAACATTGAGTTACTAGGACTTCCTCCATACACAATCCATCTCCTTCAACCCCTTGAAGTCACTATAAATGGACCTTTTAAAGCCAACTTCAGTTCAACTGCCATCCAGTTAGGACACATAAATAAGCACCAGACCATAAACAAGGCTAGATTCCCTGCAATTCTTTCACATACTATTGATGAATTCTGTTCGCCAGCCAGAGTTAAAGATTTCTATAGAAAAGCAGGTATTTCTCCCTTAAATCTGACATTATAGGCAAGTCCCAGCTGACACAGACTCACACAGTTGCAGGAAAGATACAAGAAAAAGGGCCTGAAGACAAACCATGTTCTTCTATTTCAAAAGACAAAAAGGTACACACCAACAGCCAGAGTAATAGCAGCATATGCAGCACATATGGTACTTTCCTCGGTGAAAACCCACCAGTGACTGAGGGACTTATTCTGGAGGCTTTATCACGCATCTTTACCCAAGTCCCATGCAAACCACAGACAGTCCGACGGAAATTTGTCACTGAGGCAAGAATTATCACCAGTAAAGAATACTTAAACAGACTGAGAGAAAAAATGGCAGACAAGAGAAGAAAGAAAGAGGGGATAGCAAAGAGGAAACAGGTGAGGGAAGAGAGGATGAGAAGGCAAAGAAGGGAGAAGAAAGGGCTAAAGAAAGACAGAAAACATCACGTCAGCACACATCTCTGTAAGATATGCAATATGACAGACCAGGGGAGCGACGATAGCACGCTGTGGATTGGATGTGATAACTGCCACGGTGTGTAGGACTACAGGAGGATGAGGACTTCGACACCATTTCATTTGTCTGTCCTCATTGTATAGAAGAGTAAAATATGATTCATGGCATCTTTGTAAATATGTTATGCAGTTATGATTATTATTTTTGTCAACTACCTTTGACTTTATCAAGTTAAATATTTAAGACTGTTCCAAACAATGGACTGTCATATGTACTCATTTACTCCTGACCAAGTTTCTGAATTACTAACAAAGCTGTGATAAACTGGTTATGACGGACTTCGACACCATTTCATTTGTCTGTCCTCATTGTATAGAAGAGTAAAATATGATTCATGGCATCTTTGTAAATATGTTATGCAGTTATGATTATTATTTTTGTCAACTACCTTTGACTTTATCAAGTTAAATATTTAAGACTGTTCCAAACAATGGACTGTCATATGTACTCATTTACTTCTGACCAAGTTTCTGAATTACTAACAAAGCTGTGATAAACTGGTTATGACGGACAATCTTGCTCTGCTCCATATAATTTTGTATTCCAACTCTCTTCAACTGAATTGACTGACAGAGTGATTGAAGATGGTAATTGTAACAGATTCATTATGTAGTAACTTATCAGCAAATCCTTGCTATTTTAGCTTGAGTTTACTTCTATGTGGTAAGAATATTTATTCATCCTATTAATAGTTATTGTAATTGATAATGAATATACCATGGTCAAAATGAACTTTTGAAAGGCTGAAACTGACATGTGTCACTACTGTCAATACTTTTATTTTATGTGCTGTGAAACTGACAATTTCAGCTCATCACACTGCCTGAAACAATTACAACTTGTATATCATCAATAATGTCTTAAATGTCGATTTTGCATGGTACCGAACGGAAATAAACTTTGAATAACACACTGGAAGAAAATAATCGTTTTCCATCAGTTTATTAATGTTTTATCCCGATTACAATAATGTTGGCAAGAACTGGTACTGTAGATATTGGAAATTAAAATATTAGGGTAGTAAAATAACTGCTCCCTTACATATGGTGCACAGGCACAGTGTCACGTGTAAACAAAAGGTCAAGTTACCAAAATATGGGGTCGCTTACGGGATTAATTTATTGTGTTATGTGTTTGTATAAAACATGTTCCAAAATTGGCCAGAACTGGTCGCCAGCCAGTATGGCCTCGAGTGTCTGTATTCACTGATGATAAAGAAACAACATGATGAAATTAAGAATTAAGACAAAACATGAGCTAGAAATTACCTGCCTTCATAAAAAATCATTTCTGGTCACTTTCATAATAAAAAATTAACTTTGATAAGAATTTCCATGTTCTTTGGGCATAAATAAAAAACATGCCGTCGGCCTTCTTGAGCAAACATGGCATGACCTAACTCTGGTTGCTCAGTCGTATTTGGAGCAGGAAGTCGTAGATCTTTCTATTTTTTTAAAAGGAACACTATTCAGATATAAGAAAAGAGATGTCAATTTCTTTAAATAAGATAATTAATTGATTTTTACATGTATTTGTCTGGTATTTGGCTGAAATTCAAGGGCAATAAAACCTTCGAATATTGGTAAGGGTTATGAGCCAAAATACCGTGTGACGTCATCAAACTACACGCTTTATGAGATGTAAACAAAAAATCACCAGTTCAAGGACACTCACGGAATAAGGGCACTCGACGATATATATTGGCGGCACCAACGTTCATAACTTGAGTAGATCTATTTTTAGCTCACCTGAGCACGAAGTGCTCTGGGTGAGCTATTGTGATCAGTCATCGTCCGTCGTCTGTCCGTCCGTCCGTTAACAATTTCTTTAAAAATCTTCTCCTCTAAAACCAGATGGCCAATCTTGATAAAACTTGGCAGGAATGTTCCTTGGATGAAGCTCTACAAAAATTGTTAAAAGAATTTAATTCCATCAAAAACTCTGGTTGCCATGGCAACAAAATGGCTGAAAATGGAAAAAATCTTTAAAAATCTTCTTGTGACAAACCATAAGGCCGAGAGCATTCATATTTTGTATGAAGCATCATTTGGTGACCCTTTACCAAAATTGTTAAAATTATTCCCCTAGGGTCATATTTGGGCTTTGCCCGGGCGCACCCTATTTTACATAATAACAAAGAAAGAAATCTTTAAAAAATCTTCTTCTGACAAACCATAATGGCTAGAGCATTCATATTTGGTTTGTAGCATTATCTGATGATCCTCTACCAAAATTGTGAAAATTATATTTCTGTGGTCATATTTGGGCTCTGCCAGGGTGCACCCTATTTTACATGGAAACAAAGAAGGAAATCTTTTAAAATCTTCTTGTGACAAACCATAAGGGCTAGAGCATTCGTATTTTGCATGTAGCATCATCTAGTGACCCTTTATAAAAATTGTTAAAATTATCCCCTTGGGGTTATATTTGGGCTCTGCCCGGGCACACACTATTTTACATAGAATTAAAGAAGGAAATCTTTTAAAATCTTCTTGTGACAAACCATAAGGGCTAAAGCATTCATATTTTGCATGTAGCATCATCTGGTGACTCTATATATAAAAATTGTTAAAATTATCTCTTTGGGGTCATATTTGGGCTCTGCTCGGGTGCACCCAATTTTACATAGAAACGAAGAATGAAATCTTTTAAAACTCTCGTTCTGACAAATCATAAGGGCTAGAGCATTCTTAATTTGTATGTAACATCATCTTGAGACTTTCTACCAAAACTTTAAAAATTGACCCCTTGGGTGGAGTTTGGGCTCTGCCCGGGTGTACCCTATTTAACATTGAAAAGGAAGAAAATTACATGTGACAAGTGAGAGACTAAAACTTTCATATTTTGTTTGTAGCAAAGGAAATATGTGAAGATCTTGTTGTGACAAACCATGAGGCCTAAAGCTTTATCATTTGCAATGTCGCATTAAAGGTAGTCTTCAGTAAATTTTGAAAAAAAAATTTTTTTCTTCAATTCACAAATTTTAAACTTGTTTGACAAGAGGTGCACAAAAATGAAAGAATGGCCATACAAGTTACAAATATACTCAGGTGAGCGATATAGGACCATCATGGTCCTCTTGTTTTCCCGTTTCTCATCTCTAGATTCGAGCTAGTCCTATTTAGATACAATGCTGTTCGGTAATCTTGCGCACCTAAGCAGAAGGATATTTAGTTATGACAGTCAAAAGAATTCTAAGAACCTCAAAGCTGTTTATCTATTTCTGGAAATATTTCATCTAGATAATGACACAGTATGGTTATAAAAAGATTTCCCAAAACAAACAAACATTCAAAAACTGAAGTAAACACTAACCATGAGGTTTTATCTGGCATACAACTGTCCTGTGATCTTGCACTTACATTAAGTGACATCACTGCAAAGGATTTCTAAAGAATTTGTGGCTCATACAAGGAATAATTGTAAAAGAGAAATAGTTATTCTCCATTTGGGCCTTTTATTCAAAACTTTGACAGATTGCAGCAAAAGGGAAACAAAATTGTTGTATGATGTCGCATGTAAATGAAAAAATAATGTTAAAAGTATTACTTGATATCTTATAAAGTTGTAAAAAAATGTGTTTCTTTGATTTCTTTTTATGATGAGACATGAATTAGGCCTATTCGTTGAATTGACAGATAAAGTATTTCAGCCAGCCTCATTGGGAATCTGGGTCATAGGGTGTGTTTATGAATAATTAGCTAGGATGATGTCATAGTCAACCTTTAGATACTTGCAGATATAAACTTTGCCTAAAGTTACTTTCTGAAGGTTTCTCAATATTCTCTCTAGGATACACTGTAGTAACAGGGTAGAATCATTGAACAAACTCGGGGGACAGGAATCTACCAAAGTGTTCGAGGTTACCGGAAGTGCAAGATTGCCGAACAGGACAGTAATCGTAGGATGGTCCTCGCTGGTAGATCTAGATCTGCCATGGTAGATCGATTAATTTCTCCAAAAATTTAGTGTGGACCTACCTGTTTACGAAGGACTTAATTGACAACTTTATTTCACGCATATTTAACGACGTATATGACAAACGTTCGCGCGCATCCTACTGTGCATGTATTTTAGTCGTGGATATCGAATCAAAAGTGCACCTATGTATTTTTTGCACATAATGGTAATATACTATAGGTGCACTGAAACAAGTAGCACTTCCTTCGGGTAGTATTGGTGAAGAGAAAAAATGGATCTTTAAACTGTCACTGTGAAATAATTAAAATGCTGCTAACACGGCGTTACACACCAAACAAGGAAACAAAGGCAGGAAATTTAAAGCTGTGGAAGTATAGCTGTTTCCACTTTGAAAATTATTGTTGGAAAAGGAAATATCAGTCCTATTGAGCAATTTCTCCTTTTCCCACCATGTCTGCTGAGCTTTTATCCTATTTTTTTCCTTGAAAAATAACTTCCACAGTGACCTTCAACCTTGTTTTCTGACAAAATAAGCACGGATAGGTGCCATTTTTATTTTTTCTTATTTAGAATTATAAATACTATAAGTGTGGAAAGTTTAAGAAAAATCTGTCAGTTAGAAAGTATGTATTTTTTTAAGATTAACCCTTAATTCAATCAAATTATTTCACTTTTTAACTCGATGGTCTATATATAACATATATATTTGTACATCTGCCATGCTCAAGACCAGGCTTTTATATATTTTTGTGCAAAAATGTATGAATTTTCATTAAAATGATGTATATTTGTATATTTTTCCTGTAATTTTCCTGTTTAACTGACTAATAAAGAAAGGCACTTTAAATCCAGTATAAGCTGAATTTTGGAACTGTATATACATTTTTCAAAGGCAAATTTCTCAGAAACGAGCACGGTGACCCACATCTTTTTTTTACTGTAATCTACTAGAGACAAGATGAGCTTTGTATGTGCAAAGTTTTAAAAAAATCTGTCCATTAGAAAAATTTGTCATGTCAGGGCTTTTTTTCCAAAAATTGGGAAGAGGCCTTAGCCTTTCATTTTAGGAAATTCAAGCGTGATTTTGGCCAAATTGGGAAAAATCAGACTGACTTTCAAGATACATCAATAAAACAAATTAATGGCAGTGTACATACAGTAAATAGAAAGTGCAGCAATTTAATTAACAAGTGAAACAAATCCAATATTCAAACTTTAACTGTTTAAACTATGGCCAAATATCTCACAGCATTTGCACATATAGGCTTAGAGCCCTTTTTAACACTACTGTGGCACACCCATGGGTGCAGGAGTTAATACTTTAGAAGAACTGCTTTTCGGCTATCATATGATACAAGAGAATCATTATCTGTGGAAGTTACAAGGCTAGGCTTGGATATTATGTCTGAAGATGTAGAGTTTGCATCATGTGCAGTGATAATAATTGTCTAGTCTTCAGACAAAGGGAGATCGGTGATGCCCGATAGAATCGGCACTTCAGATTGAGACTAAATATGCGGAGATTAGATTACCTGTAGATCGATCAGCAAAGAATTCGAACGTTTCACTCCGAAAGTAAAAAGGCTACGCTGGCCTTTATCATCTGCAGCCATTTTATTTAACGAACTTTTTGTAATGTTTCCCGGTTCTAGACATGTTTTGCTTGGATGCAGCGTGTTTGGTTTTTTTTTTTTGAGTACGTTGACTGCAACCGAGTACGAATGTGTTCCACAGTGTTAAGCAAACTTCTTTTGTCAGCTGTAAGTTTTTACGAAAGACAAACAATTATATAACATGTCAAAGGATTTAATATTGAATGATAGGGAAATGGCAACCGCGTTCAGTCTATGTACGGTGTTATAATGCGCATAAAATAACTCTGTTTGGTTAAGAGTGCCTCCATTAAACAAACCAAATGGCGCCAAGAAAACGCAACATTTCGGCCGTACTGCAGCGCAGTCAGCTGAGTCATTTCGGTACAAATCAATAAAAAAAACCTGCTTTCGGTTTCAATCACCGCTAAATAACGAGTTTTGTGTCTGGTCATTTGAAATAGCTTTTGAGAAATTGGTATTTTAACTTACTAGGAATTTCAGCATCGTATTATGAGAAATTTTTCAAGCAAAATTGGGAAATCCTTACAGCAAAATTGGGAAATTCTTCTGCCACAATTGGGAAATTCTTCCGCCACAATTGGGAAAAAATGATGCTTTTTGCAATTGGGAAGTCACCGAATATCGGCCTCAATTATAGAAGGAAAAAAAGCCCTGCATATACGTCGTTAAATGAAGTTCTGATTACCAACTTCATATTCTGTTGCATGTAAAGTTTTAACATATTGCTATCAAAGTTTAAATTGTGTTTTTCAGACAGAAATATCTAGGTCAAGCTACCATACTGACGACAGGTGCTCCCAAGGGAGTCCACTCTGGTACCATGTCAACTCTTGTGCAGAAAATGAGAAATCTGTAACCAATTTTAGTGACCCTAGTTGGCAGTTGATATGTACAAAAGACGTTATTAAGTGGCTGGGAAATTAGTCTTTTAACTTTTAAATGAAAATTTAAAAAAATATTTAGAGAAGTAGTTTTTAGGAGGTTAAAACATTTTGATGATACATTCATGAAATTGAAAAAAAATGGTGTAGAGTCTCAAATGGGATCAAAACACTTTGTCATTCATCATGTGTTCTTTTTTTCACGTATAGACCCTTTAGCTGTGAAGTTGACAGATGATGTCACATCTAACTACTGGTAATGCTATAGATGTAGGCCTTGTGCCTTCAGCGCAAGATCTGGCTCGTATCAGACCTGCTTCAAGCAGTAATGTTACTTCTCATCGGGGTAGAAGACGCAGCACAGTGTCAAATGTTCTTCATACCACTGAGACAGTGAAGGAGAAACAGGTGAATATAAAACATGTACAGGTATTTGGCAAACTGGTATATTACTGAAAAAAATAGTCTTCCTTACTAGCTCAGAGTGCAAATTCATTTTAGTTTATCAAAGTAAGGGGTGTAAGTATCTGGAAAAAGTGTCTGGAAACTATTCTTTTATAAAACAAATTTTCAGATTGAAATTTTGCCAAATATACCTCGAAATGATTTTAAGTTACATTACCAAAACCACAAGCCTAATGGCAAACACAGTCCCCAAAAGAATATATGTATGGAGATAAGTATTCAAGTAAATGTTACCTAACCCTTTTCTGTTGAAGAAAAGTCACTTGTCTTTGTTGTCATCACTGGCATCTCCTTCAGCTGTTATGTCTTTTTTCCTTTTTGTAAATAATAGGATTTCCTTTTTTTGTTTGCGTATCTCTGTTATTGCTGAAACTATTTGGCCTGCAACACGCGAAAAGGGGCATTCAGACATTTGCGTAAAGTGTCGTCTCGGATCAGCCTGCGCAGGCTAATCTGAAAGGGCACTTTACGACTACATTAGATTTTGTGCTACAGTAGACTTGCGAAAAACAGAATATTACATAAAAACGGAAAGTGTCGTTTCGGATTAGCCTGTGCAGACTGCGCAGGTTGATCCGAGATGACACTTAACGCAAATGTCCGAAAACCCCTTTTCGCATGTTGCATTTACTCTAAACTTGGGCTAGATGGTAACTATCCAAAAGGGAACTTATACCAGAAAAGCAAGTTACTCTTCAAACATTTTTGACACAATTATGCCCATTTTCGAAGATGAATGGGGTGTATATATGGAACCTAGATTTGAGCCGTGCTCGGTGAAAAGAGGGTGTAGTGCATCTCCTGTGATGCGTTGTACAAAGCTAGTCATGACATTGCTACGGATCCATATAATCCATTTTGTCAACCAACAACCAACTAATTCATAAGGTAGAATGGTCCTTTGAAATGCGTCCAAAAAGCAAAATGTTTTGACTCAGGTCAGCCTGCGTGGACTATACAGGCTGACATTGGTCAATACTTCTTGCAGATGAATTAAATCCCCTATTCACAGAGCATGGCTCTGTCAAATATTTTTCCATGAAAATCAGGACATAAAAATTTTGTAACTACATACAGAATGAAAAATACTGCCAAGCAATACTGACTGTGGTTTACACAGTTTAGAAGCTAACAAAAAACATTGAAAGCAGTGAAATACCTGTATATATATATTTTGGTTAAAAAAGAAACCTTGATGTCTCTAATTGAGTTAAGTTGTGCTGAAATGTAAAATTGAAAGTAATAGATGATGTTCATTACAGTGGTAGCTTAACTGGCCACATGTTGGAAATGATGTTTGTATGTAGTAGACTTGATGATAGAGCAAGAAATTTGAAATTAGAGAAAAAAGATCATTCACAGTGCTTTGTCTATAATGTTTGGTCTTTTTATTTTTACTTTTAAGGCAAGGGCAAAAGATTCTAGAGAACAACGTAGGGTTTACATTACACCTGCCCATAAGTACATCACGAAACTTGTGGCTGATCACTTAAAGTTAGATCCTTCTGCAGTTGAAGAATTTATACTGGACTCAGAGCGGGTAAAGTATGATCTTTTTTCAGGAAGAGTATGCTGAATTCAGATGATTCTCATAAATGTTTTGATCAACTGTTCTTTAACTTGAAATGGTTATATATGAGTAAAGGATCTACTTATTTGATTCTGTAGCAGTAAAACATGAATAGTTAATCAATCTCAAGGTTTGTTATTGTTAACTTCTTGGTGCTTGCAAACTCATATTTTCTGTGTATCACATACAGGATAAATAATGAGCCAGGTAGGCTATATGCTTTGGACACAAGTGTTAGGAAGTGGCTATATCTGTTAGACAACCCCATGAGTTTTTGTCTATCCAACATAGACAACATGGAAAGACAAAGGATTGTAGGGTTGTATATACGATATATACAGACCAAACACTGAGGGCTGATTGGCTAATTTATTAGAACTGTGGTCATATGTAAGTTATAATAATGATATATCATTCTTTACACTCATTCAATAATACAGCTATTCTCCAGAAATTGAAGCCATTTTGAAAAAAGCCTGTCGCCAGCATATAGGCATTAAACTACATAATTTCATATACTTCTAACGTTAGGAATTTGTCATATTATTCGACAAGAAGCATCGCGGAAGTAATACATACCTTTCATGTTGCAGGAAATTGTTTTTTAATAAATCTATAGATCATTATTTAACATGCGTACCCCCAAATTTCCCATGTCGCAAAGCCGATGTACGATATGCAACACGCGTAATTTTCCAAAATCCAGCATTTTCATACTGAAATAATGGTATCAGATGGAGCAGTATACAATGGGCTTAGACTTGATAAAGGTAATTACGCTTTTTCTTACCTATTTTTCTCCTTCGTGTATTGAAATACACGAGTCGCCATCAGATCCTATGCTCCCATAACGATTTTAACCTGTCTCTTATTTCCCATGGTAAGGTGCAGAATAGACTTTGTAAATGTTTAATGAATAGTGAACATGTCATATTTAACAAAAAAACATACTCGGTAAAAACTATGTCAACGGTGGTTACCACAGAAACAATTGAATTTGAAAAATAAAATGTCGCATTTCAAATGATATGCTTCCATAACGTCTGTATCTAAAAAACCAGATTGTTCTTCTTAAAATTAAAATTAGAACATGATAGATCAATGCAAGTCGAGGTTTTTACTGCTATTTTATGAAGGATTTTATGCAGATTCAGTGTGTCAGCGTTGTTTTTGTTCGCAGGTCACTATGCTTCCGTAACACCTATGCTCCGTAACTATCGTATTATCCGAATTTGCGTGAAGTTAACTGTAAAAACTAACTAGGAACCTTTTGCTGTAACACCGGTTTAATCCGTGTAAGAAAATGACATAGGCATATACGCATGTGTTTTTACGATTTTCGGCTCATTTTACATGTCAAAGGTAAGGAAAGAATCAGTAACTTTGATTAAATCTTCTGTATTTCATGCCGACGCATGTAGGAGTGTTCAAATATATTTCTTTTTAACATGGAAACAGTATTGTTTGATATAGAATACGTCATCGCGTCGTCTGTCTGTGTTAACTAAATATTTCACCCACAACAATCAGTCCGTTATGGAACATATAAATATCGTTCAGGATCAAATTATGTCACTGTTTGGGAATAAAATGTACAATTTAATAAAAATATTTGTGTTTATGTGGTCCCTGAACGTGAGACGTCTTTTGAAAGTAAGCATTAGCTACAAAATTATGATCGAATACAACAAAAAATCGTTACGGAAGCATAGGACACCTTTTGCGGTTTTGGTGTTTTATATTCCAAAATTATAGATTTTAAGTGTACATTTTATTTTCCATCCAGCTGCATACGTACACTACTGATTTCTAATACAAAATTAACGTTTGAAAGTAATATTTAAAATATAAATGACATTTTCTCTGTTACGGAACATAGCGTTATGGAACATAGGTTTTTAAAAGAAGTTGGTAATATTGCAGAGTATTACTTGTGGGCGCATCTGGCTTATTAAACAACATCATTATATACTTATGTTGTTTAATAAGCTAGAAGCATACTTTAAAACACAATTTAATATCAAATTAAAATAAATAATAAATAAAAACAGCAAATATTACACACAGTACTTTGTACAGTACGGAACATCATGAATTTGACAGCAAGAGTGGAACTTGAACGGAGCAGAGCGTGAGCACTATGGAATTGGATTGATTGTTGAACGAAAAACGTTCTCGGATCGTTGTTAGAAAATATTGTGAGAAAAGCAGAAATTGCTTGTGACGAGCAATTTCTACTTTTCCCACAATATTTTTAGAAGAGATTCATGTAAGAAACTTTGGACAAGAGATTGGTGGCTAAATAATTTACCAAAATTAACATGGAACGCTAAGAGCGGCATGGAATGGGAACGCTAATGCTCGTGCGTGGGAACGGGAATGATTGGAGCGGGATCGCATAAAATGTCAAATTCATGATGTTCCATACTTTACCAATACTATGTTTATTTTTACTTGCAGAATGGCACTTAGCAATGCAGAAAGACAGCGTAGATGGAGACAAAAGCAAAGAGAAAATAACTACCAGAAATACCTAAAGAAAGAGAGAACACGTAAAAAAGACAAATACATACCTACTCACCTATTATCAGAAGAGAAGAAAGCAGAAAGAAGAAAGAAATGTGGGGAAGATTTCAAGAAGCACTACATCAGAAAGAAAAAGAAACTACGATTATCTGAACCTTCAACATGCAGGAAGAACACCCGAGAATCAAATACCAGCACCAGTAACCTGAAAGTAAGATTTCCTTTTCAACAGAATGCAAGAGGTATTGCACTCAACAAGAGATATCGCAGGGCTTTGAGGAAAGCATATAGAGATATATATGAGCTTCAAGATAAATGTGTTGAACTACAAAAGGGAAAGAAAACTCTACAGAAAAGGTTAGAAAGAGAACGTCTGCGTGCTACTCCATCAGGTTCATCCATCAAAGTTATAGATGGTACGCCTAGATCAAAGACAAAGTTAATGCTGAAGAAGGTCGGTCTGAAAGTGGACAAACGATCAGACATACATAAGAGTTTGGTATTTGGTAATGCAGTGTTAGAGGCAATGAAAGCAACTGCTGGAAATAAGAAGTCAGTGAAAAACTACACCATTAAAGTTGGATCACAGATTCTGAAAAAGTATCGTTGCATCAGAAAGGTATCCACAGACATAGGGCTATCAAGAAACAGACTTTCAAGGTTGCATCTTCCAAGAAACAGCAGAACACTGAAAGAAAAGTACGGCAAGCAGGTGAGAGTGTTTCTTGAGAGAGAAGACAACAGTACTGTATTGCCCGGTAAACGTGACGTCACAGTGATTAACAAGGTACAAACACAAAAGCACATACTCAATGACTACCTACATAACCTTCATCAGAAGTTTTGCCTTGAAAATCCAACAACCAAACTGTCAAGGAGTTCGTTTAGTAAGTTAAGGCCATCACATATTCTACTTACAAGTTTTTCTTCACGTCGAACCTGTCTTTGCACATATCATCAAAACTTTGCTTTGAAAATTAAAACCATGAAGAAAGAAGGTCTTCAAAGTAGTTCAAACCCAGATGTGTTTATTAAAGAAATCCAAAGTCAAGATGTATTTAAAGAAAAGCTGTTACAAGTAATTGAAAACAGTGATGTGAAGTATAGAATATGGAAAAAAGTGTTGGATGGAGAAAAGCTGAGATGGAAAGAAGTTGAGGAAGTTGTTACAAAAGAAAGATTTATTGAGATAGTAGTAGAAGAGTATGACAAGTTTTCAATGCATGTATCTAGAGTGAAAAACCAATACAGTGAACTTCGAAAACTTAGGCAAAATCTACCTGAAAAAGAAGTTTTAGTTTGGATGGACTTCGCAGAAAACTATTCGTGCTCATCCGTTGAAGAGGTACAGAGCGCTTACTGGAATGCCCAGATGGTGTCATTGCACACTATGGTGGTATATTTCCCGCAAAAACATTCTAAGACTGTACAGAGCTATGTTGGAGTTTCAAGCTTGTTGAGTCATAATGCTACAGTTGTCTACACCATACTCAGGAAACTGATACCAATGTTAAAACAAGAATATCCAGAAGTTGAGTGTGTTCACTACCTTACAGACTCTCCAAGCAGCCAGTACCGGAACAAAACGATATTTCAGATCCTGTGTGAACACGAGAATGATTTTGGGATAAAAGGTAGGTGGAACTATTTGGAAACAGGGCACGGTAAGGGCCCCTGTGATGGCCTTGGGGCTAGTGTAAAAAGAATGGCAGATATGGATGTCAAACAACAGAAATGTTTAATCCAAGATGGTACTGACTTTTATGATTGGGCACAAAGTAAGAAAGGTGAAAGTAGAGTGAAATTTATCAAATACACAGAAGAAGAGGTAGAGGAATCGTCTAATATCTTGAAGAACAAACACCCAGTCATGGCAGTTCCAGGCACAATGAAACTACATGCCGCTGTACCTTTGAGTAGTAGCACTATAGCTATACGTCAGCTAAGTTGCTACTGTCCCCAGTGTTTACATGATGTCAGTAAAAGTTCATGTGGTTGGGAGATAAAGAGTATGTATAGTGTAAAGAAAACATCATTTGATAATACAGAGCAAGAAGAAGATGACACTAAACAAAAGCACACACATAAAGGACTAGAAGTGAAGCAGGGTGATTGGGTTTCTGCCATATATGACTGTAAATGGTATGTAGGTGTCATTACCGATGTCGATGAAAACGAGTGTCAAGTTAATTTCCTAACCAAAGCTGGAAAGTATGGAAATGCATTTAAATTTCCTCAACAGAAAGATGAGATTTGGGTAAACAAAGAAGATATTCTTCTTGTTCTACATGAAGTGCAAGAAACGGGAAAAGCGCGTAAAATCTATAGATTATCTGCTAGTGAAGAGAAAGTGGTAGAAAGTTCTTACCAGGCATTTATGGACAGAAATACCATGTAGTAAATGCAGTCAAACATTTCTAATATTGAAAGAAAGACAGAGATAGTCATAAAAACAGGAGTTAATGGTGATTTATTGATTTCATGTTCATGCATATTAACTTGCGAAAGACTTCATATAGTCCTATATTCCGTAACATATGTTCCGTAACAAGGATGTTTTAGAAACCAGTTTCATTTAGACATTTTCTTTTCTATTGTGGAGCTTACCAGCGTTTATTTGTATCTTAATGAATGGTTTAATGATAGTTTCTCCAACATTCTGACATTTTAACTCATTTATCTATCATATGTCAATTTCGAAAGTATTGTGACATTTTGCAGACATTATTTGTCAGTTGTGTTCAAATAAAGGTTTAAAACAGTTCAAGTAAAGTCAGAATAACTATTAGTTAAGATTTCATCAAATAAGTATACAAGTATGTGGGTTGTTGGAACGTTTTTTATATCAAGACAATTTGCATATGCTCCGTAACGAAATACCACATTTTTATTGTTTATTGGTTCATTATTTCAAAATGCTCAGCACAAACAGTAAATATTTTTTTCACCACTACTTTAATCAGAGAAATGATACGTATAACATTTAAAACAGTATTAGACAATATTAGTCTCTCAGAGAAAACTAAACAAGCACAAACAAATATGACAAAACTATATATTCCAAAGGTTTCATATAGTTTGTTGATAAGACAAATTAAAAGAACAAAATCACAAAAAAATACGCTTTTATACAGACAGATATGCTTCCTCGTCAAAACAATACACATTTATTTCATTTTTGATCTTGGATTATCGAGTTTACTATTGAAAATATAACAACACCGTCATCTCTATGTTCCGTAACATGCTTTTTTATGTACTTAATTTGATGGATCATAAAATGAACACCGTAAAAATGTTGCAGGTAAAATTTTCAGAAATAACGTTTGAAGTAATTACTCTTTCAAAATAACTCAAAACTTTTGGGTTTCGGGAGGGTCAAAAAATTTTTTTTTCTTAGTTCAAAATGGCTTTAATTTCTGGAGAATGGCTGAATAGTAGTTTTGTTAATATTTGAAGATGGAATTATTGTTCAAATATTTATAATGAATCAAACAATTCTTGTTTACAATCTTTGGAAAAGCTTATTTGATAGTGAAAATAGTAAGCATGTCCTTTTTATAGCTCTCTATTTTAACTGATTTGCATAGTAAATTATTATGCCCCCCTTCAACGAAGTGGGTTGTATATTGCTTTGCACATGTCGGTCGGTCGGTCGGTCGGTAGACCTTACCTTGTCCAGATGATAACTAGACACAGAATTGACCTAGGTTCGTCAAATTTGGCACAGACATGCGTCTTGGAGTGTAGATGATCCCTATTGATTTTGAGGTCAATCAGTCAAATGTCAAGGTCACAGTGACCGTCAACAAGATTGATATATAGACCAAACCTTGTCCGGATGATAACTAGACAAAGAATTGACCTAGGTTTGTCAAATTTGGCACAGACATGCATCTTGGAGTGTAGATGATCCCTATTGACTTTTGAGGTCAATCGGTCAAATGTCAAGGTCACAATGATCGTCAACATGTTGATATATAGACCAAACCTTGTCCGGATGATAACTAGACACAGAATTGACCTAGGTTCGTCAAATTTGGCAAGACATGCATCTTGGAGTGTAGACGACCCCTGTTGATTTTGAAGTCAATCGGTCAAAGGTCAAGGTCACAGTGACCGTCAACATGTTGATATATAGACCAAACCTTGTCCGGATAATAACTAGACACAGTATTGACCTAGGTTCGTCAAATTTAGCACAGACATGCGTCTTGGAGTGCAGATGATCCCTATTAATTTTGAGGTCAATCCGTCAAATGTCAAGGCCACAGTGACCGTCAACATGTTGATATATATAGACCAAACCTTGTCCGGATGATAACTAGACAAAGAATTGACCTAGGTTCGACAAATTTGGCACAGACATGCGTCTTGGAGTGCAGATGATCCCTATTGATTTTAAGGTCAATCGGTCAAAGGTTAAGGTCACAGTGACCGTCAACATGTTGATATATAGACCAAACCTTGTCCGGATGATAACTAGACACGGAATTGACCTAGCTTTGTCAAACTTAACACAGACATGCGTCTTGGAGTGCAGATGATCCCTATTGATTTTGAGGTCAATCAGTCAAAGGTCAAGGTCACAGTGACCGTCAATATGTTGATATATAGACCAAACCTTGTCCTGATGATAACTAGACACAGAATTGACTTTGCTTCGTCAAATTTGGCACAGACATGCGTCTCGGAGTGCAAATGATCCCTATTGATTTTGAGGTCAATCGGTCAAAGGTCAAGGTCACATTGACCGTCAACATGTTGATATATAGACCAAACCTTGTCCATATGATAACTAGACACAGAATTGACCTAGGTTCATCAAATTTGGCACAGACATGCATCTTGGAGTGTAGATGATCCCTATTGATTTTGAGGTTAATCGGTCAAAGGTCAAGGTCACAGTAACCGTCAACATGTTGATATATAGACCAAACCTTGTCCGGATAACTAAACACAGAATTGACTTAGGTTCGTCAAATTTGGCACAGACATGCGTCTTGGAGTGTAAATGATCCCTATTGATTTTGAGGTCAATCAGTCAAAGGTCAAGGTCACAATGACCGTCAACATGTTGATATATAGACCAAACCTTGTCCGGATAATAACTAGACACAGAATTGACCTAGGTTCGTCAAATTTGGCACAGACATTTGTCTTGGAGTGCAGATGATCCCAAAGATTTTGAGATTAATCCATCAAAGGTCAAGGTCACAGTGGCCTTCAACTTAATGATATTTAGACCAAACCTTGTCCAGATGATAACTAGACACAGAATTGACATAGGTTCTTCAAATTCTGTACAAATACTCATCTGGGAGTGTAAATGATCCCTATCGATTTTAAGGTTAATCCGTGAAAGGTCAAGGTCACAGTGACCACCAGATGATTCAGGGCCTGCGCTGCCGTTCGCCACTTGAGCCATTTGCTCAAAAAAAATTAAAGTGTCTCAAAAATCATCATATGTGGCTCCAACATTTTATTCGCATATTATCGGGGACGTAGTAAGCATCGAAGTCGACTGGCAAAAAGTGGGAAGTCAAACGCGCGTGCCGAAAAGAAAATCGATAACCCAGTCTGTGTATCGGCGACTGTTTACAATCTTGTATGTATACACACGGCGGTGTGTTTAATTATGCGAACTGTTGACAGATTATCACGTTTAACAACTGAAGTGGGCTATAAATCAAAATGATGACATCGATATTTCCCAATCAATTCTTTTGATATCAGTTTATGAACTGTGCCACTTCCTGTATCAATGTGGCAGTAGGGGGGCATGACTGTTTTACAAACAGACATCTTGTTAAATTTGAAGAAATGTTGTGTGTTATTGCTTTGCAGCATATCAAAATCTTTGACACTTTCTTGGCAAAAAATGGGATTAGATGCCTGAAATTCTATTACCAAGAGGCTCAAATGCCAGCATTAGAAGGTGAACAATGTTTAATATTTGTAGTTGTCTTCACATGTTTCAATTATATCCTGTCTTCTGCAAATGTAGATTCACACAGCCTCAGTCTGAGGACAGATCATAAATTAAGTTAAATAAGTTTTTTTGTAACAAAGTTTATTGTTGTATGAAAAATGGTAATTATTTTCTTGTCACTATCACCATATTCTAGAAATAGTAGTAATGCCAAAATTATGAGAAATTGCTGGAGCTGGGATGTAGTTGGCTATGCCCTGAAAGAAGACGTAACAGACTCGACCCATTTGAATCAAACTATGGTCTTTGGAAAGCACAAAGTGACCTTGAAAAATGGTCAAGATTATGAAACTCTCATCCAATTATATACTCAAAGGCAAAAGAAAGTATACAGTTTTTGATCTCTCATAATTTTCTCATTTTTCATATTTTTGACCTGAAATCTTCAAAAACCCATTGCTACTAAGTTTGAAATGATATTCTGTCATTAATTTACAAATTGACACACTTGACTGGCTACAGTGCAGGTACATGTCGATTTTGTATATCTGCACCTGCAACGTATTGGACAATCAACATATCGCTGGAAATCGGTATTTGGTTTCTAAGTCGATAATCTAAAAAAACCACAGCCTTTTCGTTTTTCTATCAAACAATGGAGCGGCTTTCAGAAGCCGATAGAAATTGTGTCATGAAGATTTTGGAAGCTGGTCATTCAAGACCGGTCTGTAACTTGTTACTTGCAATGTACACAAGTCACGGTTGATCGGCTGTGAAGGTGCTATGAGTTGAAGGAACTGCTGTCTGTTTGACCTGAAGTAATTATGTGGAAGTAAGACTGGTACATCGGGAGTTGGGGGTGGAATGATGGATAAAATCAACATTGCGAGGTCCTAGTGAATCACTTAAGTGAAAGTGAATCAGGGTGATGTGCAGTGTCTGCACTCAATCAAATTTAGTCAAATTCGAAGCCATGAACATCGTTCTGAATCATTTGAGATCTGCAATCAATAAATGAGAATGAAATTTGGTAACATCACATGAAAGTGTCTGGAAATTAGGAGGAACTGCTTAAAAAGTATGCCAAAGAAAGTTAACTTGTCACAGATACCCATCCAGAGGCCTGATTATTGAAGCAAATTGAGTCTGACAATACTTTTAGAGATTGAAATGGAAACATCTTCTTGTCTTTAAAAGAAATAGGAACCCGCATGGCTTATACGTAAAGAGTTCGATCCCGACTCAAGGTGTTCCAATCTCGTGCGAGTTTCCTTTGGCAAGACATTTGAGGGCCAGGTCGTAGATCGGTTAAACTCATGATGAAGATGAATAAGTTTGATGAAGTGAGTTAATGTCGTGATAATGTTGAGAGCGAAGTGAAACACCTTTTAGTCCATCAACCATTGAAAACCCTGTCGTAACAAAAAAGTCTTCTTTTAACCTTTGATAAATAACTCCCTTGTTTTCTGTTAATAATGGTTTATTGCTGACATTTTTTTTTTTTAGTTTTGCCGTTTAAAAATGACTGGACTATCGCAAGAAAAAGATTGCAAGGGCTTAGCTTTAAATATTTTGCCGAAACAGCCAAAATTAGAAGGTGTATACTTTCTTTTGCCTCTGAGTATATATTCTATTCATATTCATCTGAGCTTAAATGGGGTAAATTTATAAGCTGTAGCCCTTAAACAAATCCTGCTTTTGACAACCCTGAGAAAGATGGTATTTAAAAAGATTGTTGGGAATGTAGAAAAAGCTGGTTACCAGAATTTTCTCTTTTTTTATATGCCCGTCGAAGACGGGACGTATTATGGGATCACCCGTGGCGGGCGGACGGGCGGGCTGCGTCCCCATTCTTTGTCCGGAGCATATCTCCAAAACTATGCTAGCTACGGTTATGAAATTTCATGGGTGGATAGATCTCATCAAGGCGGAGTGCAGTGCACAGGAATCATAACTCTCGCTTGCTTAATTTTTGAGTTATTGCCCTTTGTTGTTTTTCATACTTGAATTTTGTCCGGAGCATATCTCAAAAACTTTACTAGCTACGGGTATGAAATTTCATGGGCAGATAGATCTCATCAAGGCGGAGTGCAGTTTACAGGAATCATAACTCTCGCTTGCTTAATTTTTGAGTTATTGCCCTTTGTTGTTTTTCATACTTGAATTTTGTCCGGAGCATATCTCCAAAACTATACTAGCTATGGTTATGAAACTTCATGGGCGGATAGATCTCATCAAGGGGGAGTGCAGTGCACAGGAATCATAACTCTTGCTTCCTTAATTTTTGAGTTATTGCCCTTTGTTGTTTTTCACACTTGAATTTTGTCCGGAGCATATCTCCAAGACTATACTAGCTAAGGTTATGAAACTTCATGGGTGGATAGATCTCATCAAAGGGGAGTGCAGTGCACAGGAATCATAACTCTTGCTTCCTTAATTTTTGAGTTATTTCCTTTTGTTTATATTCATACTTGAATTTTGTCCAAAGCATATCTCCAAAACTATGCTAGCTACGGTTATGAAACTTCATGGGTGGATAGATCTCATTAAGGGGGAGTGCAGTGCAAAAGAACCATAACTCTACCTCGTGCTGTCTTTGAGTTATTTCCCTTTGATCGTCATTTTTACAGCATTTTCTGCTTGTCCGGAGCATAACTTTGTCATCTCCAGTCCGATTGACTTGAAACTTGGCATATGTGTTTGTTGCAATAATACAGAGTGCAGTGCGAAAGAACCATAACTCTGCCTCGTGCTGTCTTTGAGTTATTTCCCTTTGATTGTCATTTTTACAGCATTTTCTGCTTGTCTGGAGCATAACTTTGTCATCTCCAGTCTGATTGACTTGAAACTTTGCATGTGTGTTTTTTGCAATAATACGGAGTGCAGTGCAAAAGAACCATAACTCTACCTTGTGCTGTCTTTGAGTTACTTCCCTTTGATCGTCATTTTTACAGCATTTTCTGCTTGTCTGGAGCATAGGGGTCCGTAGTTTGACTCCTGGCATCCATAGACTATATAGTATAAACAAGGGATTTAACTGTATGCAGTCCGTTACTTGCCCCCGGTTACAAAAAACAACGTATCTTTTCTACCCCATCTGTTATTCTCCTATTTTTTTCTACAGCTGAGAGGTAAAACATTTTTCTACCAGAAAAACACAACTGTTTGTCAGTGGCTAATGCAGTCTGGCTGATACATTCGCTCGAACTTGTAAACTCGCTCAAAAATCAGCGCCATTGACACGGGTTCGTACATCCGTTTTCAAGATATAAAATGCACTTTAGATCCAATGAAACGCAGCATTAGCGGCACCCACCCTTTAAGCATGTTTAAAAATACTACTGACCTATAGTCTTTATCTTCAATAACAACGAAACGCCTCAGAATTCGTTGAATTTGTGATCCACGTTCTTATTTCGAACAGCTGCAGCCATCTTCTGTCATGTGACATTGTTTGGAACGAGAAATTTCATCGGTTGATATATACTAACAGTCGTGAATTCAACCAATGAAATTTCGTACAGCTGCTCACACCTTTTTGTCACGTGACAGTACGGTGACACTGTTTGGAACGAGAAATTTCATTGGTTTATATGCGCGAACGTCAGTATCAAATGTACGAACCCGTGTCAATGGCGAAGATTTTTGAGCGACTTTACAAGTTCGAGCGAATGTATCAGCCAGACTGCATTAGCCACTGACAAACAGTTATGTTTTTCTGGTAGAACAATGTTTTAGCTCTCAGCTGTAGAAAAAATTAGGAGAATAACTGATGGGGTAGAAAAGATACGTTGTTTTCTTGTAACTGGGGGCGAGTAACAGGCTGCATACAGTTAAATCCCTTGTTTATACTATATAGGCTATGGGTACCAGGAGTCAAACTACGGACCCCTATGGTCTGGAGCATAACTTTGTCATCTCCAGTCCGATTGACTTGAAACTTTGCATGTGTGTTAGTTGCAATAATACGGATTGCAGTGCAAAAGAACCATAACTCTACCTCGTGTTGTCTTTGAGTTATTTCCCTTTGATCGTCATTTTTACAGCATTTTCTGCTTGTCTGGAGCATAATTTTGTCATCTCCAGTCCAAATGACTTGAAACTTGGTATGCATGTTTGTTGCAATATTATGGAGTACAGTGCGCAAGAACAATAACTCTACCTAGTGCGGATTTCGAGTAATTCCACTTTGATCGTCATTTTTACAGTATTTCTTGCTTGTCTGGAACGGAACTTTGTCACCTCAAGTCAAATTGACTTGAGACTTGGTAAACATGTTTGTTGCATTACCTGCCCTTTATGATTATTATACCCCCTTGACAACTGGCGGTGGGACGGGAAAATCTTGCGACAATTTGCTGCTCTTGTTCCACAATGTTTTCCTCTTTTTCAAAGACAAACTCCAGTATTTGAGCAACACTTCAATTTGTCATTCACCAAAACTTTCATTTTGGACAAGTCTCAGATGTAGTCATTTGGTAAAGAGTAGTATGGTTATTTGGTTAAAAGATTAATGCTTTGAGTATTAATTCTTTTTTTCAAGGGAAGAAACCTCTTGTTTCATTCACAGGAGAGCCCTGTTATAATTTTGTAGTGACAACTATATCTATTGTGTAATATTGATAATTGTGATATGGCAATGAAGTACACCTGTGGTTCCCAAAATTAAAGAAAGTAAAGTAAACAAAATGAAGATATATTGTTTTTGGGTCATTTTCACTATATTGCTGTAGCACATTGTTTTGAAATCCATATCGATTGTTCTTCCTCATAACGGTAGTTCCGTAATAAATGAATAATGTTCAATTCAGTTTCAAACAAAAGATCTTCCAAATTAGTCTTAAAGATTGTTACATTTAAAACTAACCCATCCATACCTCTCTTGCTTCATGCATCATAGAGAATATCACCATTGCAGCTTAAACAGTTCACCAAAGAACAGCAAATGTACAGTAATATAGATCAGCAAACTCTGGCAAAAGTCTATTCCATTAAAAGAAAAAAAAAAGGCCCTTGTAAATACAGATCATACATGCTACTACATGCTCTCACCCACATAGCTTATGAGACAGAGCTGTAGGGTATACATACAGCCCTTTTAGCAGAAATACAGCTGATTTGTCTATCTAGGAGGATACGTATTTAACCCCTGACCTAAAACAAATCAAAACATTGTTGTCAGGCTGGCATGCAAAAAGTCATACTCAACTATAAGACATAATTTTCTCTGAAAAGGGATAGTCTACAGTTGAGTTTATAAAATAAATCCCCAGGTATCAATTGTAGTTCAAATTTATTGGACCATAGATTAGATTAGAATCATTGAAAACAGCAGACGGCATAGAATATTGTAAAAAAAGCTTTATTATAACGGTGTAATCAATTACTTGATTGAGTTTAATACTGTAAAGCAGAACGTGTCATTAATTTCGATTTTATGCCTGTTTATATACATTGAATTTATTACATCGAGTCTATGTGTTAATGACATTTAGAATTTGGACAACTTTGATGTTGTCCTTATAAGGTGAGAATTACACATGCAAGTGATTATTGTGAATCTTTTTAATTAAGACTGTGGTAGAGTGATACCAGGGGTGACAAAAGGACAGCTGATCAATAGAATATTCATCACTAGTGGTACTGGGGAAAGGCTGACTGGAACATGTATTTATTTCTTAAGAACAAAAGTAGATATTGCCTTGACAGTGAAGAACATACATGAAGTGAGTAATATTTAATTCTTTTCTGTAAAATTTGGACCTGACTGTTACCATGGTTTCAAACTAATTATGATCATTATGTTTCTTAGAGTTGTTTTCATTAAATTATTTCCACTGAAGCTCCATAAACTGGTACCTGTTGTATCTCCTAAAACGTCCAGTAGACAAAGATAGATAACATGCTGCAAGTTTATGAAGCTCCATTGGTCAATCATAGAACACCAAAATTTTCATTGGTCAATCACCGAAAACTATTATAAACAAAAGCACCACATGGGGGTGCCAATGGTCTACTGCAAGTGTTTGATTTTCTGTGAAAATTCTAAGTCTAAAAGGGGCATAACTGTGTCAAGATACTTTGATAATTACCTGCCCTTTTTGTACAGGTTCCGGTGTTGCATCCAGGCTGCGCAATTGCGGGAATCCCCCCTTTTTTTTTATTCTGTCGCGCAAGTTCCCGAACTTGATGTGGGAGAAATTGCACAAAAATAATTGGGTCCTAGTCAGTCAATTGAAACACAAGGAAAGTCCAACGAAGCTTCCCTACATCGATTGATATTACACTCGTCGCTATTTTTAGACTTTTCGAGAACAGTAATTCCAAATGGTGTCCGATCTCGATATTGAATTCTTTTAAATAAGCAGGGAACCAGTATTCTCTATGCATGCACAGTGAATGTGTAGTTACATGTGTTTCCGGATTAAAAAAAAAACATAGTACATTCGCGCGGCGACTTTTAAGTATGTTCAACATTCTGACTGGTGTGTTAAAGCAGGATTAAATATGCAGCTGAAGTGAATTACAAACTTTGTAAAGGGATTTGTTTGATCAAATGACTGAAGCGAATTACGAACTTTGTAAAGGGATTTGTTTGATCAAATGATGCCATCGCTGACTTCTCATAATTTATTTTATTATTCCACTGTGGGTTATATACAATTTAGATATTTTTCTTTTAATAAGGATTAAAACTATTTTTATTGATGTATATATGAAGTTATGAAAATGTTTTTTTGAGATGTTAAATGAGATGTTATATATTACACATTTCACATTCTATTTTTCATCTATTTATTTTGTACATGCATTTACTGTTTATTAGTAAAAAACTTTAGTTCATTTTACGAGAGTAAATTCATGTGAATTACAATTTGCTGTGGGTAGTGAATTGTATGACATCAACACATGGTGATCTGGGAAATGTAGAACTTATTGTAAAATTTTTTAGATCAGCTCCTCTTGGTTACAAGAGACGTTTTAAACCTTCAATATGTTTGGATTTTGTTACATGATTCATTATACCCCTGCAAACGAATGTTTTCGGGGGTATACTGGAATCAGCCTGTCCGTCCGTCCGTCCGTGTGTCGTCTGTGTACAAAATACTAGTAATTTTGTGTTGCGAACTCCTCCTACAGTTTTGCTGCTATTGTATTGAAAGTTTGTTGATACATTGATTGTATACTGAAGTTGTGCAAGACGCAATTTTCAATCATCTACTCCATATGATTCAAGGGTAATCTCCCCTTGAACTTAGAAAATTTTTTGTTAAATTGCCTGTTTCTGTCAAAGCGCTGGCAGGGCTATTAGGTCACATTCAGTGACAGCTATAGTTTTACATGTGTCTAGGGTAAGTTGCAAAATACACTTACAGGTAGCAAGGAACAATGTCATAAAATACTTTCCTTTGTGTTTATCCTCCTACTGTCAATCAACAATCAATCTGCAATGTTTACGATGGACTGTTCTGTTAGGAAAATAAGGCTAATCAGTTACTCTGAACACTGATTTTTTTTATTTATTGAAAAAAATCTTAGAATGATTTCACCTTCTATAACCCTTCACCTGACAATCCCAACCTTTTAATGACCCAGAGAAAGAAAACTTTTGATAACATTGTGAAAAAAGGAAAAAATGATGGTGATCAGCATTTTCTCCTTTTTGCACAAGGTTTCCTACCCTTAACAAACCAAATTTCAATTTTTGGGCTTGAATTTTGTTGTCTTCAGATGCTTTGAATTTGGACATGTCTTATTGTGTCATTTTGGTAAAGAGGATAGGAAATGCTAAAAAAGTGAAAAAGGTATGAGGCCTTAACCCCCTTACCACACAGTCATGAGTTTTAATAACCTTTAGAAAGAAAGTGTTTGAAATTATTGTGGGAAAAGAAGAAAATGCTGGTAACCAGCATTTTCTACTTTTTTCACACTGTTTTCTACCCTTCCAAATGCATATCTCATCATTTGAATAAAACTTAATTTGTCATCTGCAAATGCTTGCAACTTTGATAAGTCTAAATTTTTGTCATGTGGTAAAGAGTTAGTTAATGTTTAAAACTGTATAAACCATTAAGGCTATGTTGCATCCATTACAGGAAGTGAATTTTGGAGTACTAGATTTCAAAGGAACAGATGGCATTTTGAGTATGTTTGAGAAGGTCTTCTCCAAGCTGTACCAACCGATGCTTCAGTCCCTAACAAAGCAGTGGGGGGATCTAAATACTACACCACAAGGTCGCAGAACCATAAAACAGTTCTTGGACAATCTACAGAATTTCATCTATTACCTTGATAGTATGATTTTCTGTACCTTTGTTTTTGATAGAAAGAAAGTATTCCATGTCATAAAAACATGTAACAAAACTTTAGCCTTTTTTGTCTGTATCCATGACTAACTCTCTACCACATAGTGCAGACTTTTAACAACCTTAAAATAGAAGTTTTTTTGAAAACATGGTGGTAACCGGCATTTTCTCCTTTTCCCACTTTGTTTTCTGTAAAAGACGAAAATCCTAAACTCAGCTACATCTAATTTGTTGCCTGCAATACTTTCAAGTTGGTCCTGTCAAAAATTTTGTTGTTTGGTACAGGGATAAATGAATTTACTAGTTATCTTAGCTTCCCTTAGCAGTAAGTGGGTAAGGTGAGTATTTGTGATACAGGTACCTAATGTCAATTGTGTGTTGACAACTCTTACCTAGTGTATGTTTTGAATGCCACATTTCTAGTACAATGTCTGAAACTTGGCTGGAATCTTTGCCCTGAGAAAATTTTTGACAAGTTTGAAAGTAGATCATCTTGTGTCAGAAAAACAGTAACTAGGTTGAATTAAAAGAAAACCTTGTGTACATTATAGAGGCCACATTTGTGGTCCTGTGCTCATGAAACATTGGAAGTTTGTCTTGATAAGTTATTAAGTTATCGGACAAGCTTGAAAATGAATGACTGAGTAAAAATTAGGTCACTGGATCAAATCTACATAAAACCTTGCATGTAATCTACAGGCAACATTTTCTGTCCAATGAAGATAAAACTTGGTCATCATGTTTGCCTTATAAAGTATTGGATGACTTTGAAAATGAGTCACCTTGGCTAAAAAAGTAGGTTTACTAGGTCAAATCTAGATGACACATTTTGTGTTAGAATTTTATGAAGCAAGCTCAGCCTGTTTGTGTTGATTTATACATCTTGAATGAGCTTGAAAATGGATCACCTTGGATCAGAAATTAGGTCAATGTCTTAAATGTTTGAAAATCTAAGAAAAACCTAGCTCAAGAAGTTGTCTTGATGTTGTTAACTTTTAACCAGAGTACAAAAACCTAAACATGTTCAAATTTTTTAAGCATTTGTAGAGGACAAACAAGATGTAGCACAAAGCAGGGCAATTTTCTTTATCAATTACCTATCATTTGAACATTTGAAGCCCATTTTTTTAGCTGTACTGGCTGAAAGCCAGCAGAGTTTATGTCATGTTATGGTTTCTGTCCATCTGTCCGTCAGTCCATTAGTCTTTTTCTTGTTTACACGATAAAGTCCGCATTTGTTGTCAGATTTTCGTGAAACTTGTACAGTTTGTTTATTTCATCAATAGCTTGAACCCTTTTGATTTTGAAAAATATCCAATAAACAGTATGGGAAAAGTAGCCATTTCAAGTTGAAAATTTCTATTTCTTGTTTATGCGATAAAGTCTGCATTTGTGGTCTGATTTTTGTGAAACTTGCACAGTTTATGTATCTCATCAATAGCTTAAACCCTATTGATTTTGAAAAAAATCCAACAGACGGTATGGGAAAAGGAGCCATTTTAAGTTGAAAATTTCCATTTCTTGTTTAGGCAATGAAGTCCACAGTTTTGATCCAGTTCTTTTGAAACTTGCAATGATTGTTTGGTTCATCAAGGGATTGAACTCTATTAAAAGTGAAGAAAATCTAGTAATCTGTTCAGGAAAAGCAGCCGTTTGATAACTTGGTATTGTTTACTCAACAAAGTCCACATTATTTGTCACATTTCTTTAAAATTTGCTAGGATTGTTTACTACAAGGTGTACTGAAACCCTATCAAATTTGGCTGGATTCCAAACAACTATTTTTCAGAAATTGCACTTTGCATCATAAATTCATAATGTATGCCAGCAAAAAAGCAAAATCACTGCCAGTAGAGCGATTTCAGGCCCTCAAGGGCCTCTAGTTTTTTTTTTTTGTAGCACCATTTTTTTTATTTACCTTTGATTGCATTTTTTTTGCAGTGAGCTTCTTAGGTCACCTTTGTTTTCCTTTTTAATGCCAGGAGCACAAGCCAATGCTGGTGAAGGAGTAAGACTTGAGGGATATCCTGGAGAGAAGATAGATGTAGCATCCATCAGGTCAATACAAGAATGTATAGCTCTTTCAGCAAATCCTGATGTAGTGAGTGATATGGAAGATCTGGCTGCAGTTTGGTGTAAACAGATAGAACAGGTATGCTTTATTTAGAGTAAAACATAATAGATTCCATCTGGTTTAATTCCTTACCAAACGACAAAATTTTTGACTTTTCTATGTTGAATGCATTTGTAGATGACAAAATAAATGTGATTCAAGAACTGAAATTTATTTTTTGATGGATAGAAAACATTGTGGGAAAAGGAGAAAATGCTGGTTACCAAATGTTTTCAAAAGTCCTTTCCTCAATGGTCATGTAAACTTTGGGTTGTTTGGTAAAGGTTAAAGAACTATTTGACATTCTCCATTTATGCTTTGTGAAATAAAAGCCAACATCTTCCCTCACACAATGTTTTATAAAAGTGAAGAACAAAGAAGGCCCCCTTCACTTTTTATGCCCCTGCCATGAAATGGGTGGGGGGGGAGCATATAGAGTTACCTGTGTCCGTCTCTGTGTGTGTGTGTGTGCGGGTGTGGGTGTGAGTTTGTAAAACCTACCAAACGGGGAACTTTGTAAGAATACACACCAACCAACTGGGGACCACCTACCAAACGGGGACGTCCCCGTTTGGTTTTTAGTTCAAATTCGCATTCCAGACCCTCTTATTATCAACATGTCAAATTAAATTAGTAATCTGACGTGTTCCCCGATTGGATTGTTAGCAGCACACACACATTATACACACATTCTGATATGATGCGAGTTTGTGTGTATCTGTTGGAATGCAGGTCCCCGGTTGTGCTGTAAAAAATTCATACACTTTGTCAATGCAGGTCCCCGTTTGCGCTGTAAAAAAAAATCATACACTTTGCTGCCATTTCCAGTGGGCTAATGAACAGAAGTGCAGTTAAGTGAAATCCAGTCAGCTTAGGTCTTTAGTAGTTTAAAATGAATCTTTTTTTTTTTTAAATTTTATAGTGAAACATGTAGAAAAATAGAATGTCATGTAGAAAAATATAATGATTTCTATCTTATGACTTCGGTCAAAGTTATGTGAGAAGCAGCGATCACCTAAACAAAGAAATTAAAGAAAATACGATTACAAGATAGTTCTTAGCTATGTAGCCTATAGACCCTTTTCTGAAAATAAATTCTTAACACACTTTTTCTTGCAAATAGTGCATCGGCTGCTGCTCCACATAAACAAACCCTCGAAGAACAGTGATACATCACATGAATTTCGAGATACATTATTTCGACATTTCCTGCTAAGTCTGACTCAAAATCCTTTTGCGGATAGTGTAGATCAAGATCAGATTGCACTGTAGGTGCAGTCTGATCATGTATCTACACTGTCCGATAAGGAGATAATTTTCCCCAGATAATAACTGAAACAGCAACATTTTGGTTTTTACCATCAGGTTGAGGATTTCTTTTGACTTATTTAGCAAGTTAAGAAATGCCAGTTATTTGGATATATATATAAAAAAAATATTGCCGAAGACATCTGCATCTGATTTTTGCCATCTTGCAGGAAAATAGGGACATTAACATTGAAAAACGTTTATTCATTCATTTAGAAAAAGACCAAACAGAAGATAGAGATTATCAATCATGAAAAAATTAGTATGTTACCATATTAGTCCAGCTATGATTGGAAAGAAGCTGCGGCTGCTAGGTATGATGTGTCTGGTAATATGCATAGGCTGTACATTATGATTAATAAGTAAAATTGTAACGCATAAAAGAAATAAATTTTTTTTTTTGGAGAAAATGGGTTATTACCTTTCATACTTTTTTGTTTAGGTGGAATAAGCAGCCGCGGGGTATCGATAAACGGTAGCAACCATGGTAAATTGGTGTAATAAATGGGCGCGCAAAAGAACACTCACAGGCCCACAGAACATACATCAGAATATTTTTATGGATCACAATTACTTTTTATACATTGGCGACAAATATCAAGAAGCAAGTCAAAAGCCAGCTTATGAAGCTACGCCCAAGAAGTATGCAATCTCCTGCTGTCTGCTGCTTCAACTCGCCCCCCTCCCCCCCCACAAACACACACGCACGCGCACACAAAAAATGTATTTTATATACTTGCAACAAATATTAAGAATCAAATCAATAGCCAGCTTATACAGCTACACCCAAGAATTATGCAATCTCCTGTCGGCTGCTTCACCCCCTCCCCCCACAAACACACATGCGCGCACACACAAATATTAAAGGAAAGCACTTGTCAGCACGAAGCTCAATGGTCGGGGTAAGAAGTATCGCAAAAGGTGATTCGACCATATAGGCATATCGCAGGGTTGCATCTAGAGTGCGGGACTGCCGAAATCCCGCATCAAAATAAAAAATCCCACGAAGAAGAAATTTGTTTGCGCACCAAATCCCGCACCAAAACGAACTAGCCCGCAAAAATTGCATGATCGTGCGCACCATAATCCAGGAAAAAGAGAGAAAAAACGACTTGGGGGGGATAAAATGTAACCAAATTTGCATGGTCACCCAAATAATCATTCGAAACTTAAAACCGTAAACTTAAATCGTAGACTGTCGGGTTATTTTATCATATCAATAGACGCTTGTCATCTGTGTTATGCAGACGAAAAGCCTCACTGCTGGGCCCACACTGTCGATCACTGAATGCGACAATTTAGGAAAAATGTGTCCAAAAATGACGCACTGGGGAATCTGCTGGCAACAAGTGATGTCTTAAGGCTACAAAATTCTTGAAAGAAAATAATTCTGTCATAAACAGTAAGTATTAAATATGACGGACCACTAGACACCGTTTATCACAACCTAAGAAGCTGGCGTGTAATGAAAAGCGAGATAATGATGTCAATCCACTGATCTAGGGTAAAATGATATGTTTTGAAGTGACCTACAACCCTTATTGACAATTTCTTGAAATATTATATGGAAATACTTTTGAAAAAAATTAACTGACATGAAAAAAAGATCGATGCAAAAAAACGCGAAAACCCATGACACAACAAAATGTCTATTTGACATCGTCTGATCAGAAGCACTTCAGACTGTCTTTTCAGCTTTGGTAGTGAATTTAAGCAGTAAATTTACATAAATATCTGTACGAAACAATAGATAGAAGCTAAAATCTCAGTCTAACACTGAGGTAAAAATTTCGGTGAATTTATGAAATGAAAATGTTGAACAACGTAGGATAGATAGGGTAGGATGGGGATTAGTCTACTTGTCTTAAAGTGATTATACTGTAACAAGTGTGAAAGAAGAAGTTACGAGACATTCATCCTAACAAAGAAGACTAGAATGTAATAACCCTTTAATGGATATAATCATTATTATTTTTCCAAAGACAAAAACAAATAATACATTAATTAAAAAACCCTTTACCACATTATCAGAACCTCCATGAAATTTGTCCTCCCTCTTTACACTTGAAAAGGGGGACGTGCCCCCCTTTTTCTGAAGATGATGGGGGCCAGCCCCCCTATTTGAAAATTTCTAGATGCAACCCAGGAAACTGTCTTCGTGACAAGGTCACAAGGTATAAAACACACCTATATCATGAAAAAAAAAAAACCCATGTGTTTGAAATACAGAATTTACTTCAAAAGGTTAGAGCATCTGGCAGACTCGTAACCCGTTTTGAGAAGTCTTTTGATTTATCAATAGAAATTTCAATTTATAATAATGCTGTTTAGATACTAGCACCACTAATACATATTAGACGCTAACTCTAGCACTGGAGGTATGAATGGCATAACAAAAATGTGTCCAAATATATGTAATCAGGGCTAAAGAGAATTACAATAAGGACCTTAAATCTAGAGCGGAAGCTCTTTCCACACTATTTTGCCTTCAGCTGGTCAGGTAAAATTCTATCTACTGCATTGCGCACATTTCAAAAAATACATTCAAAGCAGGATCTACTCCAACGCACCAAAGATGTGAGATCGATATCATTATTTTCCGAAAGAAGCATAATTATGCATCATGTCGACTAAGCACTATTCGTTGCATCTAGTGGTTTATTTTTTTTTTTTTTTGTACAGACCATAATTTTTTGACAGATGCAGGGCTGGAGAGATTTCATAGATGAAAATTGATGATTATAAAAGAAGAAAATACACTTGAAGAGGCGAAACTTCAAAAAGTTATCTGAAAATCTTTGTATAGAATAGAAATACTTGCGAAATATAGGCAAACAGCCCCGTCATATCTACACCGAAACCAAATACCGGTATTGACATTGAAATGCAACTTATGAAAAGACAAACTCACAACTCAAAGTAACTATAGTTTTGGAGGAATACATTGTATTAGGTAGTGTTCTTTATCTTTTTTTTCTTTGTCCATTATTTTCAACAATAATGTGTGTAGAGTTGCCGAAAAGAGATAAGCTTTGCTAGTATGAGCGGTACCTTCTCCTCTCTTGTTAGATTTCATTTCTTAACATATATAGATCGTGAAATCAGTAAGTTAAAACATATCGGTTAAGTAAAGAATATCTGAATCAAATAGCTGTTGCTTGATCTTTGATTAAGGATGTTCTTTACTACTAGAAACAAAATAGACTGTCCTGAAACCGTCAAATTCTTAATCTAAGTTGTTTACGATGATTGGAAATACAGGTCACTGATTGGTAGGTTCCTGGCTTAGGTCCCCGTTTGGAGGGTTTTACAAGTAGGTGTGTGTGTGTGTGTGTGTGTGTGTGTGTGTGTGTGTGTGTGTGTGTGTGTGTGTGTGTGTGTGTGTCCCATTCTTGTCCGGAGCATAACTTCTACATTTATCAATGGATTGCAAAATAATTTTGCACAATTGTTCTCCTTAACAAGTACTAGTGTCATGCGAAAAGTTTGTTTCGCTATGCCCAAGGTCAAGGTCACAGTTGAAGGTCAAATGTTTAAATTGACCTTGTCTGGAGCATAACTTCTACATTTATCAATGGATTTCAAAAAAACTTCGCACACTTGTTCTCCTAAACAAGTACTAGTGTCATGCGAAAAGTTTGCTTCGATACGCCCAAGGGCAAGGTCACAGCTGAAGGTCAAATGTTTAAATTCATCTTGTCCGGAGCATAACTTCTACATTTATCAATGGATTTCAAAAAAACTTCGCACACTTGTTCTCCTTAACAAGTACTAGTGTCATGTGAAAAGTTTGTTTCGATACGCCCAAGGTCAAGGTCACAGTTGAAGGTCAAATGTTTAAATTCATCTTGTCCAGAGCACAACTTCTACATTTATCAGTGGATTTCAAAAAAACTTCGCACACTTGTTCTCCTTAACAAGTACTAGTGTCATGCGAAAAGTTTGTTTCGATACGCCCAAGGTCAAGGTCACAGTTGAAGGTCAAATGTTAAAATTGACTGTTCAACCCAGTTTTACATCAGCAGAATTGTGATATGAAGATACAGTTTTGGTTTTTAAAAAGACTCATCCAAAGAACTATGCTAGAGAATATTGAGGCTGCAACCTACCCTTCAACTATAGTCCAGTGTGATAATATTCGATCCAATTTGTTCCTGTCTCATAAGGAAGTCCAACAAAGTAATTATTATTGCTATATTTCTCTCTTTCATTCCTCAAGTTAAGATCTTCATAATCCTGAGTATAAGTAACCCTCAGTTGAAAGATTAAGGAAAACGCTGAATAAAAAGAAGTTAATGCTCAAAACCAGCATTTTCTTCTTTTTCTCACAAAGTTTTCTACCATATGCAATACAAACCATATAATTTATTGTCTGCATATTGCTTTCAACTTGGACCAGTCCTCAATTTTGTTATCAGGTATAAATAATCTTTTATCTGCTTGGCTATATATATAACAAACCTTCTTAACCCTGTCTAAGCTGTTATCCAAAACAACAATTTTCTGTAATACCTATCGATTCACTCATATGACCTATCTGTGACCAATACCATTTAGCGGGGGCATCCGTGTCTCTGACACACCTATTTCTAGTTTTTTAATTCAATATATAGAAATTAATCAGATGTTCTAATTGCTTGGATTCTCAAAAACTGCAAGAGAAATAAGGAGAGAACTGATTTTGAATGTTGCTTTTTCTTAGATTCTGGCAGAAAGTGACCAAATGAGGAAGGAAGCAGATGATACAGGACCTTTAGCAGAATTGGAACATTGGAGACAGCTCATGGCCAGATTTAATTCCTTGTTAGACCAGATCAAATCACAGTACTGTAGACATGTCATTAGTATCACAAACATTGCAAGATCAAAAGTTATGAAGGTATTTCTGTAAAATTACTTGAATTAGACTTTTGCAAGAAAACCGTTCTACAGATAAGGTACTAAACAGAGACGAAGGAGGTTTTGAGTTTGTAAAAGGGACTCAGATATTGTAATTCAAAGACTTTTGGCAAGGAAAAAAAATCACAAAATATGGTATTTAATTGTTAGAACCAATACCTGCATATTTTAGTATTTAAAAGTACACCAGGTAGGCCAATTGTTAGAACAGACTTCGTTGTAATTTGTGGTTTTCTACAACTGTTACAATACTTTTAAAAATTGCTAGTAAACATAAATTATATGTCTAATTGTTCCTTTTCAAACAATGAAGTCCGTTTAAACTTCGGGCTGCACATCTAAAGTGTATAAAGCTCATGTCCAAACAATAGATAAAACTACTTGAAATATCTAGTAGGTATATATTTTTACTCTATGAGGTAGTGCTAGACAGGCAAGAAGAAGCTAGAATAAAAACTGAATCATGCATTTGGTAATGTAAGGTACTCATTCAGACTGGAAGAGATTTCACAGCATTAACTTAATTTATGAATTAAACAGCCAGTAAACTGCAATAGATTGATATTTTCTATTGTCCATAGCTGCTTTCTGTCCATAGCTGCATTAAATATCATTAAGAATTCATGTTTATTGATTTTTTGTAATTTTGCCAGAACATACAGTTATACCTAGAAAAGTTTGACTTGGAAAGTAGTGAAAAATGTATGTTACTGCCATACTTAATTGAACTTTTGTTTCATTTGATAGAAATGGAAGGAACTGGATAAGAGAATTACAGACAGTGCAAATGAGGCAAAAGACAATGTCAAATACTTGTACACTCTGGAAAGATATTGTGAACCCCTATACAGACAGGACCCAGTAAGCTTTTAGCAGCTTGTACACATAATTGAAGAAAGAATTAATATGAAGGTCATACAAATTCATTTTGAAAAATATCAGATACACATTTGCACTACAGTGAAATATTGTTGATACAAGCATGGGATGGTTAGAATGATTGTGCAAGTTAATTCAAAGTGAGGGCTTGAACAGACATGTCTCAAGAAAGCAGTGCAGGAACAATCCTGGGTCTGATATGCGCAAACAAAACTGCTGCAGCGCTTTTTTTGCCCGAAAACAAATTGAGCTACTGTATACGTGGATATATATGCGTGTTGGAAAATTTACGAATTTTCCATTACGGACATTTTGCGTACGGAATTGTTTGCGAATTCAAGACACTGGCTCATTGTTGGTATACTTACGGAAAAATATACGAGAAGAAATGTTTGCAAATTTTCAAATTCGCGAAACCACAAAAAAATTTCCATGTCGCAAAACTTTCCATTTATACAGTATGCTCTGGCAAAAGGTGGTTTAATGCTTCTTTGTAATGCATTATACTGAGCAAGTCATTATGGATCTATAAAATCCATTCAGTCTAACAATCAACTGGATCATGGGGTAGCAAGGGTGTTTGCCCAAAAAATTTACAGTTAGCAAAAAGTTTCCATCCATATCAGTCTACACAAACAGCGCAGGCTGACATGATTTTTTAAAGATGCATTAAGCGTCCTCTTCCCCCGCCCCCTCTTTCACAGAGCATGGCTCAAATGATTTGTCGAGTACACTGGCTAATGTAGCATATATCAAAGTTATCTAATCAAAACGCAAATACTCATTCTTCAGATGCAGAATTTTTTGAGTGATTTAAATATCACAATGACACAAATGACTAATTCAAACCAACAACTTGGTCCATCTTTCATTTGAATCATTGAGGGTTTTGTGAATTTTGAAATGCCATAGATTTAAGAAATATTTACTCAATTTTGTCAATAATGTGAGTGATTCTTTAGATAAAAAATTTAGTTTTCCTTACAAAAAGAAAAAAATTTAAATACCGTGTGAGCTCTGGTCTTTTCTGCTTGTTTCAGCCTTTTCAGCACAATAGGCAACATAAGTTTGTTTTTTTCTAAACTGTGACCATAATGTTTTTCAGTGTTGAATGATATTGTATAATAATTCCTAAATTATGTAATTTGCTGCAAATGAGTAAAAAAAAGGACTTTACTTTTAGATTTCAATGACAGACGCACTTCCAGGTCTGATGAATGCCATCAGAATGATTCATAGCATCTCAAGATACTACAACACCTCTGAGAGGATGACATCTCTCTTTATCAAGGTAATGCCCAGAGTCCGTAGGTAATATATCCATGTGAACATGCAGTTTGCTAGCTTCTTTTGGTCTTTGATGGAAAGAGTATGCTAAACTAGGCTAGGTTTGTTGTCTGCATTTTAAGCATTTTGATCTTGAGTAATAATCTGTGAGGTAACCCTTTAACAAATGACAAAATTTGGACTGGACCAACTTGAAAGGATTTGAAAGGACAAACAAAATGTTGCTAAAATGATGATTTCTGCCTTTGATAGGGTAGAAAACATTGTGGGATAAGGACAAATTCTGGTAACAAGCCTTTTCTCCTTCACTCCTAATAATAATACCCATAATGTTTTCAAAAGCTCTCTCTTTCAGGTTCATTAAAAGTCGGGATTGTATGGTAAAGAGTAAACACATTACTATACATGCCGTTTTAAGACTTACCAAAACCAGTTTCAAGTTGCATACAAAGCAGAGATACTTGAGGGAAATGTACCTTCTGTATTTAGAAATACTGTGGGAAGAGGAGCATCTGTGTGTAATATGCAATGGCTCCATTTCCCACAATGTAATCAAATGTTAGTCTGATTGTAGGTATGTGAAAAGTCATACTTCTCCGTTAAATTCTTCATCAATCATAACACCTGATAAAATTTTCACTTTTTATACGCCTGTCGAAGACGGGATGTATTATGGGATCACCCATGGCGGGCGGGCGGGCGGCGTCCAGTGCTTTGTCCGGAGCATAACTTTGTCATCTCCAGTGTGATGGACTTGAAACTTGGCATTTGTGTTTGTTGCAATAATACGGAGTGCAGTGCGAAAGAACCATAACTCTACCTCGTGCTGTCTTTGAGTTATTTCCCTTTGATCGTCATTTTTACAGCATTTTCTGCATGCCCAGAATATAACTTTGTCATCTGTAGTCTGAACATTTTCAAATTTGGTTTGCATGATTGTTGAAAAATTACAGAGTGCAGTGCACAAGAACCATAACTATTCCTAGCACGAATTTTGAGTTATTCCCCCTTTGATCTTCATTTTTATAGCATTTCTTGCTTGTCTGGAGCAAAACTGTGTCATGTGAAGTAGGAATGACTTGAAATATGGTATGCTTACTTGTTGCAATATCTGGAAGTGCAGTGCACAAGAATTGTAACTCTACCTCGTGCTGTCTTTGAGTTATTTCCCTTTGATCGTCATTTTACAGCATTTAGTGCTTGTCATTTAACTTTGTCATCTGGTCAGAATGACTTCAAACTTGGTATGTATGTTTGTTGCAATATTACGGAGTACAGTGCGCAGGAACAATAACTCTACCTAGCGCTGATTTTGAGTAATTCCACTTTGATCTTCATTTTTACAGAATTTCTCGCTTGTCCAGAACGGAACTTTGTCACCTCAAGTCAAATTGACTTGAGACTTGGTAAAGATGTTTGTTGCATTGCCTGCCCTTTACGATTATTATATCCCCTCGACAACTGGCGGTGGGACGGGTGTATCTTGCGATAATTTGCCACTCTTGTTTCTTTTGTGATATCAAATACATGAGTGGATATCTTTATGATACCTGGTTTATTGTTAATGTTTTACTACTGACTTCCTTATGAATATTTTTTTTTTTTTTCCAGGTCACAAATCAGATGGTTACAGCATGCAAAATGTTTATCATTGAGAACAGTACAGACAGATTATGGGATATGAACAGACAACCACTGATGGAGAAACTTCAACATTGTTGTAATCTGTACAAAAAATACCAGGAATCTTTTCACAGGATAAAGGAGAAGATTGAGGAAACACCTGAAGAAAGGCCTTTTGAGTTTTCAGAGATGTACATTTTTGGAAAATTTGAAGCTTTTTGTAAAAGGCTTGAAAAAGTGGGTACTTTAAAGTATAGTTTGCATTTTGTCTTAATTATTGTTTATATTATGTAAAAAGGTTTCAAGAATTTTCTTCTAAATTTCCTTACACTCCATGATGCTGTTAAAAAGGAGCCTTTTTTTTTTTCTGAAACACTATATAAATAATTTTTAAATTTTTAAATTTTCCTCCCTATGCTGAAATGGATAATTAACATATCACTTATTATAAATTAACGTCAAGGCTTGAAGCTATAGAAGATTTTGTTGTAGAAACCTTTTACTTTTTTCCCCAGAATTTTAAATGAAACAAATGTTACATTACAAGTAATATTTCTGTTAAGTTTTTAGAACTTGAATTTTTTATTTTTTTTTTTTTTATTTTTTTTTATTTTTTATTTTATTTTTTTTTTTTTTCAGATCATTACACTGCTCAATTATATAGAGACCTTCAGCTGTCTGTCTGAGTCAAAAATTGAGGGTTTCGAGCCATATATATCTAGGTTCCAACAAATATTCACCAGCATAAAAAAGAAGCCATATGATGTGCTGGATCAGAGAAAGACTGAATTTGATGGCGATTTTGATGATTTCAGAAGGCAGCTTGGAGAACTAGAGGCAAGTACTCATAGAAAGAAATACTAAATAATTCAGATTTTCCAAGTCACAGGGCTTAACTCTTGACCAGATAAAAGAATTATTAACTTATTCATAGTGAGAACAGAATTATTAACTTATTCATAGTGAGAGCAATTGAACACTGAAGAAATAAGTGTTGCTGAGATACTGGTATTTGTCTTTGAAATGTTAGAAACCTTGTGGGGAAAAGCTCCTTTTCCAACAATCTTTTCAAATGCTAGCTTCCTCAGTATTGAGAAATACATATGGTAAAAGGTTAACAACAAGTTTGAGCTCCTGAACTTGGTCAGTCTAGTGAACCAAATATTGTTTAGGCTGATTGATTGTACTGGTAAACACAGAGGATGCATACATAGGTACACATGCTGCGTTTTACTGAAATACTAAAGTAATAAAACTAAGTAAATGAAGAGAATTTGACTTACTTAAGACCTTCTCACAAGTTGTGGTAGCAAAAGTAATGATTAGAAGCTTATCCGTCAAAATTTAGTGTTACCAGCTATTTTTCTTGATGTAATGTAAACAGTGCTCCAGCCAGGGTTAAAAAAGGGCAGGGTGCTGGGACTGAGAAGGGCACTTCGAGGTGTAAAGCGCCAAGCAGGGATAAGGAGGAACAGTGAGGGGGGAGCTCCCCCAAGAAAATCTTATGAATTTTGACCTTATTGACAGTCTCTCCTGCAATTTCTGACGTAAAATAAGGGATTCTTAATACAAAAATCACTCTGTTATAGTGGCTTATATGGACCTTGCAGCTTCATTCTCAACAAGAAAGCCATTTTCCACTATTAGGAACTCAGTTTCTAGAATGGTGTAGCTAGGTCCAGGAGCATTACAAGTACATGTAATTCATATTATAACCCTCACTTAACTCTGTACCAGATAACAGACTTGCCCAGTTTGAAAGCCATTTCTGAAAACAAATGGTTACCGGCATTTCTCCTTTTCACACAATTTCTCCTAAAGCCTTATATCATTCAGCTACAGACTTGATACTATTACAATACATTACTTCATTTTATCAGTGCTTTGCAGATAAGCAAGACAAGTAAGCTACAAAAACTAACAAATACAAAATTTCAACACTTTCTTTTATTGCAATGTAACTGTGACTTTCCTTTTTCTGAAACTTCTTTGTATTAAATTTTCAGGGTTTTAAATCTGTTGAGTTGGTGACATGACACAAAAACAGGTGTTTATTGAGTAACTTATTACTTTGCATGTCATTCAAAATCATGGATGAATGTTAAATGTTCCATAAATGTTGTATACTTGCTTTCATTACACTTGTTTCTATAATGCCGTTTGGTAAGGCAAGTCTCTCTCTCTCTCTCTCTCTCTCTCTCTCTCCCTCCCTCCCTCCCCCCCCCATCCCCCCGGAATTTTCCCGATCTTTTTCATTTCATAAAGTCTTTTTCCCCAGTGAAAAATAAGGAGATTTTAGCTTCTTCTATATGTTTTATGCTCTGAGTAAGCAAATCTCCTCTTTAAATTCATTACTGAAATTGGAAAGTTAGTTTGAAGTGTCTCTGATGGGGTTGGTGTGAAATTGACATTCATTATGACATGGGTTTTCGTGCTTTTTGCATTGGTCCTTTTTCCAAGTAATTTAAGTTTTGGAAAGGTATTTCTGGACATTTTGACATACATTCTACAAAATGTAAGTCAACAACATGCTGTGGTATGCTTCATTGTCTACTTTATGAATGCACCATTTTCCGACTTACTATAAGTTAATTTGCTGACTCATCCATCCTGCCAGAGCAGTAACCTCATCAATTATTTTTGAAACCAGGGGTAAATCTAAGAATAACTTACTTTGCTTATGAACAGAACACACTGCAAAAAAGGGTAATTTTATCAATCACACACCTTTGATTCAACTTCGTACATGTAACTTGGTACAGGAAAATAAGCTCGTTGGACATAACTTTTTTTTTTTTGACTTTAACAATAAATTGCGATTGATAACAAACTGAACAACCTTCAATATTGTTGAAATAGTTCAGTAATCTTAAAGATACAATAATCTGTTTAATAGCCTCTATTGTTCTCGGCACTTGTGTAGGCCTACTTTGACAAATAAATTACGAACTTGTATTATACAGTCATGGTTGATCTTTTCACACTTCGCTGCCTGAAGGGGATTAGTGACATGCTGTAAATTGGATTGTATATTCGGAGGCGGATATCAATGAGGTCTTAAACAGACACGTGGCGTAATTTAGATTACAGGTTACAATACTGAACATAAGGCACTCTGGGGTGCTCATATACATGTACAACAGGGTATCCAGAAAAAGGGCAGGGCGTCCAGAAAAAAGGCAGAGCATCTAAAAGAGGGGCAGGGCGCAACTCCCTTCTAAACCCCACTAGCTGGAGCACTGTAATGTAAATTCTTTTATCTAATTCTATAGGCTGGAATTGAAAAGTTCATGAACAACTGCTTTGTGAAGATTTCTTCAACAATGCAAGCACTGGGACTTCTTGTCAGGTAAGTGAGAGGGAGAACCACTATTTTGCATTGAAGGCTCAGAAATCAGACATAACTGTCAAGCCCAATAGCTTAGCTGGCAATGCACTTGGCTGGTATTTCGAAGATTGCGAGATCAAAGTCTGGCTCAGCTGAACTCTTTTTGAGAACTGATGATAGTAATTGCAACAGGATTAGTTTATGTCATACTTCCTTGAGCATTGTTTCAATAATGTATCTGTTGGAATACAGCTGAAGGCTTGGAAAGAACATGAAAAATAGCTTCAAGAAGACATGGTCACTGTGATATAAGTAAAGTAATTTGTAAAGATTTTGTAAACTCTTTACCACACGACAAAATTTATACTGGTCCTAATTGAAAGCATTTGCAGATGACAAATATGACTCGAAAACTGATATATCTCCTTGGAAGTGTAGAAAACATTGTGAAAAGGAGAAAATGCAGGTTACCAGCATTTTCTCCTTTTCCCACAATGTTTTCAAAAGCCTTCGATCTTCCTTAGGGTCGCTAAAACTCGGGATTGTGTGGTAAAGGGTTAAACTCCATACAAACACGTTAAGAAGAAGAAAATATGTCATATCCCAAAGACTTTTAAAAAAAATCAGTACATTTAAAAACTTTTATGCTTTTAATAGTAGAAGTAAAAAGAGAAACATTGTGCTTGATATCATGATGATAGGTAGTGAAGATAAGCTATTTTTTGTCTATTTAACCATTGAGTTGACGGATTCATTATCAAAGGATTCCTTTTAAATACAGTTGTTCCTAACAAGCAATCTAATTTGGTAATTAATTTATCCAAAATAGGTTTGAAAAGCTCCGGATTCCCCGACTTAAAATAGAGCAGAAATACTCAACTGTGTTTCGTCAATATGGTGAGGAAGTTGAAGAAATGAGAAAAGTAAGTGTTTTATGAAATTTTAATATTGTTTAGGACATTGTATAGACAAGATTGTTTGAGGGTTTCACAACTTTATGGACAAACCAATGGTATTTGTAGATGGTGGAGATTGAGATCAGATTACATAGAACATGCCTGATTGTGTATTTGCAACTTAGAATACTTGAAGTGAAAGTAAGATCTAAAAGTGTCTTCCTTTCAGTTGGAATTTTACTTTTGACTTGTATTTATTAGGCAATAAGTGGTATGTGTATATGAGGACTAAAATAGTTTAAAAGCTATTATGTGGTCAAATTCAGGTTCATCCATGAAGCACCCAAAGAATTTTTTTACCATTTTTGGTAACAATATTATTTTGAAAGCTACTTGTCATTTTGAAAATGAAAAAAAAATAATGGCAACACCATTTTGACAATGGCAGACACATTTCGTCATATTCACTTATTCAAGAATGAATATCTGTGTAAAATAGACAAAACCCTAGAAAAGTTTTAATGACCAAATGGTTAAAGCAATACATCCATTTTCAGACAGGAAACTTACATCAGCCACTGTCCTCACTTAGTTTTGAATATCCTTAGTCTAGATACACAACTGGATGTGAAAAAAGAAACAAGAAATATCTTTAAAAAATGATAGACCGTGTAAGAGATACTGGAATATGAAAATTGGAACTCTTTTGCAGTTCATTATGAAGAAAAATAATGAAAGTAACCTAAAAAGCAATTGCGTCTATTTCGTAACTGTTTTTCATTTTTTGAAATAGTATTGGGTTATTTGGTTACACTTAAGAAAACAACAAATTTCCAAATAGCACAAGAAAAGAATCATTCTCTACTACATTAGGTTGCTATGGTATGAATGAAGGCCCCAGGGTATCGATTAGCAACACTTGTAATAGTGGTTTAAATGTGCAAGCAAATATACCAGCAGGGGCCCCCGAATAAACATGTGCACATTTTTGACAAATTGCAAGCTACCATTTATTCATTTTTTATCAGTACCAAAAAGTAGGTTAAAAGCCAAAAAATATTGGCTCTTGAATACAACATAAGAGACAAAAGGTGCATTTTAGAATAGTATCAGATCAGAGTTCACAGAATGAGCAGCCTGGTCTTGGATCTACACAATCTTATTGTAACTATTTTGTAGATAATGTGGGGAAAACAACCTTGGACCTCTAAGATTTTGTCTTTCCAAACTAAGGTTATCCATTTATAAATATAGTCTAACATGTAATATGAGAAAAGGCTGAAGAATGTTGATGTCAGATCATTACATTTGTCTGAAGTTCATGTCAAGAAAATTTATTCTTCACACAGACATTTAATTCTTTACAGTTGTACCAGAAATACAAAGAAGATCCTCCTATACCAAGGAACATGCCACCAATTTCAGGCAGGATTACCTGGGTGAGGCAGCTAACTAAAAGGATCATTGATCCTATGGAAATTTTTATGGTAACCATGCAAACTTTTTTTGCTAAATATGTTTATTCTTCCCCTTGCCACACCTGAAAATACAACCCACTAAACTCAGGGTGATTTTTTATCTCATAGGCATGACTAAACAATTGGACCATACAGATTCTGAGATCAGACTTTAGTCTGATATACATCTGTTCACAAAAAACCCTGCTTTTATCTATGGCGAAAGTGTCAGATATTTATATCTTTTTAAATAGAAGATAAGTTTTCAGCATTAGTATTAACCTTTAAAGCGGCTTTCAAGATAATAGTTGTTCATGCGGCCAGTGTCAGTCAAGATCAGACTGCACAAAACATGCAGTCTGATCTTTGATCTATGCTGTCCGCTTTGCTTAGACATTCTTGACAAAAACAACATCAAAACTGCTGTTATTTGGGTCTCACTTCTAGATTGAAAATTTCTGCTTTGTGTTACTGGCTCTCTAAGGGTTCAAAAACAAAAATTGTAGACTGTAATCATCTAAAGAACATTATATCTTACTTTTCTTAGATATGTATTTCTTTAGTCCTTAGAGTACCAAGTGTAAATTTAGCTTCAAATAAGGACAGCGTAGACCAGAATGAAGAGATGATCAGGTCAGATCTACAACTTAAAAATGTCTAATATTTTGTACAATATCTTTGCAAAAAAAAACAGCCAGAAAAAGACTAGAACTATCTATTATTGGATTTTATTTTTACAGACTGAAAAAAATCTGAGTATAAGTTTTGACAACAAACTGATAATCCCAAATAAGTTCTACTTTGAAGAGGTGATTTATCACGATTCATTTGAAATGTACATAAGCCTAGCAAAAGCTCTTTTCTTAATAGTGAATATTGTATAATAACACAGAAAACGATAAACATTTTGATAGCTGCCTAATCATTTGCTTAGATATGTGCACCAAAAACTGTTATAAATGACACATGCCATGAAAATTTGAAGAAAAGGAAAGTCTTGATTTTCAAAAGTCTGGAATGTATTCTTGCAAAAGAGCAAATACCTGTTTCATGCAAAACTCCTCTCCCATGATGTTTTCTACAGCTGTTAATTTTACAGCCTGAAAAGTGATATACATGCATGCACAAAAACATGTCAAAGTAATTTGTTTTTCAAGTATTTTCTGTGTGGTAAATGATTATTATGATCTTTGAAAGAAACACCCATCCTGCTTCAAAGGGGAGGAAGGCAAAAGAACCATTAGAAACTACAACAGGCTAGCAAAGGTTCTCTTGGAGTATGAAATGATGTACCATCTTGCTTGGAAAAAGTCAGTGGAAGTCTGCACATCAAGTATGACGTTTATAAATATCATTTGATTTACACTTTCTCACTTTTAGCTGCAAACTTTCTCTGTATTGCTTCATATACTATATAAGGAACCGATTTTTTTAGCTCACCTGAGCACGAAGTGCTAAGGTGAGGTATTGTGATTGGTCATTGTCCGTCTGTCCACAATTCCTTTAAACATCTCCTCCTCCTAAACCGCTGGGCCAGTCTTGACGAAAGTTGGCAGGGATGTTCTTTGGGTGAAGCTCTACCAAAGTTGTTCAAGAGATTGAATTCCACCCATAACTCTGGTTGCCATGGCAACAAAAAGGAAAAAAAATAGCATAATCTTTGAAAATCTTCTTCTCTGAAACTAGAAGGCGTAGAGCTTTGATATTTGGTATGTAGCATCTCCTAGTGGACCTCTACCAAGTTTGTTCATATGATGCCCCTGGGGTCAAAACTGGCCCCGCCCTGGGGGTCACAAGTTCGAACATAGGAACAAAGAAGGAAAAATTTAAAATTCTTCTTCTCTGAAACTGGAAGGCGTAGAGCTTTGATATTTGGCATCTAACATCTCCTAGTGGACTTCTACCAAGTTTGTTCATATGATACCCCTGGGGTCAAAACTGGCCCCGCCCCGGGGGCTACAAGTTCGAACATAGGAACAAAGAAGGAAAACTTTAAAATTCTTCTTCTCTAAAAGTTGAAGGCGTAGAGCTTTGATATTTGGCATCTAGCATCTCCTAGTGGACCTCTACCAAGTTTGTTCATATGATGCCCCTGGGGTCAAAATTGGCCCCGCCCCGGGGATCACAAGTTCGAACAAAGGAACAAAGAAGGAAAACTTTAAAATTCTTCTTCTCTGAAACTTGAAGGCGTAGAGCTTTGATATTTGGTATGTAGCATCTCCAAGTGGACCTCTACTAAGTTTGTTCATATGATGCCCCTGGGGTCAAAACTGGCCCCGCCCCGGGGGTCACAAGTTTGAACATAGGAACAAAGAAGGAAAACTTTAAAATTCTTCTTTTCTAAAACTGGAAGGCATATAGCTTTGTTATTTGGTATGTAGTGAACCTGTTTTAAGTTTGTTAGCCCACCTGAGCACAACCTGTTCAGTCAGTTCGAAATGGGGATCACTTAGGGTCATAAACTAGTTCACTAGCTCAAATTAAAGTAATACCTTGTGGGCACTCTAGAGGCCACAGTTTGTGCTCAATTGACTTGAAAATTGATCAGAATGTTTGTCTTGATAAAATCTCACATGAGTCTCAATTTGGGTCATGTGGGGTCATAAACTAGGTCACTAGGTTAAATTAAAGAAATATCTTGTGGGCACTCTAGAGGCCAACTTTATTGTTCAATTGATTTGAAAATTGATTAAATGTTTGTCTTGATGAAATATTGGATGAGTTCAAAATTGGGTCACCTGGGGGCATAATCTAGGTCACTAGGTCAAGTTAAAGAAATACCTTTAGGGCACTCAAGAGGCTACATTTCTTGCTCAATTGACTTGAAAATTGGTCAGAATGTTTGTCTTGATGAAATATTGGATGAGTTTCAAATTGGGTCACCTGGGGTCATAAACTAGGTCACTTGGTCAAATTAAAGAAATACCTTGTGGGCACTCTAGAGGCCACATTTATTGCTCAAATGACCTGAAATTTGGTCAGAATGTTTGCATTGATAAAATCTCTTACGAGTTTGAATTAGGTCACCTGGAATCATAAACTAGGTCACTTGGTGAAATTAAAGAAATACCTTGTGGGCACTCTAGAGGCCACATATTTTGCTCAATTGACTTGAAAATTGGTGAGAATGTTTGTCTTGATAAAATCTCATATGAATCTGAATTTGGGTCACGTGGGGTCTTTAACTAGGTCATTAGTTCAAATTAAAGAAATACCTTGTGGGCACTCTAGAGGCCACATTTATTGTTCAATTGATTTGAAAATTGGTTAAATGTTTGTCTTGATGAAATCTATGTTGAGTTTAAAATTGGGTCACCTGGGGTCATAATCCAGATCACAAGTCAAATTAAAGAAATACCTTTAGGGCACTCTGGAGGCCATATTTCTTGCTCAATTGACTTGAAAATTTGGTCAGAATGTTTGTCTTGATGAAATCTCGGATGAGTTTCAAATTGGGTCACCTGGGTCATAAACTAGTTCACTTGGTCGAATTAAAGTAATACCTTGTGGGCACTCTGGAGGCCACATTTATTGCTCAATTGACTTGAAAATTGGTCAGAATGTTTGTCGTGATAAAATCTCACATGAGTCTGAATTTGCATCATGTTAAGTCTTTAATTAGGTCACTAGGTCAAATTAAAGAAATACCTTGTGGGCACTCTAGAGGCCACATTTATTGTTCAATTGATTTGAAAATTGGTTAAAATATTTGTCTTGATGAAATCTAGGATGAGTTTATAATTGGGTCACCTGGGGTCATAATCAAGGTCACTAGGTCAAATTAAAGAAATACCTTTATAGGGCACTCGGCCTTATTTATTGCTCAAATGACTTGAGAATTATTCAGAATGTTTGTCTTGATAAACTATCAGATAAGTTCTAAATTGGGTCACCTGGGGTCATAAACTAGGTCACTAGGTCAAATTAAAGAAATACCTTGTGGGCACTCTAGAGGCCACATTTATTGCTCAATTGACTTGAAAATTGGACAGAATGTTTGTCTTGATAAAATCTCACATGCATCTGAATTTGGGTCAACTGGGATCATAAACTAGGTCACTAGGTCAAATTAAAGAAATACCTCGTGGGCACTCTAGAGGCCACATTTATTGCTCAAATGACTTGAAAATTCTTCAGAATGTTTGTCTTGATAAAATCTCATATGAGTCTGAATTTGGGTCATGTGGGGCCTTGAACTAGGTCACTAGGTCAAATTAAAGAAATACCTTGTGGGCACTCTAGAGGCCAACTTTATTGTTCAATTGATTTGAAAATTGGTTAAAATGTTTGTCTTGATGAAATCTAGGATAATTTCAAAATTGGGTCACCTGGGGTCATAATCTAGGTCACAAGGTCAAATGAAAGAAATACCTTTAAGGCACCCTAGAGGTCACATTTCTTGCTCAATTGACTTGAAAATTGGTCAGAATGTTTTTCTTGATGAAATATTGGATGAGTTTCAAACTGGGTCACCTGGGGTCATAAAATAGGTCACTTGGTCAAATTAAAGAAATACCTTGTGGGCACTCTAGAGGCCACATTTATTGCTCAATTAACTTGAAAACTGTTCAGAATGTTTGTCTTGATAAATTTTTTAATGAGTTCTAAATTGGGTCATGTGGGTTGATAAATTAGGTCACTAGGTCAACTTACGGAAATTCCTTGTGGGCACTCTAGAGGCCACAATTTAAGCTCAATTGACCTGACAATTGGTCAGAAATTGAATTATGCACGTGGAGTGAATTTCGCCTATTGACTCAGGTGAGCGATCCAGGGCCATCATGGCCCTCTTGTTTTTATATCAAGCTTGTTTTCTAACACATTTAAGACACTATTTCTTGTCTTTCTTTAAGTTTTCAAATTTTATGTCCAATTATGATCAAATTTCAATCGAGTATTAACCCATTACCACACAATCCCTACTTTTGACGATTGAGAAAGAAGCCTTTAGAAAACATTGTGGGAAAAGGAGAAAATGCTGGTAACCAGCATTTTCTCCTTTTCCCACAATGTTTTCTACACTTCACAAAACAAATTTCAAATTTTCAGTCACTTTTATTTTGTCGTCTGCAAATACTTTCGATTTGGACAAGCCTAAAATATTGTCGTTTGGTAATGAGTTAAAGTAATTTTTGTTTACTCTCCACACAAAGTAAAATTTTTAGAAGGGACGGTAAATCTAAATGTTTTAACTGGTACTTTAGTAGAAAATGTAATTAACCCTTAAACACTTAGCATGATCGTTGGTGCTTTGCAAACAGCAAAAAGCACCTGAAGTCAGGATTGAAACCAGAATTTGTAGTGTTATCTTTGATCTGTGCTATCTAAATACTGTTGATTTTTAATGTTAAACATTGTTACATTACTGTAAAGGTATTTATATTGACAGTATCCAGATTTGGCGGTTTTTAGCTCACCTGAGCACAAAGTGCTCTGGGTGAGCTATTGTGATCGGTCATCGTCTGTCCGTCCATCTGTCCATCCGTCCGTTAACAATTTCTTTAAAAATCTTCTCCAAAACCTGATGGCCAATCTTGATAAAACTTGGCAGGAATGTTCCTTGGATGAAGCTCTACAAAAATTGTTAAAAGAATTTAATTCCATCAAAAACTCTGGTTGCCATGGCAACAAAATGGCTGAAAATGGAAAAAATCTTTAAAAATCTTCTTGTGACAAACCATAAGGCCGAGAGCATTCATACTTTGTATGAAGCATCATTGGGTGACCCTTTACCAAAATTGTTAAAATTATTCCCCTAGGGTCATATTTGGGCTTTGCCCGGGCACACCCTATTTTACATAATAACAAAGAAGGAAATCTTTAAAAAATCTTCTTCTGACAAACCGTAATGGCTAGAGCATTCATATTTGGTTTGTAGCATTATCTGATGATCCTCTACCAAAAGTGTGAAAATTATATTTCTGTGGTCATATTTGGGCTCTGCCAGGGCGCACCCTATTTTACATGGAAACAAAGAAGGAAATCTTTTAAAATCTTCTTGTGACAAACCATAAGGGCTAGAGCATTCATATTTTGCATGTAGCATCATCTAGTGACCCTTTATAAAAATTGTTAAAATTATCCCCTTGGGGTCATATTTGGGCTCTGCCCGGGCACACACTATTTTACATAGAATTAAAGAAGGAAATCTTTTAAAATCTTCTTGTGACAAACCATAAGGGCTAAAGCATTCATATTTTGCATGTAGCATCGTCTGGTGACTCTTTATAAAAATTGTTAAAATTATCTCTTTTGGGTCATATTTGGGCTCTGCTCGGGTGCACCCAATTTTACATAGAAACAAGGAAGGAAATCTTTTAAAACTCTCGTTCTGACAAATCATAAGGGCTAGAGCATTCTTAATTTGTATGTAACATCATCTTGAGACTTTCTACCAAAACTTTAAAAATTGACCCCTTGGGTGGAGTTTGGGCTCTGCCCGGGCGCACCCTATTTAACATTGAAAAGGAAGAAAATTACATGTGACAAGTGAGAGACTAAAACTTTCATTTTTTGTTTGTAGCAAAGTTCTGGTGACCCTCTGCCAAAAGTTTTTAGAGTAATTCTTATTGGGGTCACATTATGGCTTTCCTCCCCTCCCCCGAGTATGCCTTATCAAAAAAGAATGGCTTCTGGCTTTGATATACTATTATTTGTATGTGGTATTCCATATAAGTTACAAATATACTCAGGTGAGCGATATAGGACCATCATGGTCCTCTTGTTTTCTTTTTAGTTTATTGACGGTGATTTATTTTGGCGCATCTTACCTTTACCACCAAAATAAATCGTTGTCGTCAAATTCTGAGTTCATATTTCAAATCTGTTATCGAAAATAACGTAAGTATAACCAAGTGTGAAAATGGCCTTTGATAGAACAAAGGAAACAACTCTTATATTACATAGAGTATATGTCTTGCCTGTGGCTATATTAATACATGTAGTGAGCGAAATCCAAGAGATTAAATCCAAATCGTTGGTCCTATTACAGCATTTAGTTCGTCATATGTGCTTTATCACTGAACATGTCGAAATTTATACAGACCTGGTTAAGGCATGGGAAATGCACAATTAAAGCGCCTCCAAAAATGTTTTTTAACGGTTAAGTAAGGCTGAGTATGGTAAAGTGAAAAATGGATAATTGTATATCTCGCCTAAGGCTGTATTATGTACAGTTGACAACTTTCTATAAACCGTATCAATAGACTGTTTTCACAGTTTTCAGTAGACTAGTGTACAGTACATAAATCGGTTTATTACACATTTACACTTCGTCTAACTCTCATTGTTAAACGACTGAACTAGTAAAATTACTTGGAAAAAAGCATCATCTCCATTTTGCAGCTTTAACTCTTTACTCGTTATGAGCAATTTCTCCTGTTCCCACAATGTTTTCTACCGTATTATACACGTATATATTAAAAGATTGTTCAGATAGAATCTTCAAACAGTTGTCTCCCCTGTTGTAGAATCTGTCATGTGCAAAAACCCGTAACGTCTTCAATCTTCAAAGGTATTTCCATTTTTTTTTTTTTTTTATGACGGTTATTTTATCAGAAAACACACAAATATTGGCTGTTGAATGATTTTGGCGCTACTAAGCTTGACTGCAATATAGCCAAAATAAAACAACCGCCAATAAAACCACGTATACAGTAATTAGAATTTTTAGGTGTAAGTGAAATAAACTGTCTATTTGGTGAAATCTTCTGTGACAGTCTAGCAAAAACAGCTTGAAGATTGTGATCATTTAGTCTGTCTGACAAATTAAACACATCTATATCATTTTTTCAGTTCTTTAAGGGTTATGAGAGGCTCATGCAGATAATCACACTATTTCTAAGAAAAACCAAAGAAAAATGATTTAATATCAGTTGTTTTCATGAACATTGGCGAGTTCTGATCGGCTGAAAAATTTTTTTCATAGCTCCATAAAAAAAAAAAATCACGTTGTGCCGGAACTACTTTTGCTGAAGGTTACTTTTGCGGGTCCTACACACTGCTGTGTTCATTTACTTTCGTTCTATTGGTTAATTTTCAGTATTGGAGATCTGAAAACTGCTTCCCTATTGTATTCTTGGGCCATACAAAAGTGTGATTAGGTTTTTTTTTTCATACCTCCATGAAAAAAAGAAAGTTCTCTTCATTCCTTAAGAAGAAAATGTCATGACTTGCTTTCTTTGAAATTGCAGGTTTACAAGTACCAGTGCTGATCAAACACCCAACAACAGGAGAATTAGTGAAAAATCTTGACCCATACATTTTTGAAGTGATCAAAGAGTCAGATTATATGATTAAGAATGATCTGGATATTCCAGAATCTGCAAAAGTCTTAGTGCATTCCAGGGACAAACTCAGAAGTCACCAAGAGCAGATACAGGTAAAACTATTTTTAATTCATTTGTACTCCTGGCTCCACACAGACACACAAAATTTTCTTTTGGAAGTATTAAAAACAGGCTCAGTGAGTTGCAATAGAAAGAAAGAAATTGAAAAGACTAAGACAGTTTGGCAGTGGTATCATTATTATCTATGTCAAACCTCCAATAATTTGATTATGAAGTTTTGAAAAATTTAACAGTACAAACTGATCATGTATGAAATTTAAGAAATTGGTCAGGGAAATGAAACATGCCATGTCCTACCAAGAGAGGCTATGCTTTTTATAAATATGTTAAAAATTATGGTTCAGGTAGTCTTCTAAATTTTGATGAACACAATGTTTTACATTTCAGACACTGTTGGAGGAAAATAGGAATCTTAGAGCTTCTATTCCTCCTATTTTTATGACACCACTTAGATCAATATGGAAAAAGGTAAGTCATCAGTGTTTGAAGGGCTGATTCAGTAGGTAATATGCCTACATCATGAGCCAACAGATCATCATCCTGCTTCTCTGCATCAATAATTTATTGTTCTTTTGAAAAATTTGGGTGCAGATCATGCAAATCCTGCAAATATGACCCAGACAATTATGGACTTTTTTTGTATGATACAATCAATAATGGATAAATACAGATGGGCTATCAGCAGATTATGTATGTATGTGAAAAGAAAATGGATTAGGCCTACGTCACAAGAAATTCAGTACTGACAACTGAATAAGTACAGTGTAGTACAATGGCCACCTTTCCTACAAAGTGCTAAAAACATCTGCCAAGCATGTTAGACACATGTTATAGGGATCTGAAAAACAGAAATATGGGTATGGATGTCCCCAGAGCATCGCCCTAAATTGAAAAACAAATGGGGGCTAAATGGTCAGGGATCTAAAGACTCAATTTCTCCCACCTCTAAGATGCCAAAATTTATGACAAAAGGAACAACTAAGCAGCTGTAGGAATGGTAGAAATACAGGATATCATGTATGTCATGCTTTTTAATAGCATGTACATAGTTTTAAGTTACTGCATTAATCCAGTGACGAAGGGGCCTGATGATTCAAAATTGGTCAAAAAGTATCCATTTGAAATTATCTTTCCAATTTTGCCGATAAGGGCCCTGACACTTTGTTTCATATGCACTTTGCATTTCTAGATGTTCCTTGAGTGTATTCTTTCTTTTTTCGGGTGGCTGAGATATATTCTCAAAAAAAATAAAATCTGTGCCACGAAAACTCTGGACAATTTTCGACCCAAACCGTAACAATTGGATGCTTGACAAAGCAATTTGATTTTAAAGAGTGTCTCAATGACTTAGTAGGTTACAAGACCTTGTGATTGTGATACAAGCGACATTTATTTTTAGACTGGTTTTTCCAAATATTTTTTATGGACACAGCGTGTAAAGGAGGTTTCTGGTTAAGCTTGCGTTTATTATGCTATAAATCATCTTAAAAATTCAAGGATGTCCATGGAATCCCAGTCCTCAAACTTGTAGGATCCCTCCAAATAATTTGGGAACCCGGGACACTGTTAGTGTCGAATCCTGTAGGCACTTACTTATATGAAATAATCTGAATAAGTATGTACTACAGAGACAGTGTAGATCGTTGTTTTAAATAGGTGGACAGTGCCCTACGACCAGGCTTATTTGCTCATACTTGGACTTCATTGAGTTTACCAACTTACTTTGGCCAAGTCAAAGAAGCACTGACTGAATTGCAAGTGGTAGTGAAACAGGTAAATTATGTATAAGGTTTGTTTTGTGAAATGTCAGACTTGTTACATTTAAAGGGGCTTTCAACTAGATTTCTTTTCGCAAGATTTATAGAAAATCATAACAAAGTCATTTAATTTTCATTTGCATGCAAAGATGACTTTAATATTAAAACAGAGAAAGAAAAACATGTAGAAAACAGGAGGAATTACCAGGATTTTTTTTTTTCCCCACATCTTTACTGTAAAATGTCCTATTTTTTTTGTAACAGTATAGCATCTATTGCATAACAAGAGATGGATACATTTTTAAGACAATGGGATATCAGTTGCCTTATAGCTCAGTAGGTAGAGTGGCAGACTCTGATTTTGAAAGTCACTGCTTGAGATATTATCACAGGCAAATGTTTTATTTGTTCTTTGCCCCTTTACCAAACAATCCTTTGTTTTAACAACCTCAAGGAAAAAGCCTTTTGAAAACATTTTGGAAAGGGGAGAAAATGCTGGTAACCAGCATTTTCTCCTCTTTCCACAATGCTTTTTATACTTTTGGAGACAAATTTCATCAATTGAGATGCATTTGTTTTGTCATCTGCAGTTGCTTTCAATTTTGAAGAGTCTTAAAACTTTGTCGTTTGGTAAAGAGTTACACAGTACATATATTAACTTTCTGACCACGAAAATTTTGGGTCAGAATCTGATTTAATTCTTAACCAACTGTCAAAACTTAAGACTTGACGAAATTGAAAGCATTTGCAGACAACAAAATAAAGATGACTCAGAAATTTGAACTTGTTTTTTGGAGGATAGAAAACATGTTTTCAAAGGCCTTCCCCTTCAGGGTCATTAAAATTCAGGATTGTGTGGTAAAGGATTAATGCCCCTGTAAGATTTACTGGTTATCTTGAGAATTTGCTTTTTCTGGAATCATAAAAATCACAGAGAAGGGATGGTGGGAAAAAAGATCCATCAAGTTTTTACCCTTGTAGTTAAACTTAAGAGTGCTATATAAAGTAGTTGGACATTATCTATAAAGATAAAAATTGCAAATATTCTAATTTTGTTACTGGTTGTGACTAGAGTAACTGTACATGGTGGACAGTGTAGATCCCAGGTAAGAGAGCACATTTTGTGCTGTTTGATCTTGATTTACACATCCTCAAAAGCAACTAAAGGTGTAAAAGTTGCTTCTTGTGCTCTTTCTAGATGACAACATTTTTAGCTTGGCTGCTTTCAAACATAAAGGTATTGGCATAGCGCTGGTGTTGTCGTGGTGCATTATGCAAGAACTTTTGACATTTTATGATATCTGTCAATACTGAAGATATTTACATCAAACTCAGACAAGTTGTTAAATATTAAAAAGGGGAACTCATACAGCATAAGGCAGGTAACCATCAAAATGTCTTAGACAAAGTTATGCTCCTTTTTTGACTTGAATTTTCATAAACTTTGACATTTTATGATATCTATGTCATTACTGAAGATATTTACTTCAGACTTAATGTAGGTGTTAATTATCAAAAAGGGAATACATACAACAGGAGCAGTTAACCATCAAAATGCTTTTAACACAGTTATGTCCTTTTTTGACTTAAAACTTCCACAAAAAGCTACTGTAGCTGAGCCTTGGCACTCGCATTGGGTGCCCTGGTTTAATTTGAGAGTATTTGCAGATGACAAGTCATGTCAGGCCCAAATGATGGTATCGTCTTTGAAAGAGTAGAAGACACTGTGGGAAAAGGAAAAAATGCTTTACCAGCATTTTCTCCTTTTCCCGCAATAGTTTGAAAGCCTTTCTTCCTCAGGGTTATTGAAACAAGATTGTTTGGTAAAGGGTTAAGGGTTGAAATAGGTAGCAGGGTAAATGAGCATGTTAATTCTAACAATGCTTTGGTCGTTCTGAGTATTCTAACTTAACCTTTAGAGTGCCAAGCACAACTGATGCATGCACTTTAGATTGGGGTCAGACTGCACAGATTGGTCTTGTAATCTTGAGTCCAAACTATCTGGTATTTTGATAGATTCACTGAAAAAAGAACACGGACTCAAATCAGCACTGAAAATGTTAATTTCATTTTTCATAAATATGTTTATATTTGTTGTCTTATTTTCTTTTGTTGCTGAATTTATACAGGGTGAATACTGTCTGATTGCGAAATTTTGTTTGTATTATTTATGCAAAACACACTTCATGCTTTGTTATACTTATTTTCAGAAAAAGAAAAAGCTTGATTTAGAGACATAACAGTAGAAAGATGAATTTTTCTATACATAGGTGAATGACATCAAACACACGAGAATAGACTACATGCTTAAAGAAATCAGTGAGACCATGCTGTGTGACCTACCTGAAAAATCACCTTGGAGTGTGCCTGATTTTCTAAAAAATTTAGAGGTACATTGTATATGCTTTTGCTTTCATAGATTTGAGAGAAGGTTTTCAAAAAGTGCTGTGGCTTTATATTCCAGAACTGATTACGGGAAAATGGTCATAAATGTATCACCATGAATTATGCATTCAGCAAAAGGGAAAAAACACCTACCTGATTTCTTGTCAATCACCATGTAACACTTCAAACATTTGAATAAACAATCGTGATATTATTTTGTCATATGGTACTATTTAATAACATGATTATAAAAAGTTGTTTATTTAAAAACAACTATTTTTCAGTTTTCATATCTATTAACAGATACCAAAAGGATATAGCTAAAAGCTGTTTAAGAGATTATGCCTTGCATTCACAATGTATAGCTGTACTATAAGCAGTGGTTGTGTACTCGATGCAAAATATCCAGCAGTAATTTTAGAGCCCCTTACAAAGATCCTAAATGTTTTTGCAAACTATTATTTGGTATCTGTCAGCATAAAAATCCTCTTCAGAATAATGCACTATAGTGGATGTTTCTGTGGAAACCAGATACTATTTTAACAGTCTTACTTGTAAAACATGTCTAATGAATTGATCATATCATAGGTTGAGATTAGGACCAGACTGAATACATTCTAACATTTAGGATGCCATTCATGTATTTTCATACAGAAAAATCGTAACTATTTAGTGAATCAAACTCATATGTATATTTAATCACATATTTACCCTTATTTTCAATGTAATGTAGCTATTACAAATTTTCTTATCTAACATACATTTGAGATAAACAAAAATAGTGCTGTATTTGGTCAAAGCTCTGTAGGTACACACATCATTTCTAAAACATTGCTGACCCAGATTTGTGTGAAATTGCCTGTCAAAATTGACCACTGTGACTAAACTGCAAGTTTTATCATCTTTAGGTTCAAAACAAAATCAATAAGTACAAGTTCCTTTAAAACTATCTTTTGTCCATGTTGTACACACCTGTCAAAGAAGCGAATAGGCTTCATGTAAATTTCACATACATACAGGCCTGCATTTTAAATATCATGAACTATAAATTTTGAGCTTCAATTATGTGATTAAAAGAATCTGACATTCGATGGCTTTAATGGTAAAATTCTATTTAACCCATAGTCAAAAATGTTTGTAAGCTCGCCAAAAGGCTGGATCAGTAACATTTTTTCTATACTTGTTTAACAAAATTTAGCTCAAATGCCATCTAGTGTCAGATCCTATATTAGAGCTATCCTTCTTTAATGAAATAAAACATTGAGAATAGACAAATGGTTTGTACTATCAACAAAATTAAATTGTTTAAGACATGGATAAAACAGGAACAAGTGTTTTACAGGCTTACTGTGAAATTGTGTCATTGGATCTAAACAAAATGAACCAGACTGTGGAAGATGCTGTAAAGGAATTAGTGAATATATTTTTGCACAAAGCCCAAGTCTATCTAGCACCAGTGGAGGAACAAAAAATATTACCTACAGGAAGCTCCTGTGAGAAGTTTGTTTTAATAATACTGTTACTGTTTCCATTTATTTAACTCTTTACCACATGTCAAAAATGTAGACTTTTCCAAATTGAAAGCAATTGCAGACAATTTAAATGTGGCTCAAATTATAGAACTTGTCTTTGATAGGGTAGAAAACATGGGAAGAGGAGAAAATGCTTTTTCTCCTTTTCCCACAATGTCTTCTAAAGGCTTCTTCCTTTGAGTTGTTAAAACTCAGGATTATTTGGTAAAGAGTTGATTAGATTGTTGATTTCCTTCACCTCAACCAAACGAACCATGTTTCTCCCACTTCCATGTTCAGTTTTGTTAACATTCCTTAGGCTTTGTTAGTGCCTTTGTGGATTTATATCAGGGATTTGTGTTTTCAAACCTTTGTCAAAGTGCAATATGGAGAGAACTTTCATGAAAGCAATCTTGAATTTGACTATGAGATGAAAATATTACATGAGATTTTTTATTATAAAATGCTTGAACCTGCAAAAAGAAAAAATCAGTTTATCATTATTTTACTGACAAACAATAAGAATTAATCATAACTCATATTTTTCATACTATTTTCAGAGGAGGACAAATTTTGAAATTAGTGCAATTATGACTGTTGCATGAGGGTACTTGCAAGAAGCACATTCTGTACCAATCCTCTATCTGTAAATATTTTTTGTAGCTGAAGCTACTGTTGTGTCAATAACAACTAGTGCAGAAGCTCCTGCGGAAGAAACTGAGGCCACAGAGGAGCAGACAATCAAAGAAGCGTGTGTTGAGCTCTCAGAACATTTCAAGCATAAGCTTGTTGAATCATTACTGAGAGCAACAAGATTTTCTCTAGATGTCATGAGGAAAAGGTTCTTGTCAAGGTATTTGGATAGCATTATGTAAAAACTGCAAAAAGTCTCCACCCATGTTAGCCTTCGCATTCCACACAAGCTGACCTGGGTTTAAACTTTTTTGATATTTAAAAAACTTTCTTTATGTCAAAGGATAATTCTACCTCATGATTCATCAGGGCTTTAGACAAAATGGATCCATATTATGTGACAACTTGCTTGGTATGTGGCAATATGAAGATGTGTTAAACCCTCCTTTTCCCTGGACATCACTCATATTTTTTCTTGGTAAATGAAGTAGTAGCTTTTGGTATTTAGAACGTCAATTGAAATGGAATGTTAAGATGAGTCACAGATCAGATCACAATCTGCCCAGTTACAGTGAACACCAAACAGAGCTTGAAAATTTTTTCAAGACCAACTTGTTTTATGGGACGAGTGAATTGAAAAACTTGCTAGTCCTTACAGGTGACAGTTTTGGTCACAAGTTACAGTGATTCCATTTAGACAGTCAAAAGAATAAAGGACGATTTCGGAAGCCACACATTAGAAGAACACTTTTGAAAACATTCTGGAACCTATCCCGTTCTTCACTGCTGATAGTACAGGGTTTTCCCTCGGCCACAAAAATAGGGGGTCATTGTGACCCCCTAGTCAAAAATAATGGGGGTCATTTTGGAATTTGTGGGGGTCACAACAAAATGTAATTCGCTTAAACAAAAGCTACTATTTGTGAAAGTATGTGTTTTTTTCGTGTTTTCTATTCACTGTAAATCTTCATTTACCCTATATATGAATTATTTCATGGTGATAGATACATAATAACACCAGAGATTCTCTATATAGAGGGAGCTTACAGCCTAGGTGGCACCTTTTTCATAAAGACTATCTGGAGTATGCTTTATTAAGCCTGTTCTTAATGAGCAAATATGCTCTAGCTGCAGACAAGCTGTCATATCTCTATGTAATTTTAATGTTTCAAGGGTATCGTCATGACCGCTTGTGTTTTGATGATGCACAAGGGTTGATTTTTGAAGTATGTGTAGCCTCTCTCTATGGTTAAGGGTTATTTTGTTTTTATTATAGGAATCGACCGTTTAGTTGGCGAAGAAAGCTTGTCGGCCGGATGTGGAAGTCTCTGTTATTTTTCTTGATAGAGATTATCCATTTCGGCCGAAAATACACTATTTTCACCAATTAAATGGCCGATTCCTGTGTTTCGACACGCGGATCGCGTTCATGCCGCTGTTTTCAACGAATAACAAAGTGTATCTCTTTAGCTAATTCACAGTAAACCCTCGAGACCTTGAAATGTGATTCTGGGTGCTCTTACCAGGCGTTGTATCGTCTGATCTTTGTTTAAGGGCTCTTCTTCCTTGCAGACAGCAAGAATGACGTCGATTTTGACAGAGCCATATTGTTTTCATTAGAGATCGACTGGTTTAGTTTAGACCCGTTTAAAGACCGACGGTATTTTAGTAAAATCGATACACAGTCCAGTGTTTCGTCCCGTTTTCTCTTCGTACTCCAGATTTTTCATCTACTCGCGATGTAACAGTGTCGGAAGTATATACGATCGTTATTACCTCTTATCGTATTTGTGCGTCAACCATGACGCAATACTGAAAAAAATGCGGGTCATTTTCCTTAAAAATGCGTCAAAACGCACAAAATCGTGCGTCAAGGAAAACCCTGATAGTACATTATCAATACCAAATGTGTTTTTTTTTTTTTTCAGTGCGTGATAAACACATGGAGCTGAACAAGGATTCCTCTATAAAATAATTAAACATAAGCTTAGGCTGCTTTAACTGTGGCTAGCCAGTTGATTGTAAACTGTTTATTCAAGAATTATTTTTGTTTAGTTTATACCTTGGATGTATCAAATGTTACAGAGGAAGTGGACTGCATCATTTTGAGGACAATAGCACTGGTGTGCATGATGACCGTATCCCATTCTTCACTGCTGATATTACACTATCAATACCAAACGTGGTTTGTATTAAAAATTATTCTTTGTTCTCTGTAAGCAGCAAAAACTTTCTCACAAATTCAATTGCCTTGTTAGAGCTAACTGTCAACCAGTTGATACCTGTAGTTGGTTTATATCATATCTTCTTCAAACAAATTTGCAGTAGAAGATTTGTAAAACACTCCTGAAATATGGATTACGAGCAAAAATTGAGGTCTTGTACGTGACTGCATGTGAAAATAAGAAATACCGTATTTGGTAGGAGAAATTTTGTAATAAATGATCCCTCCTTTTGTCACCATATTTTCAGGACTGTCATCTCCAGCTGATAATATGTTATTCAGGGCTATCCCAGTTAAACATAGGTGGGGGGGCAGTTAAAAAAACTTCTATCAGGGGTTGTTGTAATGAAATCGCTTCTGTCAGTGGTCATGTAAGCCAAAGATTTGCTTCTGTGGGGGGTTGTATATGGAAATTTTTGGGAAAAATTGCTTCTGAGCCTCATAAAAAACTGAATATAAAGAAGACAAATGAATTTAGTAGAATGACAGAAGATCTTTGTTACGTTTTTCGTCCAAGACCAACGCATCACGGAAACCGAGTAGAGACGGTCTGTTTAATTATGGCAAGGGAAACAACTTGTACAGGTAATAACATGAGTAACACTAAATTAGGAAATGCGCAACAAACGAATTATATTTGAAAATGAATAATTGATACCAGCATAATTTGTCGATAATTATTTCTATAATTATTTCTATATTTATTATCGTGCTTTAATGCAATTGTATTCATCTCACGTTACCAAAGTTTGGCAAATAATGGGTATTTTACGTAAGAAAAATTTCGCCGAATTTTCCATCTTTAATTTTTAACGGGTGTTCTTCCAATGGCGACGACCATCCCAAGAAGCATGATCGCAGAATTTTCAACTGTGGAGCAGGGTTCGACACTAACGGTGTCCCGGGTTCCCGAGGATCCCAAATTATTTGGAGTGATCCCACAAGTTTGAGAATTGGGATTCCGTTGGGATCCTTGAAATTTTAAGATGATTTATAATAAACGCAAGCTGAACGGGAAACTTCCTTTCGGCAACACGCCGAGTCCTTTAAAAATATTCGGAAAAACCAGCCTAAAAATAGTCACTTTTATCACAATCGCAACGTCTTGTAACCTACTAAGTCATTAAGACGCTTGTTAAAATCAAATTGCTTTGTCAAGCGTCCAAAGGATTGGGGTCAAAACGGCCTACTTCCAAAACGGCCCAGTACCGAAACGGCCCGGTACCAAAACGGCCCACTTTTTTGTCATTAATTAAAACCCATTGAAGAACCGTCATTTGGATCACACAGTTACTTTTATAAAATTCACTTATTTAGTTTTATAAAATTTATTTATAACCTGAATTTTGATCATGTGAATCGAGCAAGATGGTCTCCTGCTATGAATTTATTGAAACATGTACAGAGATGTATCCTTTCTAGAAAGTTTTGGAGCTGTCGTTGATATAAGTAATTTGTGAATAACTGAGGTAAAAAGAGTGTAGGAAAGCAAACCACAACGTATACATTTTTTAGAAGAATTCCAGTCGATCATGAGAAAAGAACGGGAGAGGGAATTGGGGTCGAGGAGAGGAGACAAATGAACTAACACTATAACATCGGATAGGGGTACAACCCACACAAGATAGGGGTACAACCCACACAAGAAAGAATCGAGACCCAAGCTCCATAAATAAAATTCATTATGTGAAAATAGATAAGAGTAAAGAAAGTTATAAAATTCACTCTGTCAAAATTGGTGGAAATAAAACAGTAATTGGTAGTTCAAAAGTGGGCTGTTTTGGTACACATATGTTGTTGTTGTTGTATCAGGTATTTTCCCACACTAGCACTGTGTCACTCCTTCTTGAAGGATATTCTCGCAGATGAGAATTTTGTCATCACTTTACAGTGTTTCTGTACAGGGCTTTTGAGTTAGTAATTTAACTTTCAAACTTAACTTTCAGACTTTTCTGTGACATTTATGTACATGTGCTTGTTATTATATACGCACATCTGACAGGCGCAGATTGGAGTAGAGAGAGAGAGTCGGATACAAGGAAATCCGGGTACCATAAAAACACTGGGCCATTTTGGTAAAGTGGGTTGTTTTGGACCGGGCCATTTTGGAAGTGGGCCGTTTTGACCCTATCCTGCGTCCACATGTTACGGTTTTGGCCGATAATTGTTTTGAGTTTTGGCGGTGCGGACTTTTTTTTTTGAGAGCGTGTCTCGGCCTGCCGGAAAAAAGAAACAATACACCCGAAGAGCGTCTAGAAATGCAAAGCGCATATGAAACAAAGCGTCTGAGCCCCTGTCAGCAAAATTGGAAGGATGATTTCAAATGGATACTTGTTGACGAATTTTGAATCATCAGGCCCCTTCGTCACTGGATTAATGCAGAACTTAAAACTATGTACATGCAATTAAAAAGCACGATATACATGATATACTGTATTTCTACCATATTTTACAGCTGCTCAGTTGTTACTTGTGTCATAAATTTTGGTGTATTAGAGGTGGGAGAAATTGAGACTTCAGACCCTGACCATTTAGACCCCATTTGTTTCCCTAATTAAGGTGACTCTGGGGATACTCATACCCATATTTTTGTTTTTCAGATCCCTATGGTATGTGTCTAACATGCTTGGCAGATGTTTTCAGCGCTTTGTAAGAAAGGTGGTCATTCATGATTGCACTACACTGTACTTATACAGTTGTCAGTACTAAATTGTGACATAGGCCTAAATCTATTTTCTTTTCACATAGATTACATACTCTGCTGATAACCCATATGTATTTATTCACTTTTGATATTGTATAACACAAAAAGTCCCGTAATTGCCTGGGTCATATTCACAGGATTTGCGTGATCTGCACCCAAATTTTTTCAGGAGTACAATAAATTTTTGATGCAGAGGAGCAGGATGATGATCTGTTGGCTCATGATGTAGCCATGCAACAAAACAAAGCATACAAAATGCTGATGAATCTAATAAAGTTGATAAAAATCAAATGAAATAATAAAAACAAGTTTATCAATGAAAACTTACTTTTTTGTAACTTCAAAGGGATCCCTGGTGATTAGGAGGGCACCCAGATAATAAAGTTAGGGATTCTTGCTGGATCCCAAAGAAAAAAAGTTATTGTCAAACCCTGTGGAGTTGTGTTCCTGGCTTGAAAGCCAGGGATTGTCATGCCTATTGCAGGCTTTTGAAGGTGAATATCCATCTAAATTACCATTTTGAAAAACACTTCCAAAATCTTCTCCAGAACTGCTAAAGGGATTTGGACCAAATTTAATATGAAGTATGGAGGAACTACGATGATCATATTTTATGTTTTTCAACTAGAAAAAGTAAGTCGGTCAGTAATCCTGTTTTTACTTTGATAAAGTTCCCAAGCTTGATATGGTGGTGGCTTCTGATTTTTAAATATAAATGACTGAGACATTTTTCAAACTGTACAAATGAACAGTACATCATAAACTGTTAAATATATGTTTTTTTTTTTTCTTTTACACATTTATGCCCTTTTTCTAGCAGGCACTTTCATATTTTTATATGTTACTGCTCTTAGAGCTATATTATTATTATAGAAATGTGTGTTTTTTTTTTTTTTTTTTAAACTAGCTGGATTTAACGAATACCAATAGTAACAGAACATAGAACATTTTGAGGACGGTTAAAAAAGTTCTGATCTGAAACACAGAATAATCATTAAATTTGTGTTATCAAACTGAGATAAGAAAAAAAACTTCTAACCCCCCCCCCCCCCAAAAAAAAATTTTTGTCCCTCAAAAATCCTGAAAAAAAAAATCACTTCTATGGAACATCGCTTTCATTGGAAATCCACTGCTGTCGCATGTCGGATTGAGCAGAAAATCGCTTTTATTGGGGGATGGTCAAATTTGAAAGTGCCTTCCCCCCGGGGTACCTATGTTTAAATGGAATAGCCTTCATGAAAGTTACCTTCTTGAAACCACATTGTTTCTGTTTCAATGCGGAATCCTATTGTTATTATCATGTCTGTTTAATTTCTGAATTTTCAACAATGTTATTTCATGGCAGTCAGTGTACCTATTCATGCATTCTGGTATTAGGCATAAGCCACTGGCTTCTTCCTTTTTTGAACAAAGTGCACAGTGGTGGAAAATGAAATTCCTTTTGAATTGTTTTGACTGTCATGAAATCTCAAACAGAATTTTGTGAAAGCTAGATTTCAAACAGCCAACCCTGGATTTCAAACTTTTACTGACTGACCCATGCAATTTCAAAATACATTTTATGAAAACAGATAGTGTTAAAGAATGGCTCTGTGAATGAATTTATTAGCTTGGCTGTTTTCGAAGAAAATGAAGAGTTATTGTCATAGCCCTGTTGTCGCCTGCATCGTCAATGACGTGCAAAAACTTTGACATTTTGTAATATCTCTGTTATTACCGAAAACATTACTTGAGACTTGGACAAGTTGTTAACTATCAAAAGGAGAACTCAAACAAAAGGAGCAGGTAACCATCAAAATATTTTTGACACAGTTACGCCCCTTTTTTTACTTAGAATTTTCACTAAAAATCAAGCACTTGCAGCCGAGCATTGGCATCTGCATGCTGTGCTCTTGTTTATTTAGTAATTGCCTTTGAATGAATTTCAATTGCTTCAGAGCAACTGAAACACAAAGATACCCCTATTGAAATGAAATAGGAAACACAGGAAAAGAAAGAATTGTTTGTTTAACCCTTTACCACACGGCAAAATTTAAGACCTATCCAAATTGAAAGCATTTGCAGAAGACAATTTCATAGTGGCTCAAATGACGCAACTTTTCTTTGATAGGGTAGAAAACTTTGTGGGAAAAGGAGAAAATGCTGGTTACCAGCATTTTCTCCTTTTCCCACAATGTTTTCAAAAGGCCTCTTCTTCAGGGGTGTTAAAAGGCGTCATTGTGTGGTAAAGGGTTAAGCAATTGCTCGCTTCGGCAAAATGGTCTCAGGATCGACAGCTGTCTGCTTCAGGTAGGGATAGAAACTCAAATGTTGTATGGGTTGAACGAAATTGACGGCTCTGTTGAGTAAAATTTTATGTGTGGATATTCGTAGGTGATGCAGCCAAGTTTAGAGGATATACAACAGGCAGTGAATAAAGCATGTCAGGTAGTTCTAGAGGTTTCAAAGGGCGTTTATCAGTGGGGGCAGGACAGGAACAGAATACAATCTGCACAAAGCTGGGAGAAAGATAAAAGATCTTCATCTTTATATTTGCAAGGTATAAAGGGGATAAACTTTTTCTTCATTATTTTATGTTATGCTGTACTTCTGTATCCAAATTTTTAAGAAAAGAAGTATTTGTTTTTACCTCTTTCTTTACTGTAGATGAAACAAGAAGCTTTTCTGATCTACACTGTCTACTACTTCATTCTAGATTATGACTAGAGTGGTTCTTCATCTTGCAGTAAAAGCGTATCAGTGACCTTTAAAAAAGCTAACTTATTTATCTAGTTGTGAAAGAGTTAAAGAAAATAATATAAGAAGTTGTTTTTAAAGCCCACAGATACTAGATGAAGAAACGTAAGGTTTCTTTTCTTTTGTACAGAAACTATCTTCAAAGTAGAAACAGTGCAAATTACTAATTTTTATACGCCCGTCGAAGACGGGACGTATTACGGGATTATCCGTGGCGGGCGGATGGGCGGGCTGCGTCCCCATTCTTTGTCCGGAGCATATCTCCAAAATTATGCTAGCTACAGTTATGAAATTTCATGGGTGGATAGATCTCATCAAGGCTGAGTGCAGTGCACAGGAATCATAACTCTCGCTTGCTTAATTTTTGAGTTATTGCCCTTTGTTGTTTTTCATACTTGAATTTTGTCCGGAGCATATCTCCAAAACTATACTAGCTACGGTTATGAAACTTCATGGATGGATAGATCTCATCAAGGGGGAGTGCAGTGCACAGGAATCATAACTCTTGCTTCCTTAATTTTTGAGTTATTGCCCTTTGTTGTTTTTCATACTTGAATTTTGTCCGGAGCATATCTCCAAGACTATACTAGCTAAGGTTATGAAACTTCATGGGTGGATAGATCTTATCAAGGGGGAGTGCAGTGCACAGGAATCATAACTCTTGCTTACTTAATTTTTGAGTTATTTCCCTTTGTTTATATTCATACTTGAATTTTGTCCAAAGCATATCTCCAAAACTATGCTAGCTACGGTTATGAAACTTCATGGGTGGATAGATCTCATTAAGGGGGAGTGCAGTGCAAATGAATCATAACTCTTGCTTCCTTAATTTTTGAGTTATTATATGCCCGTCGAAGACGGGACGTATTATGGGATCACCAATGGCGGGCGGGCGAGCGGGTGGGTTGGCAGGCGGCATCCAGTTTTTGTCCGGAGCATAACTTTGTCATCTCCAGTCCGATTGACTTGAAACTTGGCATGTGTGTTTGTTGCAATAATACAGAGTGCAGTGCGAAAGAACCATAACTCTACCTTGTGCTGTCTTTGAGTTATTTCCCTTTGATCGTCATTTTTACAGCATTTTCTGCTTGTCTGGAGCATTACTTTGTCATCTCCAGTCCGATTGACTTGAAACTTGGCATGTGTGTTATTTGCAAAAATACGGATTGCAGTGCAAAAGAACCATAACTCTACCTCGTGCTGTCTTTGAGTTATTTCCCTTTGATCGTCATTTTTACAGGATTTTCTGCTTGTCAGGAATATAACTTTGTCATCTCCAGTCCGATTGACTTGAAACTTGGCATGTGTATTAGTTGCAATAAACCGGATTGCAGTGCAAAAGAACCATAACTCTACCTCGTGCTGTCTTTGAGTTATTTCCCTTTGATCGTCATTTTTACAGCATTTTCTGCTTGTCTGGAGCATAATTTTGTCATCTCCAGTCCAACTGACTTGAAACTTGGCATGTGTGTTTGTTGCAATAATACGGAGTGCAGTGCGAAAGAACCATAACTCTACCTCGTGCTGTCTTTGAGTTATTTCCCTTTGATCATCATTTTTACAGCATTTTCTGCTTGTCCGGAATATAATTTTGTCATCTCCAGTCCGATTGACTTGAAACTTAGTATATGTGTTTGTCGCAATAATACAGAGTGCAGTGCGAAAGAACCATAACTCTACCTCGTGCTGTCTGAGTTATTTCCCTTTGATCATCATTTTTACAGCATTTTCTGCTTGTCTGGAGCATAACTTTGTCATCTCCAGTTTGATCGACTTGAAACTTGGCATGTGTGTTTGTTGCAATAATACGAAGTGCAGTGCGAAAGAACCATAACTCTACCTCGTGCTGTCTTTGAGTTATTTCCCTTTGATCGTCATTTTTTCAGCATTTTCTGCTTGTCTGGAATATAACTTTGTCATCTCCAGTCCGATTGACTTGAAACTTGGTATTTGTGTTTGTTGCATTAATATGGAGTGCAGTGCAAAAGAACCATAACTCTATCTCGTGCTGTCTTGAGTTATTTCCCTTTGATAGTCATTTTTTACAGCATTTTCTGCTTGTCCAGAGCATAACTTTGCAATCTCCAGTCCGATTGACTTGAAACTTGACATGTGTGTTTGTTGCAATAATACGGAGTGCAGTGCGAAAGAACCATAACTCTATCTCATGCTGTTATTTCCCTTTGATCGTCATTTTTATAGCATTTTCTGCTTGTCCAGAATATAACTTTGTCATCTCAAGTCAGAATGACTTGAAACTTGGTATGCATGTTTGTTGCAATATTACAGAGTACAGTGCACAAGAACAATAACTCTACCTGGTGCGGATTTCGTGTAATTCCACTTTGATCTTCATTTTTACAGTATTTCTTGCTTGTCCGGAACGGAACTTTGTCACCTCAAGTCAAATTGACTTGAGACTTGTTAAACATGTTTGTTGCATTACTTGCCCTTTACGATTATTATACCCCCTTGACAACTGGCGGTGGGACGTGCGTATCTTGCGACAATTTGCCGCTCTTGTTTGATGTTATGCTGTACTATTGTTTCCCATTTTTAAGAAAAATAGTATTTGTTTTACAGGAAGTAATATGAAACAAGAAGTTGTTTTTAAAGACAGTAGATACTAGATGAAGAAACATCTTTTCTTTTGTACAGAAACTATCTTCACAGGAGAAACAGTGGTCAAAAACTACTACAAAAGCATAGCAGAGAACAAAGATGTGTCCAAGTACATCATGATGATGTCATCTTCTATATCTACACTCAAACCAGAAGTTGTGGAAGCTCTGCAACGCTATTCAGATTATGCTTTTTTGTGGGAAAAAGACAGACAAGAAGCTGTTAGGGTACGTCTCGAAACATGTCAATTTTGTAACCTATTCTTTCAAACACTACTTTACCATCAACATCAAAATTGAGTATTCTTCAGTGCATGATAAATAGAGAAAACAAGGATTCCTCTATATAAATAATAACCCTTAACTGCAAAATGCCAGCTATAAACGACCTTGGGAAGAAGCCTTTTGAAAACATAGTTGGAAAAGGATAAAATGCTGGAAGCTAGCATTTTCTCCTTTTCCCACAATATTTTCTACCCCATCAAAGAAAAATCGCACTATTTGAGTCACAGTAAAATTATCGTCTGCAGAGGCTTTTAATTTGGACAAGGCTAAAATTTTGTCGTCTTGTAAAGGGTTAAACATGTAACTCTTCACCAAACAACCAAAATTTAGACTGGTCAAGATTCAAAGCATTTGCAGGTAACAAATGAATGAATGATTGAACAAATGTTGTTTATGGCGCATCGACAGCTTTGGTCATTTAGTGCGCATATCTGTGTTAAAAGATGATTAAAGTGGAATTTTTAAGCTAAAAAAAGATTTAAATACATTAATGATAGTAAAAGGGTTAATATAAATTAAGAAGGATTATGTGTGTTCTTCATATGCATAAAAGACATTATTGAGTGACAGGGCAGTCCCTATCTACTCAAAAGTTTTAAATGATAAAGTTAAGATTGTGATAAAAAGATTTGAACAAAATTTTGAATTGATAGTAAAGGGTCTTTAAATGAAGAAGAATTATGTGTTATTTTTTAATGTGCATAACATACGATACTGAGTGGCTGGGCGTTCCTGCCTACTCAAAAATTTTAAATGAAAAAGGTAAGACTGTGAATCTTGGGTTTCCTAGGAAATGAGAGCTAAAATTGGCAAAGTGTGGAGCCTCCAATTGGGTCAATACACTCCCTTAAAGAGGTCCTGTCTCCAATGAGATAAGATGCCCCTAAGAGAGCTAATCCTCCTATTAAGGAGAGCAAACTGAAGATAAAAATGGTAGAAATATTGCTTTGCACAACAGGTTAAAAAGGTAATTAAGAAAGTATCACAGCTTGTTGTATAGACCAATCTCTTTGATGAAGGTGATAAGTGAATCAATGATGGCTGTGTCAAAGAGGTTGTGCATACTGTCAACATTGTAGTATTTCTCACGAATTTGCTGAAAGTCAATGCAATCTAATACAATATGTTTAATTGTAAGGTATTCATTACATGGAATACATTCTGGTGCATCTTCTCAGGCTAAAAGCCAGGAGTGTCTTAACTGAGAATTTCCAATTCGAAGCCTTGTGATTATCACCTCTTCTCGACGAACTGACCTGTAAGAGGAGTACCAATCGCTAAGGGTTGGTTTAACAGAATGAAGTTTGTTGAAATGATATGCTTCCCACTGGGATTGCCAAAGAGATTGTATGAAAGGTAAAATGGATGCTTTAAAATCTGTGTAAGGTATTTTAAAATGAGAAATGGGTAGAGACAATTCCGACTTGGCAAGTTTGTCGGCCTTTTCATTGCCTTTAAAACCCATGTGACTAGGAAGCCAGCAAAAAACAAACTTGTTTGTATCAGAGAGAGGTGAAATTCTCTGAAGAACAGCACAAATAGATGGATTTTCAATTTTCTGGTAATAGAGAGCCTGGAGGGTTGAAAGAGAATCTGAGAACAGAAGAAAGCAGTTAAACCTACTCTCCTCTGCGAGATTCAAAGCAAGATTACTTTCACTTCAGCAGAAAAGATTGAAGAGTTGTCAGGAAGGCTACATTTCTTACTTTTTTTTATCAAATACTGCTGCTGCTGATACAGCACTCCCATCCTTAGATCCATCTATATATATGGGTTTATATGAGTTGTACTGCTCTTTTATTTCCTGATATTGAGTTTGGAAAATGACTTTATCTGTGGTTGAATTCTTGTGAGCTAAAAGGTCAAATCGAAATTCAACAGCTTTAATCAACCATGGAGGGGTATCAGGAATTTTGTTTTCACAATTGGCATCCATGTCAACATGGAGATTGTCTAGATCTGGTTCCAAATGGAGGAATTGCATTTGTCTTCCTAGCAAAAAGTTTTTTTCATCCAGGGTTAAAAACTATTTTGTGTGTGGGGTTGGATGGGTTAGCTTTCAATTTTAGAAAATACTGGAGAGATAGCTTGGGTCTTCTGTGAGAGAGAGAAGGCTCATTAACCTCTACATACAGGCTGTTAACAGGAGAGGTTCGAAAAGCCCCAAGGGCCAAGCATAAACCCTGATTGTGGATTGTGTCAAGGATCTTCAAGTATGATTTGTGGGCTGAGCCATACACAATAGAGCCATAGTCTAACTTGGAGCGAATGAGGGAGTGATAGAGAAGTAGAGGGACTTTTTTTTATCAGATCCCCATTCTGAATGAGCAACTGTTTTGAGAAGATTGAGAGCCTTGTAGCATTTCTTTTTAAGTGCTTTAATGTGAGGCAAGAGGGACAATTTCCTGTCAAAAATGACACCTAAATATTTGAATTCTGGTACAACTTCAATTCTTGTGTTGTCAAGATGTAGCTCTGGATCTAGATTATGACCTCGTAACTGAAAAAAGTGAACACATTTTGTTTTGGTCTTTGAAAACTTAAAACGGTTTTCATCAGACCATGTTTGAAGTTTGTTCAAACATTGTTGAAGTTGTCTTTCGATGATAGCCATATGGCTTGATCTAAAACTTATGACAAAATCGTCCACATATAAGCAACAATCCACACCAGGGTTAATAGCCTTTATAATACTGTTTATCTTGATACTAAAAAGTGTTACAGATAGGATACATCCTTGTGGCACACCCATTTCTTGTTCCCTTGCATCTGACAAGGTTGTGCCAACCCTGACACAAAATAGGCGATTATTTGAAAAGGAGGATATAAAAAGAGGTAAGAGGCCTCTGAGACCAAAGTCATGCAAGTCCTTTAAAACTCCATATTTCCAGGTAGAGTCATAAACACTCTCCAGGTAAAAAAATACTGATACATGTTTTTTTTTTATGAAGGCTTCTCTAAGAAAAGTTTCAAAGCGTACAAGGGGGTCAACTGTACTGCGTTGATGTCAAAATCCACTTTGAATATCACTTTTACATCAAGGTTGATAAAACTTGGAATTGTGTTTTAAAGGGTTAAACTTTAGATAGGCTGCCTTAACTTTTTTACAAATTGAATGTTTTGCTGAATGGAAATTAAGAAATAATGCAGTTTCAAGGCTGTTTTTTGGCCAGTAAGTTGATTCTACACTATTTGTGCATGACTTTTTAGCACAACTGAGCACGAAGTGCTCATGGTGAGCTATTGTGATCGTGCTGTGTTCGTCGTGCGTCGTCAACTTTTACCTTGTGTACACTCTAGAGGCCACATTTTTAGTCTGGTACTTGTGAAACTTGGTCAGAATGTTTGTCTTGATGATATCTCAGACGAGTTCGAAAATGTGTCATGTCGGGTCAAAAACTAGGTCACTAAGTCAAATCATAGAAAAACCTTGTGTACGCTCTAGAGGCCACATTTTCAGTTGGATACTCTTGAAAGTTGGTTAGAATGTTTGTCTTGATGATATCTCAGAAGAGTTTGAAAATGGGCCATGTCGGGTCAAAAACTAGGTCACCAGGTCAAATCTTAGAAAAACCTTGTGTACGCTTTAGAGGCCACATTTTCAGTCCAAAACTCTTGAAAGTTGGTCAGAATGTTTGTCTTGATGATATCTCTGACAAATTTGAAAACAGGCCATGTTGGGTCAAAAACTAGGTCACTAGGTCAAATCTTAAAAAAACCTTGTGTATTTTCCAGAAGCCACATTTTCTGTCCAATACTCTTGAAATTTGGTCAGAATGTTTGTCTTGATAATATCACAGACAAGTTCGAAAGTGGGCCATGTGGGGTCAAAAACTAGGTCACTAGCTTAAATCTTTGAAAAACCTTGTGTAGGCTCCAGAAGCCACATTTTCAGTCCAATGCTCTTTAAAGTTGGTCAGAATGTTTGTCATGATGATAGCTTGGATGAGTTTGAAAATTGGGTCATGTCAGGTCAAAAACTAGGTCACCAGGTCAAATCTTAGAAAAACCTTATGTAAGCTCTATTCGGTCAGAATGTTTGTCTTGATAATTTCTTAGACTAGTATGAAAATTGGTCATGTTGGATAAAAAACTAGGTCACAAGGTCAAATCTCGGAAAAACCTTTTGTACTATAATTACAGTCCAATATTCTTTAAACTTGTGTTAGAATGTTTCTCTTGATGATATCTTGCATGAGTTTGAAAATGGGTCACGTGGAATAAAAACTAGGTCACCAAGTTTCATCCTTGAAAAACCGTGTGTATGCTCTAGAGGCCACATTTTCAGTCCAATAATCTTGAAATTTGCTTTGAATGTTTGTCTTGATAATATCTTAGACTAGTATGAATATGGGTCATGTTGGATTAAAAACTAGGTCACTAGGTCAAATCTCAGAAAAACCTTTTATACACCCTACAGGCCACATTTTCTCTCAAATACTCATGAAAGTTTGTCGGAATGTATGTCTGATAATTTCTACATGTCAAGTAGGCCACTGAGACAAATTCTAGAAAAAGCTTGTGTGCACTCTAGAGGCCATATTTGTAAGCCCAATACTAATGAGTGTTTGTCAGAGTGTTTGTCTTAATATCTCTGAAGAGATAAGAAATGGTCATGTTTGATTAAAAGGCTCAGTTAGCGACTTCAGGGCCATCATGGCCCTCTTGTTATCCCCCACCAAAGGTGGGGGGATATAGTTTTAGCATTGTCCGTCTGTCCATCTGTCCGTCCGTGTGTCCGTCTGGGAGAATATCTCCAATACCATTGGACAGAATTTCGTGAAACTTTATATGTGTGTACAATAACCCATTCAGCTGAGACACTTTTTTGTTTTTTTGATTCGATGCAAAATGGCCGACTGGGAGCGATTTTAAGTTAGGCGGTTGAGTGAATTTTTGTTGTTTTCAGTCTTCAGTTTTACAGCATTTTCTGCTTGTCTGGAATATAACTTTGTCATCTCCAGTCCGATTGACTTGAAACTTGGCATTTGTGTTTGTTGTAATAATATGGAGTGCAGTGCGAAAGAACCATAACTCTATCTCATGCTGTCTTTGAGTTATTTTCCTTTGATCGTCATTTTTACAGCATTTTCTGCTTGTCTGGAGCATAACTTTGTCATCTCCAGTACGATTCACTTGAAACTTGGCATTTGTGTTTGTTGCAATAATACAGGGGGCAGTGCGAAAGAACCATAACTCTACCTCGTGCTGTCTTTGAGTTATTTCCCTTTGATCGTCATTTTTACAGCATTTTCTGCTTGTCTGGAGCATAACTTGTCATTTCCAGTCTGATAGACTTGAAACTTGTCATTTGTGTTTGTTGCGAAAGAACCATAACTCTACCTTGTGGTGATTTCGAGTTATTTCCCTTTGATCGTCATTTTTACAGCATTTTCTGCTTGTCTAGAATATAACTTTGTCATCTCTAGTCTGAACATCTTCAAATTTGGTATGCATGATTGTTGAAAAATTACGGAGTGCAGTGCACAAGAACCATAACTCTTCCTAGCACAAATTTTGAGTTATTCCCCCTTTGATCTTCATTCTTATAGCATTTCTTGCTTGTCCGGAGCATAACTTTGTCATCTTTAGTAGGAATGACTTGAAATAGGGTATGCTTATTTGTTGCAATATTTGAAAGTGTAGTGCTCAAGAATTGTAACTCTACCTCGTGCTGTCTTTGAGTTATTTCCCTTTGATCGTCATTTTTACAGCATTTAGTGCTTGTCCGGAATATTACGTTGTCATCTCAAGTCAGAATGACTTCAAACTTAGTATGCATGTTTGTTGCAATATTACGGAGTACAGTGCACAAGAACAATAACTCTACCTAGGGTGAATTTTGAGTAATTCCACTTTGATCTTCATTTTTACAGTCCAGTTCTTTGTCTGGAGCTTAACTTTGTCATCTCCAGTCCAATTGACTTGAAACTTGGCATTTGTGTTTGTTGCAATAATACGGAGTGCAGTGTGAAAGAACCATAACTCTACCTTGTGCTGTCTTCGAGTTATTTCCTTTTGATCGTCATTTTTTACAGCATTTTCTGCTTGTCCAGAATACAACTTTGTCATTTTTAGTCTGAACATCTTCAAATTTGGTATGCATGATTGTTGAAAAATTACGGAGTGCAGTGCACAAGAACCATAACTCTTCCTAGCACGAATTTTGAGTTATTCCCCCTTTGATCTTCATTTTTATAGCATTTCTTGCTTGTCTGGAGCAAAACTTTGTCATATTAAGTAGGAATGATTTGAAATATGGTATGCTTATTTGTTGCAATATTTGGAAGTGCAGTGCGCAAGAATTGTAACTCTACCTCGTGCTGTCTTTGAGTTATTTCCCTTTGATCGTCATTTTTACAGCATTTAGTGCTTGTCCGGAATATAACTTTGTCATCTCAAGTCAGAACGACTTCAGACTTGGTATGCATGTTTGCTGCAATATTACGGAGTACAGTGCACAAGAACAATAACTCTACCTAGCGCGGATTTTGAGTAATTCCACTTTGATCTTCATTTTTACAGTATTTCTTGCTTGTCCGAAACGGAACTTTGTCACCTCAAGTCAAATTAACTTGAGACTTGGTAAACATGTCTGTTGCAGTTACGAAAAGTGCAATGCACTGGAGCCATAACCTTACCTAATGCCCTTGTGGAATTATTCCCTATTCATTAAATGTCATGTCATGGAAAAAGGGGGCTTGACAAATATTTTCATTATGGACCAATATCTCTTTCACTACAGGACAAAATGTAAATTAAACTTATCTTTATTAAGCCAAAGACAATAGTTATTTGATTTTATTTCATGAAATGCCATGTCATGAAAAAAGGGGGCTAAATGTGTAATTTCATTATGGACCAATAACAGTTAGTTCACCCATTCGTCCACCTGGACAGATATCTTCTAAAGTCCTTGACGAACATTTATGAAACTTCATGTATGTCTTTCTTAGGATAGTCCGTGTGTGTGTGTGTGTGTGTGTGTGTGTGTGTGTGTGTGTGTGTGTGTGTGTGTGTGTGTGTATATATATATATATATATATATATATATATATATATATATAATGACGTGTCATGGAAAAGGGGGGCTTGATGTATATATTCATCATTTGTTTTCATTTAATGAAATGCCATGTTATGGTAAAAGGGGACTTAATGTATAATCTCATTATGTACCGCTTATATATTTTTCATTTAATGAAATGCTGTGCCATGGAAAAAGGGGGCTTTGTGTAATTTTATCATGGACCATTAACAAAAAGGCCACATGTTCATGCAACACACAATACCTCTAATATGTTTGTATCAGAAAAGGTCTTTTTCGGTGGGGGATATCATTTCAACGAAATTGCTTGTTTGTGTTTAGGTTTGTATGAACTTTCTATCTGAGGTTGATATGAATTTCTACATTTGTTTATTTCACAGGAGTTTTTGGCTGATGATCCAATTCTGTCAGAGTACAAGGCTAAAGTCAACATGTTCAAAAAACTTGAAGCTAACATAGATGACATTCAGATGTCAGAGATTGTTGGACCTATTGAGTTGTTCACAGGTAAAAATTTAATGTTAGCTCTTTACCAAACGACAAAATTTGCGACTAGTTCAAATTGAAAGCATTTGCAGACGACAAAAGAAATGTGGCCCAAACGATGCAATTCGTCTTTTGTAGGGTAGAAAACATTGTGGGAAAAAGGAGAAAATGCTGGTTGCCAGCATTTTCTCCTTTTCCCACAATGTTTTCAAAAGGCATTTTTCTCAGGGTCGTTAAAAGTCGGGATTGTGTGGTAAAGGTTTAAGTGTTTGGAATTGTTTCACACCTTTTGAAAAGGCCCGCAAATGTCTTACAAATCAGACACTTTTGTGTGACAGATTTACTACCCAATCCTAATGGTTATGTCAAAATATCAGGAAGGTGGGTGTTTTAGTCATTGTTATATAACTTTTTACCAAACGTCAAAATGTTAGACTTGTCCAAACTAAAAGCATTAATTTGCATATGAGAAATCCAATATGACTCAAATGATTTGATTTGTCTTTGAATGTTACAAAATATTGTGAAAAAGGAGAAAATGCTGGTTACCAGCATTTCCTCCTTTTCCCATAATGTTTTCAAAAGACTTTGTTTAGGCTTGTTAAAACTCGAGATTGTGTAGTAAAGGGTAAAGTAACAAACAGTATTGTATCCGGGAATTTTTAAGTAGTCAAACTGGAAGAAAACTGTAGTTCATTATATCAGGTTTTTTTGCTCGGCTTCCGTGATTAAAACGAAATTCATAAAAAAAGTAAAAAAGTGAAATCCATAAGAAAAGCAAAAAGTGTACTAAGTTTTATCTTGCTGATTGTTATGTTTTTTGGACTGAAAGTCTGCAGCTCATTTTACGGTTAGTAAAATAATTTGCCTCGATAATAGAAATATCTAACACCTTTCATTTAATTCTAGACAGCTAAGTCTAAATAACTTTAAGAGAGGAAGGATTACTGGCATGTGATGGGGAAAAGCTGGATCCTTTTACTTATAGTATTTTGACTATTAATTCTTTTACTAAGTGATCCAGCGTGATCCAGAGTGCTTATGTCCCTAAGACATTAGCCTTTTAGTGGTAGAAAACCACTTCTGTTTTCCCTCCTTTTTTACCCTTTCAAAAACAAATCTTATTATCAAATTTACCAAAGCTTTAGATACAGAGGAGTCCTATATTATTATTTGGTAAAGAGTTAACTTTCTGGGTTTTTGTTTTTTTACATGATTGAAGAATCTCTGAAATTGGCCTTGAGAGTTGAAATCAAACAGTGGAAGCTTCTGTTTGGAAGAGAACTCAACTCAAAATTCAAAGAGAAAATGGAAGGCATTTTGTCTTTCATTGATGACTACGGCAAAAGGCTGAGTAGACCCATAAGGGATTTAGAAGATGTCCGACAAGCCATGTCTGGGCTTGCAGATATAAGAGAAAACCAAATACAGATGGATATGTCCCTAGCACCTATTGAGGTAATACCTTTTTTTCTTGGTTATGAAGTAACCTTTATTGGAAGCCGCTCGAAAGCGGCTTCCAGTAGGAATGTACCTAAACTGTTTACCATGTAGATGATCAGTAGTTATTTGATTGGTTGTTATTTTTGGAAATTTTACTTATAATGTACTGTTAGTGTTGCAAAAATACTCCAGATGACTCTTTCTTAAATATCCAATCAGACCTACATGAAAATCAAGTCTGTTTTTCTTGCAATATAGGTTCATTGCCAAATAACAATAAAAATACAAAACAATCAGCTTCCATTTTATTGGCTAGTCCCCCGAATTTTTCTGACTTGCAAGATTCCTTCTGTGTTCCTAAATTAAGTTGTAATGCTTTCCGTTTATCACAGACCTTCCCACCTCTCAACAGTTTTCGCATTTGTCTCCTTTTTTTACAAAACTAAATAATGATAATTATGAAAAGGAGAGCATCTTAGAATATGATAATCAGAAGCAGTTTTATGTACAAGGTTTTCGCCCAATTTTAATCTGTAAAGTTAATAGGGCGGTTAACCTTTGATCAAGGTATAGACCAGTTACCCCCTTACATAGTTAACTACATCAGCTATTTATTGAATAATTGGGAAAAGATAACCCTTTTTCTTCTCTTCGTCGACACCTTAGCCAAATGGATTTTTCTTACATGGAAGATCTACCTTATGAGCCCTGTAAAATTAAGCATTGAATGTAGTGTGTGTCGAAGCTGTTATGATCAGACTGCACGTTCTATACAGTATGATCCTGATGTACAATACCAATGAAAAATGTATGGATCGTGATGTACATTGTCTACAGAAATTACCAAAGTGGTGCCTAGTGCTCTAAGGGTTGAAACTGCTTGAAAATGACAGAATAGATCAAGATCAGACAGCACATAGCCTGTGTAATATTTTTAAATCTTTTATAAGATTTCGTAAACATAAAAGTTTCTTGTTTCTTTTTCTTTACTCAGTATATTGATTTCATTGTGTAGTCGAAGGTTAAAGTTATTACTGAACCTATTACTGTGCATATACAACTATTTATGTCGCTGCTGGTCAAAGGTTTGGAATGGCTCTTGAAATTTACATTATAAATTTTATAGGTTGCACAAGGCCTATGCAGAAACTACTTTTCATTAAACAAAATATGTACAGTAATAGAGGATCTTACATGAGTGTTTATGTATTATCATTTTTATCAAACGAGTCGACTAAAATTGTATGACGCGAGCCTTGGCAAGCGTCAAATACATTTTAGTCAACGAGTTTGATAAAAATGATAATACATAAACACGAATGTGAGATTCTATTTATCACATAAAACGAATGACAGACAGAAAAATATCCAGCATCATCACCTTCAGCCTCTATACCGTTCACGGGTCCATGTTTACGTTGTAGTTTGGTTTCAAATGTGTACATACACAACTAGATAGTTCTGTGACATTTATACCAAAAGAAGAGTGAAATAGTTTATAGAGGGGTTAAGTCCACCTATTTCCGCAATAATATTGATTTTAAGAGACTTTCGCTGCATTTCTTGGTTTTTATCAAACATGAAAATCAAAAACTTATCACGCGTATACGTCTTAGCAACAGTGACGTCATTTTTCCCCCGAAACGGCGTAACAGTACAAATTCCCGCACAAACTGTGGTTGGTTTCTCTCACTTAACGCGCTCATGACTGAAAACTGATCAGAACCTGGACCCAAAAAACGATAATACACTAGTGTATTATCAAAAATAAGTCATGGGTTTAATACACTGCCAGAGGAGTTTTTATGTGATAAATAATATTATGATGTGGTTGAATATAATATTATGATGTGGTTGAATAGATCCAGGTCCTAACAGACTTAAAAAATAATTTTATTTTTTGGTGGTTTGTGCCAACTGTGAAGGCATGATCAGAAGAATTTAGGAGATGCCATGCAAAGGTCTCTGATTCTGGAGTTGAAATGTAAAGATACACTTGTTACAAGCTAGCTAAGATACTTTTTGATAGGCAGGAAGATCATGTTTTAGAAGAAAGTTGTTTTTTTTTTTCTTTGTAAAATATATAACTCAAAAAAAAAAAGACCACTTATAAAAACTGTAAATACATGTACGTGAATAACGATCTAAATATCACTTTGAATATTTACTAACTTATGTAGCATCGTAGTATCGCCTTTGATGTCCCTACAGAAGTTTGCTTTTTAAAATCACTGTAACAAATGGAAATTGGTGTACGTGAATGCGCAATTTTGCCATTTTCAAATTTTTGAGAAGAAATTTAAAAATTCCAATGCTTTTACATGTTTTTTCTCATAAACATTATCAGTTTATAGTAATAAAAATAATGATGGTAATAATGATAATGATACAAAGTAATTTAAAATTCCTCTCTTAATTTCTACAATTTCTACCCTTCTTTTTATACCCCCAACAAATGAAGTGGGGGGGGGTATACTGGAGTGACCTTGTCCGTTCGTCCGTACATCACGAAAAGCTTTTCCGGGACATAACTTCCAAAGTAAAAAAGCTAGTTACTTCAAACTTCATATACAGATAAATCACATTAAGGAGAAGTGCAGTGTACAAGAACCATAACTCTATCCCCACTATTTTTAGAGTTATTGCCCTTTGTAAATTTTACCTTTGGATTTTTGTCCAGGGCAAAACTTCAAAAGTATAAAAGCTAGTAACTTCAAACTTCATATACATATAGATCACATTAACGAAAAGTGCAGTGTACAAGAACCATAACTCTATTCCCACCATCTTTAGAGTAATTCCCCTTGGTAAATTTCAACTTCGGATTTTTGTCCGGGGCAAAACTTCAAAAGTATAGAAGCTAGTAACTTCAAACTTCACACACAGATAGATCACATTAACGAGAAGTGCAGTGTACAAGAACCATAACTCTATTTCCACTATTTTTAGAGTTATTTCCCTTTGTAAATTTTAACTTGGGATTTTTGTCTGGGGCATAACTTCCAATGTAAAAAAGCTAGTAACTTCAAACTTCATATACAGATAGATCACATTAAGGAGAAGTGCATTGTACAAAAACCATAACTCTATTCCCACTATTTTTAGAACTATTGCCCTTCGTAAATTTTAACTTCGGATTTTTGTCTGGGGCATAACTTCCAAAGTAAAAAAGCTAGTAACTTCAAACTTCATATACAGATAGATCACATTAATGAGAAGTGCAGTGTACAAGAATCATAACTCTTTTCCCACTATTTTAGAGTTATTGACCTTTGTAAATTTTAACTTGGGATTTTTGTCCGGGTTATAACTTCAAAAGTACAGAAGCTAGTAACTTCAAATTTCACACACAGATCACATTAAGGAGAAGTGCATTGTACAAAAACCATAATTCTATTCCAACTATTTTAAGGGTCATTGCCCTTTGTAAATTTTAACTTTTGATTTTTGTCCAGGGCATAACTTCCAAAGTAAAAAAGCTAGTGACTTCAAACTTCATATACAGATAGATCACATTAATGAGAAGTGCAGTGTACAAGAACCATAACTCTTTTCCCACTATTTTTAGAGTTATTGCCCTTTGTAAATTTTAATTTTGGATTTTTGTACGGGTTATAACTTCAAAAGTACAGAAGCTAGTAACTTCAAACTTCACACACAGGTCACATTAAGGAGAAATGCATTGTACAAAATTCATAACTCTATTCCAATTATTTTAAGGGTCATTGCCCTTTGTAAATTTTAACTTTTGATTTTTGTCCAGGGCATAACTTCCAAAGTAAAAAAGCTAGTGACTTCAAAATTCATCTACAGATAGATCACATTAATGAGAAGTGCAGTGTACAAGAACCATAACTCTATTCTAACTATTTTTAGAGTTATTCCCCTTTGTAAATATTAACTTTGGATTTTTATCTGGGGCATAACTTGCAAAGTACAAAAGCTAGTAACTTCAAACTTCATATACAATCAGATCACCATAAGGAAAAGTGCACTGTGCAAGAACCATAACTCTATTCTCACTATTTTTAGAGTTATTTCATTTTGTAAATTTTAATTTTGGATTTTTGTCCGGGGCATAACTATCCAAGTATAAAAGCTAGTAACTTCAAACTTCATATAGAGATAGACCACATTAACAAGAAGTGCAGTGTACAAAAACCATAACTCTGTTCCCACTATATTTAGAATTATTGCCCTTTGTAAATTTTAATTTGGATTTTTATCAGGGGCGTAACTTGCAAAGTACAAAAGCTAGTAACTTCAAACTTCATATACAATTAGATCAACAAAAAGCAAAGTGCACTGTGCAAGAACCATAACTCTATTCCCACTATGTTCAGAGTTATTGCCCTTTGTAAATTTTATCTTTGGATTTTTGTCTGGGGCATAACTTCCAAAGTATAAAAGCTAGTGACTTCAAACTTAATATACAGATAGACCACATTAACGAGAAGTAAAATACAAGAACCATAACTCTATTCCCACTAGTTTTTTATTCAACTCTTACTTTTGTATTAAACCATTCTGCATTCTGTGACAAAGAGCTGTTTTGTGACAAGGAGCTGGTGGGGGGTATGATCACGTTTAGTGATAGCTCTAGTTAGAATTAGAATACCTATTATATTCTGGTTATCTTTTTCCCTGCATTTTAGTACCATTTGTCAAGATGTTCTGTTTGTGGAAAGAAAAAAGCAGATACAAAAATGAAATAAAAATCTTTCAGGAGAGTCAATATTTCTGAAATTGTCCACCAAAAGATTGCGGCTTCTATGATGCTATGCATCATAAATTTGTCTTGTTTCAGTAAGGGATATTGTGAAGAATTTATTAGGTTGGACTATTTTAAATTAATCTTAGTGAGAATAGACTACATATATTTAACCCCTTACCAAACAATCATGACTTTCAATGGCCCTGAGGAAGAAGGCTTTTGAAAACATCGTTGGATAAGGAGAAACTGCTAGTAACCAGCATTTTCTGCTTTTCCCACAGTGTTTTCTACCCTATTAAGGGCCACTTTTGTCATTTGAGCCACCTTTAATTTGTCTTGTGCAAATGCTTTTAATTTTGACATGTCCAAAATTTTGCTGTTTGGTAAAGAGTTAAAAAGACTGTTTTTCTGCAGTTTCAAAGTTTTTGGACTGGATAATTTCACATATATTTTCTTGAAAACTTACTTTTTATAGACTACCTGGCAGGCTTCCTGCTGGGCTTTGTATTTGGCGCCATTTGCGATAGATTTTTTAATAAATGTGGCGCAAGAAAACGCAGATTGGCGGAAATGACTGGCGCAGATATTTCTCGTATCGGGATGCCGTACATTTTGATACTGGTACCCTTCACTGCAATGCATGGATGCATGACCACCAATCTATCAATAAAGTTGAAAAAAATCATCGGGAATAAAGTATTGCATGGATGTAATCCAAATTACTTTACAAATCGATGTCATTTACACCTTACTATCCGAATAAACATACAGTACACTTCCCATAACATAAACTTTCAGGCTAGACAAAACTTGGCAGTTAACTCAGGAAAACTATAAGAAAGTGATAGTATCGAAGACCAGTGTCCCATATAAATTGTGAATGTAACTAAATGTGAAAATGAACCATAATCGCAGGTAAAATCGATAGATTCTGTATTAATATACAGCGGGTTTCCGAAATACCAACCATGTTGTCACTGACTAAAACCCAGACGGTTATGTTATCGTCATCCTCGAAATTTTCTATGTCGTTTTTCCTGCATTAATCGCCCACCATTCGGAAAACTTGTTTGGTTTTTAGCATTTTAACCACTGTATGTTTTAAAATGTAAATAGTCCCCACATGAAAAAAATTAATTTTTAGCATTTTAACTTCCATATGTTTCAAAATGTAAATAGTCCCCTCATGAAAAAATTGTTACAGATTTAGAAATTTCTCTAAATGAGCAATTTCTACTTTTGTAACAAATTTTTCACATATTGACTTTGTTGTTGTTTGGTTTGTACCATTTAAACTTCTATCTGTTTAAAAAAAAAAGTCTCTTTAAAACTTTGTTACAACAGGAGAAATGGCAATCAGTGACCTAGTTCTGCTTTTGTCACAGTGGTTTTACAAACATTAATGATAGATCTACTTAAACTTCAAACATAATGATTTCACATTGTTAACATAACTAATTTTTGAAATATATTCAGGCAATAAACATAGATATGATAAAAACAAATGTTTTCTTATTTATATTATTACTTATGACACAACCATGCAATGATAATTTATTGACCAATTTTTGGTTATGCCCATCCTAGTGTACTTTCATTTTAAAATTGGCACCAACTGGCTCCAATTATTTCAATCTGGCGCAAACTTTTCTCACTTGGAGAAAGTGATGGCGCAAGAAAAAAAGTAGCCAGAGGGAACCCTGCCTGGTTTTTATGTTACATGAGGGGTGATCAGATAGTCTACAGAAAATCTTTTTCGATTTGACATAGAAATAAGACGAAACATAAATATATTACAAAACAGTTAATTTCCTATTAAAGCACAAATTTTCAAACTAATAACTACATTGCTTAATTATGGTCCTCATAGCAACCGCAGGACGGTAGATTTTGCCAAAAATTCCAAATTATTTTGCACAGCTTATACAAATAACTGAGTCTGGTTCACCTGTTTCACAGTATACATCAAAAACCTAAATGCTACGAATGCTACAAATATTTAGCATGACACTGATGACATCATTTGCAATTTTGATGTAATTTCTGTAAACAAGGCAGGTTCCAGACAATTGCGATTATGTGGGTTAAACAACAAACTGCAAACAAATTTGTGTTTAAAGTGGATTTTCAAGAGTAAAAACCACATGACAATTCTGGTGAATGCATACAAGGATGCTGCTTCTGTCATTAATGAGCCATGCTCTGTGAAAAGGGGGCTTAATGCACCTGCAAAATGTATCAACCCAGGTCACCCTGAGCAGGTAGACCTGGGTTGAAACTTTTTGCTCTTGGTGAATTTTTTGCATGTCAAAGGACCATTCTACTTCATGATTCCATCAATTGTTAGATAAAATCAATTTGATAGATGCATAAATAGGTTACGATAGGTATAATGTGTCATGGATATGCATTTAATCCCCTTTTGCTAGATTGCTTCTCATTTAAAAGTGGTTCTGAACCTTTGAAGAGGGACAATAAAACCTGTCTGATGATGGGTGCAGCCACTGTCCAGCAACAATCACTTCATCTTATATCAACATATTTATAAGGTACTGGACAATAGTAGACTTATCAAAATCAAAGAAACTAAAGCATCATATTCAGGGAATTTTTCAGACTCCTGGACTGTGAGTTGTAGAGAGTGTTTTATATTCCGTGGCAAGTACTTTGAGAAGGAGAAAGAGCTAACCTTGTCTAGGTCAACCTAAGATATTTGTTGTTGTTACCGCCTTGGGCCAAATGGTGCATTTTGACTACTTCAGGGACTGCAAATTTTGCATTTGCAGGGATATGCCAACGCCATGATTCCGCGATATTATCGTGTAAAAAATCGGAGAAATCTCATTAAAAATCTCAAAATGTGAGAAAAAATCGCATCCAAAGGAAAAGATCAGTGATTACATGAAACGAACTTTTACTTTCATTTTCGATAGTCAACAAGGAAGATAAATCATCAGACTGGTGTACACGTGCTTTTTACATGATATCTAGACCACATTACGCATTCGGCAAAGCTCGGGTAATCCATTGATCAAGTTAGATGTAGGTATGGAATTGGCCGAGTTGTGACGAGTGTACAACAGCTATCTTAATAATCGTTTCGTTTTGGTTTTGTTCCGTAAAGCGTTTTTCGTGTCGCAAGTTTGCAGACAGAGTTTTCAATCGAAAGCACCACTAAAAACAAAGTTGAAGCCAAAAGAGAGCAACAAACGATATTCAAAATGATTAGCCCAATCTCGGAGGCTCCAAGTAAAAATGGCTTTAAAACCACCACTTGTTGTGGTACGATCAAGATAAAAACGTCATGTACTGCTATCTCTGTCGAGAACGGCACTGTTCTAAAAGTAAAACCGTATCGATCGGTACAATTTTAAGACATTTTGAGAGTAAGGAGAACAAACACGCTGTAGCTATATCTACCCCTAAATCACGGTCAGCTTTTGAAACTGTCATCAAAAAAAGTTGACTTTCGGGAATCGAGTATTAACATCATTATCTCTCGCTAGATGGCATTCTACAAATACACATCTAATTTATGCATTCTGGGTACAGAACCGTTACTTTGAATTTCAAAATAAAATAAACCTTTACTCAATAAAACGCTACCTGGTATGATTCATTCAGCTATGATCAGCTAGCATGTAACCTATGCACCGGCCATTTATTAAAACAGCCCTTGCAGGCTTGGGTAATAGCTTCGGTATAAGCCCTCCTTTTCCCAAGTATATGGGATAGGTGATGCGTCATAGCAGAAAGGTCGAATCTTGGAAGAATATGACATACGCAGTCTAAGGTATTAACATGCATGAAATATGTGTAATTCGGTTGTGTACAGAGGAGATTGTTGCACTTCTTTGTATTTGAAGGATTAGCAGGATTCAAATTTCAGTGTTTCCAGTAGATTTTATTTCAAGGTTACACTTGTGCCTGAGCTTTAAATCTGGGGTAAGATTGCATGTTAGAGGGTATCGATGACAATAATGGTTCCCAACTATTGTTACAGCAATCCACATTGATAATTTGCAACAAAAAAGTCTGTTGTACTACGATATTTGTGTGAATTTACTGCTTAAAGTCATTAAGACACTGAAATGACGGTCTGAAGTGACTCTGATCGGACAGTGTCAGAGAGACATTTTGTTGTGTCATTGATTTTCATGTTTTTTGCGCCGATTAATTTTTGCCGTCTGTTAATTTCTGGATAGATATTTCCACATGATTTGACATAAATTTGTCAATAAGAGTAACAAGTAACTTCAAAACCTGTCATTTTACACAAGATCAGTGGATAATGGCCTTTTTTGTCCATGTATTTTCTTACGTGAGGTCTCGCATGTAACCAATATTTGTTAGGTGAATTTCAATTTTATAACATGATTTACATAATAATTTGCCCAAGTGGGAACTCTGAATTTATTATAGAATATTACAAAGTTGAATTTTTCTGATCCTCTAAGTTTATGTATGTGTCATTCAACTCAAGTCAACTCAAATTAGGCTATGATAGATCGTCGAGTTCGAAGAATATGTTAGAACTTTGTAGCAGAGTGGGGGGTGACTTTATATTCACTCCTGTTCAGTTTTAAGCTTGTTTGTATCTCCTTTTTTATCAATTTCATCGGCATTGACAACAATTATCTCATATTTTCTAAAAAGAATCTCATTAAAAAGATTTATATGGGATTTTCTCTCATAGCTTTCATAGGACAGGCATATCCCTGCATTTGATGTTTGAAATGACTGATGACTGGGTCTTTTACTTGTATTAAATCAATCTATACTTGGTAGACATTTCATAAACATCACACGTAAAATAAAGTATTGAGAGAACTTTTCTGCAAACCATTTTAACAAGCCTCGTACATGCTGTCATAATCATTATCAAATTATTTTCACTTTACAGGAGTCATACTCCATGCTTCATGATTTTGAGTTGACCGTTCCCAAGGAAGAAAACGACAAAGTGGATTCTCTGAGATACTCTTTCCAAAAGCTCTTGGTCTCAGCTGTAAGTCATAGGCCAACCTGAACCAACCTGTTTAGAATATTTTTATTCTTGCCTTCATACAAAGTTGGGATGGAAACACCTGTGATAAACAATTCTTACATACATGTTTCTGTTATGAATTATTTGTGTATATTTGAATACTGTTCTAATATATATATATTATTTGTATCTGAAAGCTGAATGTCAGGAGCTAAGCCCCTGTATTGCACTTGAGGCATAGCACAAAATGCAGAGCTTGTGATTTTTTCTCCCCTCATCAGCTAAAGTTCTTTAAGAGGATTGATGAAAGTCATTGCAACATGACATTCCTCTCTCACTGCTGGATATAGTTTATCTTTGTTTCTGTAGGAAAGTAGACACAGACTTTAAAAGAGTTAAGTGAGTAGCACTGACCAGAGAAACATCAGAATCACATGGATAGGTGCACTGGTTGCCATTACATAACCAAAGTACAATGAAAACTCCGGTAACTCTTTAACACAAGACAAATTTTAAACTGGTCTTAAATTGAAAGCATTTGCAGCCAACGATGAGACTCAAAAACTGAAATTTGCCCTTGGAAGGGCAGAAAATGTGGGAAAAGGAGAAAATGTTGGTTACCAGTATTTTCTCCTTTTCCCACAATGTTTTCAAATGCCTTTTTCTTAAAGGTCGTTAAAACTCGGCATTGTGTGGTGAAGGGTTAAACACTCAATAGGTTTACTGTCTGAAGAATGGTACAATTTTCATGAGCTTTATCTTACTGTGAAATGAAACTAAATACATGTACTGTCATATTATAGTTTTCAAATCTTAAAAGATCTTACAGTATTCTTTGATTGGAAAAAAGAACCCATTCTGTATTGCAGCAGATCACCTTTGAAAACTTGGTTGCAAAAGGAAATACAATTTTGTAAGAAGCTATTTATAAGCATTTTATCCTTTTGCAATTTTTCTATATGCATCTTATGTTTTTAACAGTGGTTCTTTTCAGTAATTTATATTGTCCAAGAATGTCTTCAAAGTTAACTGCTTCAAAGTAATCTCGGGAGATAACAAAACAAAGCAGATCTGCTCTCATTAGTGTGGCATCTATGCTATAATAGTTATTTCACAGTAAGATTGTAAATATTTTAATTATTTCAGAACCATGTACAAGATGATCTTGTGCGTCTTCAGCCAGGATTTAAGAAGGAACTTTTGATATCAGTAGAAGTATTTCAGAAAGATGTGGTGGATTACACTGGAAACTATGATGAGGTATGTTTACAAAGCCTCACAATTTTTATACGCCGCCAGAGGCGACGTATACTGCGTCATCATCTCCGTCTGTCCGTCCGTCCCTTCATCCGTCTGTATGTACGTCCATTTCTTGTGAACGCAACTCCTCCCACATTTCTTGACGGATTTGGATAAAATTTGCACAGAATGTTTCTCATCATGTGACCTATTGCATATTGTCAAGGTTTTGCGATTTGTAGCTGCGTCATGGAAAAAGGGGGCTTCATGTTCTATTTCATTCCATTTCTTGTGAATGCAACTCCTCCCACATTTCTTGACGGATTTGGATAAAATTTTCACAGAATGTTTCTCATCATGTGACCTAGCACATATTTTTAAGGTTTTGCGATTCAAAGCTGCGTCATGGAAAAAGGGGGCTTCATGTTGTATTTCATTTTTCACCAATATCTCTTTAATTACTGGACATATCTCAACGGATTTGGATGAGATTTTCACAGGTCATGTGACCTAGCGCATATTGTCAGAGTTTTGGAATTTATTGCTGTCTCATGGAAAAAGGGGGCTTCATGTCAAATTTAATTTTTATACGCCCATCTAAGACGGGACGTATTATGGGATCACCAATGGCGTCCGGGCTGGCGGGTGGGCGGCGTCCAGTTCTTTGTCCGTAGCATAACTTTGTCATCTCCGGTCCAATTGACTTGAAACTTGGCATTTGTGTTTGTTGCAATCATATGGAATGCAGTGCGAAAGAACCATAACTCTACCTTGTGCCGTCTTTGAGTTATTTTCCTTAGATTGTCATTTTTACAGCATTTTCTGCTTGTCCAGAGCATAACTTTGTCATCTGCAGTCCGATTGACTTGAAACTTGGCATTTGTGTTTGTTGCAATAATACGGAGTGCAGTGCGAAAGAACCATAACTCTACCTCGTGCTGTCTTTGAGTTATTTGCTTTGATTGTCATTTTTACATCATTTTCTGCTTGCCCGGAATATAACTTTGTCATCTCTAGTCTGAACATCTTCAAATTTGGTATACATGATTGTTGGAAAATTACGGAGTGCAGTGCACAAGAACCATAACCCTTCCTAGCACTATTTTGAGTTATTCCCCCTTAGATCTTCATTTTTATAGCATTTCTTTCTTGTCCGGAGCATAACTTTTTCATCTTAAGCAGGAATGACTTGAAATACGGTATGCTTATTTGTTGCAATATTTGGAAGTGCAGTGCGCAAGAATTGTAACTATCTCGTGCTGTCTTTGAGTTATTTCCCTTTGATCGTCATTTTTACAGCATTTAGTGCTTGTCCGGAATATTACGTTGTCATCTCAAGTCAGAACGACTTCAAACTTGGTATGCATGTTTGTTGCAATATTACAGAGTACAGTGCGCAAGAACAATAACTCTGCCTAGCGCGGATTTTGAGTAATTCCACTTTGATCTTCATTTTTACGGTATTTCTTGCTTGTCCGGAACAGAACTTTGTCACCTCAAGTCAAATTGACTTGAGACTTGGTAAACATGTTTGTTGCAGTTACAAAAAGTGCAATGCACTGGAGCAGTAACCTTACCTAATGCCCTTGTGGAATTATTCCCTATTCATTATTTTTTTTTACAGCTTTTCATGCTTCTCTACAATATAACTTTGTCTTTTCATGTTGGAATGACCTGAAACTTTCTATGCATGTTTCCTTAACATTAGAGGAGACATTCATGCCTATTTCAATCACTTGCATGATTTCTGCTGCACTATTATTTTCTTCTACCTACCCTTTACGATTATTATCCCTCCTTGACAACTGGCGGTGGGACGGGCGTATCTTGCGACAATTTGCCGCTCTTGTTCATCGATGTATCTCCAACTAATGGACATAATTTCATGAAACTTCATATTTTTATTGGTTAATCAAAGCCAATGACCAGTGAGTCCGTTGTGCGTCCGTCTGTCCATCCATCAGTCCGTGCGTAAACCTTTTAGATCACTTGTAACACAATACAGTAAAACTCCTCTATTAAGACCACCCATGGTACTTTTAAAATTTGGTCTCATTGGTGGGGTGGTCTGATTTTCGGGTTTCACACGCAAGCCTACATTTTGATATAAACCCTTGCTCTGAGTAGACTTGTGCAGGGCTAAGTGATGTGAATGGTAAATGCATTTCATTTAGGAAAGTCCAAGTACACAAATTAAAATGACAAGAACATTCTCATGTTCACTGAAAAGTTAAACGTTTCTTGAATTTTATTAAATAAATCCACCTGTAAAAGCCTGTCAATTCATAATTGTCTATTTAAAACAGTCATAACCAGGCATGTATCGCCAAATCTCAATTATCGTGCATACCTCAATTATCGTGCAATGAAATGTCTTTCAAACAGGTGATTTTTTGCCGAATGTTTTGGTTACGTTGTCTGAACAGGTCACATGACTTACATGACAATGCAAAATTTACACTTGTGAGCAAAATAGCTGCAAAGACAGGAAAATATTTTCAAGCAATAACTTTTGACTTTTTTTTTTTTTTTTTCTATCTAAAATGTAATTAATGAATGAATAAGGGTATTCTGCAGAATCAAGGGTTTTTATTTTAACAGCTAGAATAAGTGAACCTCATTAAATATTACGCTACAAATAATTGATTTTGCAGCTTTTTTGCTAACCAGTGTAACCAAACTTTGATTGCATGCACGATAATATAAGAAGTAGTCCAAAATTTTACAAAGGTCAACATGGCAACATTTCTCGAAAAATGCTGTTGATATGAACAACAGAATTGGACCAAATTTCATTCAAAGATAAAACAAGGTCTGTCAAATTTATAAAATATATGACATCATATAAAAAGCTGGATTCTGAAATACACAGAACCCCAGTCTCCTTACATGCACGATAATTGAGACGAAGAGGATATATAAATTAACTAAATGAATCTGAAGACTAAAGAATCTAATGTAACTGATAGAACTTTCCATATTCTCATTTTTGGTCTGCTTTTTTACATAGTGTAGTCTAGAGAACTCATATTCCAAGTGCCGATTTTCATTTTTAAACAAAGATTTTCAAAGACGTGCTGATCTCTGAACGTTTGACGTCTACGGAAAATCTCGCGCGGCCCCCCCCCCCCCTTTTTTTTTTTTTTTTTTTTTTTTTTTTTTTTTTTCATTTTTATCCGAGATGATTATTCGAACAGTCCTGCTAATCGTCGATCTCACGGTCGTCGTGGTCACTTGTTGACAATCACATATTTGTCACGGTATATAATTAAGGTATGTAAAGTGTCAATTTTTGAAACGAAATGATAAGCCCATCTCGATCACCACCATACCCAAGCGTCTTAAATTACATCAGCTGGCTATAAACAACAAATCTTGATCACCCGGATGTAGACATGTTTGTCGTCCGGGTCAGCGACGTGTGATAAACTCTTGATTACCGCGTGAAAGCCGAATCGATGGTTTAAAAATATCAGTTCACAGCTCGTTTGATTATGTTACGTAACATCCTGATCAGTTAACACAATCATGTTACAATCAATGGTCGATAGACTAACAAAAGAGTGATTATTGATTGTCAATTTCAACAGACCCAAGAATATTCGTACATGAGGCACAGTCTGTGGTGCGTGATTACGGACGCGTGAAAATGACTGGTCGTAAAGAATTTATGGAAATTGAGTGGTCGTTTCATGGGGTTAAAATCCGCAGGTAAAGTCATATTGGTACTGAAAATGGTGGTCGTAATTTCAGAATAGCGGGGTGCTCGTATTTCCGGGTTCGTGATCATTGATCTTGAAGAAGGAAAAATTCCGTTCTGACAAAAATCATTCGTAATAGTGGGTTGCTCGTATTGTCGGGGTGGTCTTGAGGAGAGGTTTTCCTGTATATCCATTGAGCTACCTAGGCAGGTGCTAGAAATTCCAACACTTTAGTCTCTATAGCTAGCTACTTGAAATAGCCATGTGGCGGCGTATATTGTGACGACAGCACTCTTGTTCATCTTGTTATGAAAGATTTTTCAGAAATCCTCATTATGATGCATATTTGCCGCTCTTGTTCCATAATGTTTTCAAAAGCATTTTTATGCTCCCCAAAGGGGGAGCATATAGTCGCCACTTCGTCTGTCCGTCCGTCTGTCCGTCCTTCCGTCTGTCCTTCTGTCTGTCCTTCCGTCTGTATGTCCGTCCTTCCAAAGCCATTCCTCCACAACCCCTGGACCAAATTGGATGAAACTTCATATATGAATTCCTTAGGATATTGCGCCCATGTATTTTCCCAGTTTTCCAATTTGACACTGTGTCTTGGAAAAAGGGGGTTTCTTGTAAAATTCCAATTTTTACTTATATATATATATCTCCTTCAGTTTTCGTCAAAATTTCATGAAACTTCATATTTATATTGTTTATTAAAAGTTTCACCATGTACCCTTGTTTTTTAACTATGCAAAACCATGTTACGGGAAAAGGGTGCTTAATTTCATTACTTTAGGTTTTGTTTTTTTGGACTCTGAAATTAAACATTTCCCAGTTTCTTCAAGACTATTCAACATATATGTTGCTGATCAAAAGCTCTGACCATGATTTCATTCTTTCCTATTTATACTAAGCTGTGTTATTATGCTCCCCGAATGGTGAGCACATAGTCGCTGCTTCGTCTGTCCTTCCGTCTGTCTGTCGGTCAAAAGCCATTTCTCCACAACCCCTGGACCAAATTGGATGAAACTTCATATATGAACTCCTTAGGATATTGTGCCGATGTAGTTTTCCCGGTTTTCCAATTTGACACTGTGTCTTGGAAAAAGGGGGTTTCTTGTAAAATTACAATTTTACTAATATCTTCAGTTTTTGTCAAAATTTCATGAAACTTCACATTTATATTGTTTATTAAAAGTTTCACCATGTGCCCTTGTTTTTTTATCTATGCAAAACCATGTTATGGGAAAAGGATGTTTAATATCTTATAACTTTAGGTTTTGTTTTTTTGGACTCTGAAATTAAACATTTCCCAGTTTCTTCAAGATTATTTAACATATATGTTGCTGATCAAAAGCCCCAGACCATGATTTTATTCTTTCCTATTTATACTAAGCTGTGTTATAGAAAAATAGGGCTTAATGACAAACTCAAACACGAAGTTTATAAATGCTTAATCTGATATTTTTTCAGACAATTTTGCCACTACTATAATAGTAATATTTGATTTACAGGTTGTTCACATTGACAGAAAGTTTTACTCCACTGCTCCAAGAGTTATACCCCTTCTTTATTTAATTATTAGAACATTAGCGAATGCAGTTTGGCAGACGGGACGAAACACAAGTAGCCTGTTTCACTCCACCCTCCTCTCCTGTGACCAACCATTTACCGACAGCCTTCACTTTCCTAAAAAGAGACCTGTTCAGGGAGCATAATCCGTCTACGACTGCTCATATCTTTCTTGGTTGTTGAAACTCAGTATTGTGTGGTAAAGAGATAAAGCACCTTGTGGTGGTGATTGTGAGGTAGAGCATAGGCTTCGTAGGAAAATGGTCGCAAGCTTGATTCTTGGGATTGGGTGTCAACTTTGAGAACTGTTCATTTGCTCACACATTTGGCATGTGTACTGTTGGTTTCCAGGAGGTATAATAGAGCGACACTAGTGAAAGTTGCACAAACTTGTTTCTCAGTCAATGTTAATGAAATATGGAAAAAAAATTATAAAACCACATTTCACAACTTTAATTGTCTTTGTGGTCAGTGTAGATCAATATCAGACTAAACAAAATAATATGGTCTATGAATGACACTGTCCCCTTTACTGAAACATTCTGAACAAAGGCAGCCTTTTTATTGTATTTAGTTTAGTCCTAAGTGTAAGTTGTTTGACAAATTTATTCACACCCCTAGGGGTTGAAATGTATCAATAGGGATCAGTGTTTGTAATTCCACTAATTGTTCCATATTGGTTTAACGATGTATATCACAAATTTTTCTAACCGAGAGATTTTTTAAAAACTTTGCACATACAAAGCTCATCATGTCTCTAGGAGATTACAGTAAAGAAAGATATGGGTCACCATGCTCGTTTCTGAGAAATTTGCCTTTGAAAAAGGTATATAAAGTTAAAAAAAAATTCAGCTTATATTTGATTTAACACGCTTTTCTTTAATAGTCGGTTAAACAGGAAAATTACCGGAAGAATGTACAAATGTACATCATTTTAATGAAAACTCATTTAGTTTTGCACAAAAGATATATGAAAGCCTGGTTTTGAGCATGGTAAATTTACAAATATGCTTGTTACATATAGACCATTGAGCTAAAAAGGGAGATAATTTGACTGAATTAAGGGTTAATCTTTAATAAATACATACTTTCTAATGGACAGATTTTTCTTAAAATTTGCACACTTATACTATTTGTAATTCTAAACAATAAGAATAAAAATGGCACCTACCCATGCTTATTTTGTCAGAAGAAAGGGACGAAGGTCACTGTGAAAGTTATTTTTTTCAAGGAAAAAGTAGGATAAAAGCTCTGCAGCCACAGTGGGGAAAGGAGAAATAATTTTCAAAGTGGAAACAGCTATACTTCAACAGTTTTAAATTTCCTGCTTTTGTTTGCTTGTTTGGTGTGTAACGCCGTGTCATCAGTATTTTAATTATTTGATGGTGACAGTTCACAGAACCATTTTTTTCCTCATTACTAATACTACCCGAAGAAAATGCTACTTGTCTCAGTCTCAGTGCACCATTAGTATTACCATATGTGCAAAAAATACATAGGTGAACTTTTGATTCACTATCCATGACAAAAGCACATGTGCAGTATGTGTGCGCAAACATTTGTGATATACATCACAGGGATGTAAAATTCCACTCGTATTGATGAGTAACATTTGGCTTCGGGCAAGTAGAAAAAATGCTAAGCTCGTCCTGTCGGACGAGAACATTTTAAAACTTGAATTCTTAATTTGTCCAGTAAAATTCAAATTACAGGTTATTTCACGGCAAACACAAAACGAAAGTAAAACAGAAATTCCAGAGCGTCTCTTTGATCACGATACAGGATGTTTATGTTTATTACGCATGCGCATCTGTAAAGCGCTTGATGGGTTTTCTGTTCACGGCGTCGGTTAGAGTAGTATACCTGTACGATCTATGCTACAATTCCTTTATTATTAGATCGGGACAGGTTTACCAGTCAAGCCACCGGAAAAAATACTACTTTGTTTATATTGACACCGTAGTATCGATGATTCTCATTACTTCATGAATACTCGTATCTTCGTGAATCTATGTTTGCTATCAATATTTTTTGCTCACTGCTTTTTTTGGCTGCTATGAAACCTTTTTTAAAAACATTCCCGAGAAGCTCTCTAAGCCGAAGAAATAGGTCAAAAACATAATTAAAATAAAAAAGGTCACATTTTATCGAAAACCACCATTCTCCCCCATCACAACATTTATTTACACTTTGTGCCCATAGTTTCAAAGTACGATACAGAATATGCATCTGTGAATCTGTGATAAGTTTAGAGGCTGTGACCTTTAGGAATACCCCTTGAATGACGTCATTTGACTACATTTGGAATGACTGTGTTTCTCCAAAATGAATCACGAATTTATGGGAAATCACGGTCCGAGAAATGGTCTAGTAAATTTCTAGCAGTGATCAAATATATTTTTAGGGTGATTTCGTCATGACAAATGAGTTAATTGTACTTTCCCTTGCCCAGAAATAATTTCTGACACTTTCTCTGTCTATTAATATGCCGGAATTAAATCATTGCTTTGTTTCTCTCTTTGAAAGAATGAAAATACCAGTAAGGTTCACGAATCTTTGAGAAAAGGGCATATATGCAGTAGAAATGGCCATTCAAGTCCGCAAGTTGGGACGAGTGATAGTGTCATAAGGACAAGTAACTTTTTCTACCAACTCGTCCTACAGGACAAGTAGACAAAGAAAAAATTTTACATCCCTGCATCATTAAGTCCTAATTTTAATAATAAAAGCACCTGTTACGACTATTGTTGCCTTTGCAGCCAGTATAGATTAAGATAAGACTGCACAAAACATGCAATCTGATTTTTTATTTACACTGGCCGCTTTGCTGAAACTTTCCAGACAAGAGCAACCTTAGAATTGCCCTATCAGGGTCTTCTTTTTGGAAAGAAAATCCAGTTGGGTTTGTTCAGGGCTCAAGGGGTTGAGACCAGCCATCTGATTGGCTGAAATGGTCTGTGTCTGCAACTCAGATGGCTAGTCTTCAGATTTGAAAACAGAATTTGGAATATTTCGATACAGCCTCACATAAGTAAGTGAAATTTACCAAAATAACCTTTTTTATAGAATGGTCCAATGGCGGAGGGTATATCACCAGTGGAAGCAAATGACAGACTACAAATATTTCAGGTGAGGGATCATCATTAGACACAAGTGTTGAAATATTTTTCGTTATTTAAATACTTAAGAATTTTTCGGCTCAAATACATGCATTGCATGCCAATTTTAGCAGATCTGATGGAAAAAGATAACTCTATTTACATAGTGTCAAACAGGTTCTGAATACAGCATGATGATGTAAACCATGAGCAGACTGCATTCGGCTTGGTTTCTGATTTGATTTGTCAAAATGTTAGATTTTGCATCATTCATAAAAAATGGCTTTCACCTTCTTAGCATGTATTTGTTTTTAACTTTATACCATTTTTCAATAAAATTGTCCATTATTACAATATTGTGTTGTTAGAGCTTGATGGTATATAATAAAAAAGGAATATGTTGTAACTTTCCTGCGACTTGTATTTGCTTCTCTCTGGGAAGAAAATTTTGGCATTTTGCTTGACTTTTGATCTTGCTAGATATGTGCAGCTCGAGGTAAAAAGAAGCAGAAAAGAAAATTGCTACAGTATAATATTTTGTATGTTTGTAATGATGCATCTACATGTATAGTATGTAGATAGGGTTTGATGTGGGTAGGGTTTGATGTAGCTAATTTGAAATATAAGCAGATACAGAAATTGTTAATTTTTCATGTACTCAGAATTGCTCATTGCACACCTAGGTCTACAGGATCTCTCTTAGATAGTTATTCATCAGTGATAAGTCAGATTTTCATTGATTTGATAACTTGGAAAAATTGGACATATTTAAAAGATAATTTTGTGCAATTGTCTTTGGTTAGGAATAGTAACCATTAGGAAAAAATATTTGAAGATGACTTACTGAATGTTCAGTCCTGAATAATCCTTTCCTAGATATTAACTGGGCAAAAGTAATACGTGTGGCATTGAAAAGGGATCTTGATTCAGAAGAGTTAATGTGAACAGCATTTGAAATAGGACCTTGATTCAAAAGAGTTAATGTGAACAACATTGCACTCCTCTGGTTTTATTCTATTCTTCTATCAGAGCCAGTTTGACGAACTCTGGAACAAGTTCAACATCTACTCTGCTGGAGAGCAGTTATTTGGACTGACATCTACAGACTATCCAAGTTTGTCACGTATAAAGAAAGAGCTGAACCTTCTTCAGAAATTGTATGGACTGTACAGCACTGTCATGAACAGTATCAGTGGTTACTTTGATATCTTATGGACAGAAGTTGACATTGAAAAGATAAACCAAGAACTTTCAGATCTGCAAAACAGGTACTTTTGATTTTTGTCTTCAAATGATAACATCTTGTGTGATACTTCCAAATTTATGTATCATGAGTATATTTGTGTTTATCTTTTGTTGTTGTTTTTTTTTTAAATTGATCATTTTTTCCATAGGTATGTAAAGATGTGATAAAAGGTAGAAACATGTATTGTATAATGTGTTTCCTGCTATGGTATGTTGAAGGATTTTTTCAGAAATAAACAGACACTAGAATTTGATTTTTTATATAACCTATCAATAATCAGAAGTCCATGCTCAATTCAACAATTATAATTATTATAAAGACTAACAGTTATATGTACATCAAAGGTGATAAAATAATGAGGATGCCATCCATTATTAGTGTTTTTATGCCCCCCTTCAACGAAGTGGGGGTATATTGCTTTGCACATGTTGGTCGGTCGGTCGGTCGGTAGACCTTACCTTGTCAGGATGATAACTAGACACAGAATTGACCTAGCTTCGTCAAATTTGGCACAGACATGCGTCTTGGAGTGTAGATGATCCCTATTGATTTAAGGTCAATCGGTCAAAGGTCAAGGTCACAGTGACAATCAACATGTTGATATATAGACCAAACCTTGTCCGGATGATAACTAGACGCAGAATCGACCTAGGTTCGTCAAATTTGGCACAGACATGCGTCTTGGAGTGTAGATGATCCCTATTGATTTTGAGGTCAATCGGTCAAAGGTCAAGGTCACAGTGACCATCAATATGTTGATATAGAGACCAAACCTTGTCCTGATGATAACTAGACACAGAATTGACCTAGCTTCGTCAAATTTGGCACAGACATGCGTCTTGGTGTGCAAATGATCCCTATTGATTTTGAAGTCAATCGGTGTAAGGTCAAGGTCACAGTGACCATCAACATGTTGATATATAGACCAAACCTTGTCCATATGATAACTAGACACAGAATTGACCTAGCTTCGTCAAATTTTGCACAGACATGCGTCTTGGAATGTAGATGATCCCTATTGATTTTGAGGTTAATCGGTCAAAGGTCAAGGTCACAGTAACGGTCAACATGTTGATATATAGACCAAACCTTGTCCGGATGATAACTAGACACAGAATTGACCTAGGTTCGTCAAATTTGGCACAGACATGTGTCCTAGAGTGTAAATGATCCCTATTGATTTTGAGGTCAATCAGTCAAAGGTCAAGGTCACAGTGACCGTCAACATGTTGATATATAGACCAAACCTTGTCCGGATGATAACTAGACACAGAATTGACCTAGAGGTTCGTGAAATTTGGCACAGACATTTTTCTTGGAGTGCAGATGATCCCTATCGATTTTGAGATTAATCCATCAAAGGTCAAGGTCACAGTGGCCTCCAACTTGATATATAGACCAAACCTTGTCCAGATGATAACTACACACAGAATTGACCTAGGTCCTTCAAATTCTGTACAGATATTTATCTTGGAGTGTAAATGATTCCTATTGATTTTAAGGTTAATCTGTGAAAGGTCAAGGTCACAGTGACCACCAGATGATTCAGGGCCCAAAAAAATTTAAGTGTCTCAAAAATCATCATATGTGGCTCAACTTGTGGCTCCAACATTTTATTCGCATATTATCGGGGACGTAGTAAGCATCGAAGTCGACTGGGAAAAAGTGGAAGTCGAACATGCGTGCCGAAAAGAAAATTGATAACCCAGTCTGTGTATCGGCGACTGTTTACAATCTTGTATGTATACACACGGCGGTGTGTATAATTATGCGAACTGTTGACAGATTATCACGTTTAACAATTGAAGTGGGCTATAAATCAAAAAGATGACATCGATATTTCCCAATCAATTCTTTTGATATCAGTTTATGAACTGTGCCACTTCCTGTATCAATGTGGCAGTAGGGGGGCATGACTGTTTTATAAACAGACATCTTGTCTTTTTCTTATATCACAGGTGCCGCAGATTGCCAAAAGGTTTAAAAGAATGGCAAGCTTTCCTTGACTTGAAGAAGAAAATCGATGACTTCAGTGAGTCTTGTCCTCTACTAGAGCTGATGTCTAACAAAGCCATGAAAGATAGGCACTGGGAAAGAATAGCCAAACTGACTGGACATACATTTGATTTTGATTCTGAGAATTTTACTCTGAGAGACATCATGAAAGCACCACTTCTGAAATATAAAGAAGACATTGAGGTATACCTGTGCTTAACTGTATTGGTGAAAATAGTAAATAAAAGATGCACTAAGTTACTGTTACCAGTCACTCCTACTATCATGTTTCCGTCAACTGATTTGAGGGAGACATATTTTCTTCGATAGAATTGTCTGTTTTCCAGCCCACTTGTGACATTTTTGTGTCTGCTTTGTATCTTCTGAACCCATTGTCTACCTGGATGAGACAAAATGCAGAGCAGTCCCCAACATTGAGGTGGTACCAGGGGTTCAAAATCACAGGGGAGGGGTCAGGGGGAGACATTTACTTTCATGGAAAACAAACATATGGCTTGTGATTCTTTTTCAGATTTTTGCCTTTTGTGTCCTTTCTAAACAAATCTTATGAGTGCTATATTTTAAGTTGTACTTTATTTATTTAAAAATTGATAATAAATCACTTAAATGCAAGAACTGTTTGTATTCTGTAATGAGCTTAACTTAATTCTTAGTTTTATATTTGAATAAAAAAAATATATATGTATACATGTATTAAAATGATCAATTTAGTATTACCTAATTGGTCAGTTACAAATTACAGGATACCTGCATCTCAGCAGTTAAGGAAAAAGACATAGAGGCCAAACTGTCACAGGTAGTGAGTGACTGGAGTTCTAGAGACCTGAGCTTTGCCAACTTTAAAGCTCGTGGAGAGTTACTTTTAAAAGGTGCAGAGACATCAGAGATAGTTGCACTGCTGGAAGACAGCTTAATGGTCCTTAGCTCTTTGCTGAGCAATAGGTAAACTTCATTGAGAACTCCCCTTGTATGTTATTACATTGTCATACTTGACTGATGTTTTCAACATGATGGACTGAAAAATGTTGACCATGAATCCAAACACATTTTCAAATGGGTCATTCTCAAAACAATGATTTTGACAAAAGTTTGCATTCAATGTATTGCATAGACCACACACAAATACAACTTTTTAGTATTAAGATATTCTATATCTTGTAAAAACTTGGGCTTCATGGAATTGGGATGGTATCTTTTGTTTAGTAATTCAGACCATTTAATTGATATTTATCCAAAACTGTGAACTTGTGACAAATAAAACTATGCAAATAGTAGCGAAAATTTAATCAGAATAAAAGATAATAAATTTATAAGAGCCTGTTTAAATAACAATGGTTGGCAGATTAACTTACAATTTTTCTAAAAGGTACAACGCTCCTTTCAAGAAAAAGATCCAGGAATGGGTTGGAAAGCTTTCAAATACCACAGATATTTTGGAAAACTGGTTGATTGTACAGAACCTTTGGGTGTATTTGGAAGCTGTATTTGTTGGTGGTGACATAGCAAAGCAGCTGCCTCAGGTAAAATGATAGCTATTATATATAGCTTTGCAATTAAAATTTTCCTCAAAGGTTTTTAGCTCCACTGGCCGAAGGCCAGCGGGCTTATGTCATGGCCAGTCGTGCATCTGTCCATCCATGTGTTAACTTTTATTTCAGACATCTTCTTCTCTGAAACTACTCACCCAATCTTGATCAAACTTCACAGGAATGATCCTGCCATGGTCCTTTTCAAAATCTCTTGAAAGAATTTGATTCCTTCAAAAACTCTGGTTGCAATGGCAACAAAACTGAAAAATATTGGAAATCTTTGAAAATCTTCTCGTCTGAAACCATAGGCCTAGGGCTACCAAATTTGGCATGTAGCTTTATCTAGCAGACCTGTATCAAGTTTCTTCAAATTATAGCCTTGGGGTCAAATTTGGCCCTGCCCCGGGGGTCACAAGTTTTACATGGGCTTATATAGATAAAACTTTAAAAATCTTCCTGTACCTAGCCATAAGGCCTAGGGCTACCAAATTTTGCATGTAGCTTTATCTAGTCGACCTCTATCAAGAGTGCCCAAATTATAGCCCTAGGGTCGAATTTCAGCTCACCCCGGGGGTCACAAGTTTCACATAGGTTTTCATAGAGAAAACTTTAAAAATCTTCTCTTTCCTAGCTATAAGGCCTAGGGCTACTGAATTTTCCATGTAGCTTTATCTAGTCGGCCTCTACCAAGAGAGCCCAACTTGGAGCCCTGGGGTCAAGTTTGCCCCAGCCCCAGTGGTCTCAAGTTTTATATGGGCATATATATTGAAAACTTTAGAAATCTTCTTGTTACTAACCATAAGAACTAGGGCTACCAAATTTAGCTCTGTATCAGGGGTCTCATGTTTTACAGAGCCATTTATTGAGGAAACATTGAAAATCTTCTTGTTTATAACAGCACATTATAGACCTGTATTATTTAGTATGGGGCTTTATCTTGTGGACCTCTTCCAGGATTCAAGTAATTGTAGCTCTGTGGTCAAAAATGGCTTTGCCCTGGGGTCATAACTTTCTCATGGGATTTTATAGAGAAATTTTTGTATGTTTACTAGTTCAAAACCAATTGACCAAGTATGATAATGTTTGGCCTGTAGGGTTTTTACTTATTAGCCAGTGGAGCGATACAGGGCCATCATGACCCTCTTGTTTTTATTTAATGTCAATGATCATCTCAAGCAACATATTTAAAGCTTTGATGAATTTTGATATAATACAAACTATATGTTGAAATATTGCGGCAAAGAAAAAGGTTTTGTTATGTTTTTTCTATTGAATTTTGCCATAAACTTTGTTGTATTAATGATTTTCTGTAAAATGACAAAAAGTGTCGACATCAGAACAACTGAGAAAACTCACTCACACCTAAAACAATTATGCAGCAGACAAGTTTAAAACCATCTTTGTAGAAAAGGGAAAATCAACATGATTTTAGGTTGATGTGTTACAAAAGTTGTGCAAAAACTGACATTGCTCTGTTTCTCTCATTACTGAAGATACTTACTGCGTAGTTTGTAGCAATTAAAACAAAAACCATGCCAGAGGGGAAGATTACCTTGAAAATATTTTTTACATGGTTATGCCCCTTTTTGGTATACTTTGCTCTTGTTTAAAAAATTAAAGATAAATCCCCTTCATTCAGTAGCATTTGATTTGTTGTCTGCAAATGCTTTCAATTTGGCCTGGTCTAAATTTTTGTCTTGTGGTAAAAGGTTAATGAATTAAGACAGTCTAATGGTTTTCCTACCCTGAGGAAGGAGGAAAACATTGTGTTCAAATGAGCAAGTGCTGGTATGATTTTCTTCTTTTGCCACTGTGGTTTCACTCTCTTGAAAGTCAAATCATACCATTTGAGTCGTTCTACTTGTCCTCTGCAATTCTTTTCATGTCTAGAGAGGTATAGAATGATGATGTCTTGTTCAAGAGTGAAATTTGGATATACCGCTTAACCATTTCAGCGCCATAGGTGAAAACAGTGACCTTTGCAGACGGTATAGATCAAGATTAGACTGCACAGAATGTGCAGTCTGATCTTTGATCTATACCATCCGCTTGCGTAGTCGAGCCTATACAATCAAAATCTTTGTAAGTTTCAATGGGTTGTATTTAGAGCCGTTGAAAGAGGTCGAGTTTATTTATTTGGCGCTGAAAGAGTTGAGCATTAAAGATTTGATAGGGAATTAACAATAGTTCAATTTTCAATTCAGGAAGCAAAACGTTTCCAGAACATTGATAAATCTTGGGTAAAGATAATGGTTAGGGCTCATGAAATACCAAATGTAGTAATGTGCTGTGTTGCTGACGAGACAATGGGACAGTTACTTCCTCATCTTCTAGAACAACTAGAGCTTTGTCAGAAATCCTTGACAGGGTATGTTACTGTTTCTGGTAAAAATTTCCTTTGTCAATTGTGCTCCACCACAAATTTGTGTGTGAATTGCAACTTACAGGTTTCATTGTATGCCTTGCTTGAAAAACAGGTTGTGTTGACCATTTTATCACAGTTAAAAAAAAAATATGTATTGGACAAGTTGGAAAACATTGTTAAAAACTATGCATTGTCAACACGAGTAATGGTTTAATAGTAAATATGTTTGAATATTGTTCCAACAGAAGAAATGGTCTATTACAAGTGAAAAGTGGTCTACTTCAAGATGAAAAAGTTATCCATTAATCTTGTGTTCATTACCTTTAAGATCATTGCAGATCACCTCATTGTAGATCAGAGCAAAGATGTGCTAGATATTATCACCAAACTGCAGGCTTCCTTTTTCCACTGTTGACAGTCTTAGTTTGTCATATTTCATGATGCATTAATGACTTTTTGTCTGAGTTATTTTTTTTAACTCACCTGAGCACAAAGTGCTCAAGGTGAGCTTTTGTGATTGTACTGTGTCCATCATCCATCTTGGGTCATCTGTTGTGCGTCACCAACTTTTAGCTTGTGTACGCTCTAGAGGCCACATTTTCAGTCTGATACTTATGAAACTTGGTCAGAATGTTTTTCTTGATGATCTCTCGGACAAGTTTGAAAGTGGGTCATGTTGGGTCAAAAACTAGGTCACCAGGTCATATCTTAGAAAAACCTTGTGTACACTCCAGTGGCCACATTTTCAGTCTAATACTCTTGAAAGTTGCTCAGCATATTTGTCTTGATGATATCTCAAACAAGTTTGAAAATGGTTCATGTTGGGTCAAAAACTAGGTAACAAGATCAAATCTAAGAAAAACCTTGTGTAAGCTCTAGAGGCCATATTTTCAGTCCAATACTCTTGAAAGTTGGTCAGAATGTTTGTCTAGATGATGTCTCGGATAAGTTTGAAAATGGGTCACATTGGTTCAAAAACTAGGTCACTTGGTCAAATCTTAGAAAAACCTTGTGTACGCTCTAGAGGCCACATTTTCAGTCCAGTGCTCTGGAAAATTGGTCAATATGTTTGTCTTGATGATATCTCTGATGAGTTCGAAAATGGGTCATGTTGGGTCAAAAACTAGGTCACTAGGTTAAATCTTAGAAAAATGTTGTGTACGCTTTAGAGGCCACATTTTCAGTCGAATACTCTTGAAAGTTGGTCAGAATGATTGTCTTGATATCTCGGACAAGTTTGAAAATGGTTCATGTTAGGTCAAAAACTAGGTCACTAGGTCCAATCTAAGAAAAACCTTGTATAAGCTCTAGCGGCCATATTTTCAGTCCATTACTCTTGAAAGGTGGTTAGGATGTTTGTCTTGATGATGTCTCAGATGAGCTTGAAATAGGTATCATCTGGGTAAAAACTAGGAGACTAGGTAAAATTTAAAAACCTTTTGTACCCTCTAGAGGACACATTTTCGGTCAAATAGTCATGAAAGTTGGTCAGAATGTTTGTCTAGATGATATCTGGGATGAATTTGAAAATGGGTCACATTGGGTCAAAAACTAGATCACTAGGTAAAATGTTACAAAAACCTTTTGTACGCCCTAGAGGCCACAATTTCAGTCAAATAGGCATGAATGTTGGTCAGAATGATTGTCTTGATGTTATCTCGAACGACTTTGAAAATGGGTCAGGTTGGGTCAAAATTAGGTCACTGGGTCAGATCTTTGAAAAATCTTGCGTATGCTCTAAAAGCAACATTTTCAGTCGTGTACTCTTGGAATTTGGTCAGAAAATATGTCTTTATGGTATGTTAAATGAGTTTGAAGATGGGTCACGATAGGTAGAAAACTAGGTCACTAGGTCAAATATTAGAAAATATTAGAAAAAAACTCTAATATTAGAAAATATTAGAGGCCACATTTTCATTCCAATGCTCATGAAAGTTGGTCATAATGTTTTTCTCGATGATATCACAAATGAAGTTGAAAATAGTCATATCAGGTCAAAAATAGGTCACCAGGTAAATTCTGTGAAATATCTTATGTATGCTTAAGAGGCCATCTTCTCTGTCCAATACTTATGAAAATTAGTCAGAATCTTTTCCTTGATAATAAATGATATTGAAAATGGTCACAATAGATCAGAAAGTAGGTGGCCAGGTCAAATCTTGGAAAAACCTTGTGTTCACTCTGGAGGCCACATTTATCTGTCCTGTAGTCATAAAAGGTGGTCAGAATCTTTGTTTTGATAATATCTGCAACATGTTGCAAAATTGGCTATGTTGGGCAAAAAAATAGGTCACGGAGACAAATTCTAGAAAAAAGTTTTATATATGCTAGAGGCCAAATTTTCAGTCAAATACTTATGAAAGTTTGTTAGAATTTTTGTCATAATATCTTGGAAGAGACTGGAAATGGGTCATGTTTGGTCAAATGAATGAATGAATGAATGTTGTTTCATGGCGCATCGACAGCTTTGGTCATTTAGCGCGCATATCTGTGTTAAAAGATAATAAAAGTGGAATTTTTAAACTGAAAAAGGTTTGAATACATTAATAATAGTAAAAGGGTTGAATTAAGAAGGATTATGTGTGATCTAAATATGCATAAAGGATATTATTGAGTGACAGGGCAATCCCTATCTACTGAAAAGTTTTAAATGATAAAGTTAAGAATGTGATAAAAAGATTTGAACAAAATGTTGGATTGATAGTAAGAAGTCTTTAAATGAAGAAGAAATATGTGTCATTTTTAATGTGCATAAAATATGATATTGAATGGCTGGGCGTCCCTGCCTACTCCAAAGTTTTAAATTAAAAGGTATGACTGTGAATATTACTTTTCCTAGGAAATGAGTGCTAAAATTGGTAAAGTGTGGAGCCTCCAATGGGATCAATATACTCCCATTAAAGAGGTCCTGTCTCCAATGAGATAAGATGCTCATGTTTGGTCAAAAGGCTCAGGTGAGCGACTCAGGGTCATCAAGGCCCTCTTGTTTATTGTTTCACTATAGTTAATTAAATAATACATGGTAAGAAATGATTGTATCATTTGGATATACAACTTTATAACCTATTATACTACTTTTTACAGATATTTGGAAAAGAAAAGACTTGTATTTCCAAGATTTTTCTTCATCTCAGATCCTGCTCTTCTGGAAATACTTGGTCAAGCCAGTGATTCACACACTATACAGGTGGCTTATTTCTTATGTTTATATTGGTTTAGTATTCTTTAATTGAGGCAACAAAATTTTGTTAATTGGTCAGAGAATATCCATATATGGTTTGTTTATTAATTTCTGAGCTTCCCATTCCCATCAGATTTCTTGATTGTGATATGTTGATACACTAACCTTTTGACAGATACACCTTGCTTGGTCTGGCTTTGACTTTTCAGAACATTGTGGGAAAAGTAGGAGCAGGTGCTTGTGACAAGCACTTGCACCACTTGTTCTTTTACTCACCATCTTTTATTTCAAGCAAGTAGCTTATGTGACAGATATTTAGGTACATAGCTATTTCATTTAAAACAATGCTGGAAGTCTGGCCTACTAGAAGACATCAAATCCCCTATGATGAAATTAGATGTTATATTTTGTAGTTCATGTTCATTTACAGGTAGGTGTACCAATTAGAATTGGGAATCAAAGATCAGCACTAATCATTGAAAATGGATGTTCTGCACAGTGCCTTTATTAATAGAGAATTTCTGTTCATCAACATTTTTAGCTTGGCTGTTTTTGAAGAAAATGTTGATTTATTGAGGTAGCCCTTTGATTGTCTGCAACATTGTTGTTGTGCAAAAACTTAGGCAATTTACAATATCTCTGTTATTACGAAGATATTTACTTTAAGCCTGGACAATTTGTTAACTATCTCAAGGGGAACCCATACAACAAGGGCAGATAACCATTAAAATATTTTTGATACAGTTATGCCCCTATTTAAACTAAACATTTTCACTAAAAATCAAGCAACTGCAGCCGATCATTTGCACCCACATGCATTGCTCTTGTTGAAAAATTCAAATAATTTGCGTAAACAGCCAAATACTGAAACATTAACAGAGACTCAGAATCTAAAATCAAATCACTGTACCTACATTTATTAAAAAAGCCAAAAATGCTGATGCATTTATTCAGCATTTAAAAGGGTTAACATTTTTTTTTTTCAGACTTGACTGTGTTTAAGTGTAAAGAGTCACTGTAAACACCTTCACTTAATACAAAATTTAATTTTGATGTGGCGATGTTGCTTTCTGTCTATTGATTTTTATTGATTTTTTTTTTTTTTTCACTCCTTAAATATAATTTACCTATGTTAAATATGTTTCAGGCTCATTTGCTTGGAGTGTTTGAAAATGTCAATGAAGTGGAATTTCATGAGAAAGATTATGACAGAATTCTTGCAGTCATATCAAAGGAAGGAGAAAAAATTATGGTAATGGTTTCTGCTTTTGAGTGAGATTTATCTTTCAAGCCATCTCTTTTGTATTAAAAAAATTTTGTTGATCAGGTTAAATTATGGATATACAAAATGGATGGAATATTGACTTTTATTAGACCTGACAGGTAAAATCACTCTTAACCCTTAGAGCACCAAATAAACCTATCAGACATTGTCAAATCCTAGAATTACAAACCAATTAATTGCAATATCATGGTTGCTTTTGTCCACCATTTTCTGCAAAGCAGACAGTGTAGATCAAAGATCAGGCTGCATGTTTTGTGCAGCCTGATCTTGACCTACACTGGCCGCAAAGGCAACTATAGTCATGAAAGGCTGTTTAACCCTTTACCACATGGCAAAATTTAAGACCTATCCAAATTGAAAGCATTTGCAGACGACAATTTCACAGTGGCTCAAATGACGCAACTTTTCTTTGATAGGGTAGAAAACTTCGTGGGAAAAGGAGAAAATGCTGGTTACCAGCATTTTCTCCTTTTCCCACAATGTTTTCAAAAGGCCTCTTCTTCAGGGGCGTTAAAAGGCGTCATTGTGTGGTAAAGGGTTAAGGTTAAATAACATTGATTATCTCAGTACTGTTTTTTTCCTCAGCTTGAGTCGGTTGTCAATGCAAAAGGAAATGTTGAACTTTGGCTTGGTGAATTACTGAAGGAGCAGCAGAGATCACTGCATGGCGTGATCAGAGATGCTTTCAGGACCATTGGGGATCAAGAATTTGAGTTGTTGGGTTTCTTGAATAACTTTCCAGCACAGGTGAAAACATATTTTCATAGTCTACATGTGTATTTCCATGACTGACATGTCTGTTATAGCATATTATATTGGTTTGTTATGTCTAAACCATAACAGGACAAGGCAAACATGACAGGAAACCCAGGTTGTGAATTACTATAGTTCACCAATATATAATGCTGCCAATCATTATTGAAAACATTTTCTTAAAAAAAGACTCCTATTAATTTTGAAAAATTAATGTCAAAGACAATCCGAATATTAAAAAAAAACTATTTCTTCGGACTGTCCAATGTTAGGAACAGAAATAAATTATTTTCAAAAAATAATTCAAAGTGTGTGGAGTTTTATGGTGTACGATTACTTTGACAAATTATAATATGGTTGTCACAGTTTATTTTCTATTTGTAAATTTGTAGTCCTGCTTGATTTACTATGATAACATATATTTCAAGCAGTTTGTGAATTAAGATTTACATGGGCTTGAATACCTATGTCCGTATTTTACATCTGTTCAAGGTTGGCCTTCTTGGTATACAAATGATCTGGACTAGAGATGCAGAGGAAGCCTTGACTTTGGCGCGTTCTGACAAGAAAATTATGCCCAACACAAACCAGCGGTTTCTGGACATGTTGAACAGACTCATTGATCAAACCACACATGATCTTTCTAAATTTGAGAGAGTGAAATATGAAACCTTGGTGACAATCCATGTACATCAGAGAGACATTTTTGATGATTTAGTAAGTTTTTTGTAACTGGTGTGAACATCTTTATAATCTGGAATATTTAGTAGAGTATTAACATTTGACTGAAAAATCCCTTGCTTTATCAAGCCCTGGGAAGACGAATTTTGATGAAAATCGTGCAGAAGGGAGGAAATGCTGGTAGCCGACATTTTCTCTTTTTGCCTTAAAATTTCTACCGGTTGAAAGAAAATTCTTATCATTTCCACTGCATCGTATTTGTATTCTGCAAATACTTTCAAATGCTTGGACAAGTGTAAATTTTCATAATCTGGTTAAGAGTTAATGTCCTAGGATGGGAATAATTTCATTTTGTTTGACAATCATATAATCATTTTGTAGTATCCTCAGCTTAACACTTTATTATACCCCCCAAAACTCTGTTTGGGAGGTATATAGGAGTCAGCTTGTCGGTCGGTCCGTCTGTCCGTCTGTCGGTCGGTCTGTAGCTTTTTGTCCGCTCTATTTCTCATAAACTATTGGACGAATTTTATTCAAATTTCACAGGTAAACTCAGTATCAAGCAGAGATGTGCATATGAAATGTTGGTTATGGTTCATTGATTTTTCACTGAGTTATGGCCCTTTCATGAAATTTCTTGTCCGCTCTTTTTCTCATCAACTATGGGACAGATTTGGTTCAAACTACACAAATAGACTCAGTATCAAGCAGAGATGTGCATATCCTATTTTGGTTATGGTTTATTTAGGTTTCATGGAGTTATGGCCCTTTGATGATTCTGGACAAATTTCTTTCAAACTTCATGGATAGACTTTGCACTCGGCAAAGATGTGCATATCATAAATTGTTCTTAGTTAATTAAATAAAATTTCCAAGACCTAAGCCCTTTTTTGTCGTTCTCTTTATGACGGTGCCCTTGCTGAATTGATGAAAATAAATTATACTTTGGATAGAATACTTTTAACACAGCTGTCCGTCCGTCGGTTGGTCTGTAGCTTTTTGTCCGCTCTATTTCTCATAAACTATTGGACGAATTTTATTCAAACTTCACAGGTAGACTCAGTATCAAGCAGAGATGTGCATATGAAATGTTGGTTATGGTTCATTGACTTTTCACTGAGTTATGGCCCTTTCATGAAATTTCTTGTTAAAAAGAGATTTTAGCTTCCACTTACTGTTTTATACAGAGATTTGTGTAAATTCACCATTTAAATTTATTATTATACCCCCGCAAAAACGAATGTTTTCAGGGGTATACTGGAATCAGCTGGTTTGTCTGTTTGTCCGTCCGTGTGTCCGTCTGTGTACAAATAATTGCCTGTTTCTGTCAAAGCGCTGGTGGGGGTATTAAGTCACATTCAGTGACAGCTCTAGTTAAATTTACCAAAGGTTGATGTATGTTTAAATGTAAAGATATCTGTCAAAGGTACACTTTATCTAACTAGAAAAGTTTTCCCATCCCTTGTTATTAGTGTTACATGTAAAAAAAATTCTTACATATGATGAAAGAATGTTGCTTTATGGAGCCTGGACAGCTTTGGTTTTTTAAAGTGTGTGTATGAAAAGATGATTAAGTGGATTTTTTTAGCTTAAAAGATTTGAATATAATGATTATAGTTAAAAGTAGTAAATGGAGTATGTCTAGTTTTGAATGAATGAACGTTGTTTTACGGCGCATCAACAGATCATTCAGAGCACATGTCTTTATTAAAATATGATGAAGTGGAATTTTTGAGCTCAAAAAGAATTGAAGAAAAAGATGATAGCAAAAAAGGTTAAATTATGTTATCTCGATATGCATAAAAGATGTTATTGATCTTGACAAATAATCATAGACAAATTTCAAGATTTCATACAATAAGCTATTACAGTTGTCAACATGCATTTTCAGACTAGAATGCACATCAAATCTCCTTTGGACTTTGAATGGCTCAAACAGGCAAGATTTTACTTCAAGGAGGAAACAGACTTGTGTATTGTGCAGATTACTGATGTGGATTTCATCTATCAGAATGAATTTTTGGGATGTACAGACAGACTTGTCATAACACCACTGACTGACAGGTAGTATCATAATTCTAGGTTTGTGGTCAAATTTTACAGCCAAGTCTTTGTTAGAAATTTAAAATTTTGGTATTTGGATTTTTGGACAGAGATATATCCTCAACCCTTTTTACATGACAATTTTCCTTTTTTTTTTAATCCAGAGTATTTTAACAAATAAAATGTAGCTCAAATACATAGATTTGTCCATTAAAGGGTAGAATCCATTATGGAAAAAGAAGCAAATTGCTGAAAACCAGGATAGGTGCTTATAAAACTTTGTTTATGTTCAATTCAAGTGAGCATGAAATTTTACAACACAGAAGTTATTTCATATACCTCACAGACAAACTTTTTAACTTTTCAAACTTCATGTTTCATCTTCTTGATATTTGAAAGTCTTCAGATTACATTGCCATTCTCACAGAAGCACTTATGAAATGGAAAGTTTGAGCACATACTCAGTTGAGCATGAACCCAAGTTTTATAAGTAGGGGCCCAGCATTTTCTCTTCTTCCAACATGTTGAAAAGCTTCAATTTCACATGACTGAAAAATTGTAGACTTTTTGGTGAAATGTCTGTGGTCCTACTCAGTGAAAAAAAATTACAAGATAGCTGGATAGATGTCATACCCTGAGCTTAGGAAGAATGTTTCAGCTTTAAACTATTGAAGTTTTAACCTCACAGGTTGTTCTTCCCTCCAGTTAATGGCATATTCTGAAATATTGAGTAGTAGAATGCAACAAATGTGTCTGGTCACAGGTTTACTCTGTACCATATGATAAATTTTTATATTTTTCCAAATTGACAGCATTTGCAGATGACTAATTAGATGTAGTTCAAATAATTAGGCTTTTCTTTGAAAGGGTAGAAAATATTGTGGGAAAAGAGAAATTTTCTGCTTTTGCCACAAAGTTTTGAAAACCCTTTTCACCCAGATTGTTTAACATGGGATTGCATGGTTTTAACTAGATAATATTTGTAAAGAATTCTATGATTAATGTCATTTTTGTAGGTGCTACATAACATTAGCACAAGCACTTGGTATGTCTATGGGAGGTGCACCTGCAGGACCAGCAGGAACTGGAAAAACTGAGACCACTAAAGACATGGGAAAAGCCTTGGGAAAATATGTGGTTGTGTTTAACTGCTCAGATCAGATGGACTTCAGGGGTCTTGGAAGAATTTATAAAGGTAACTCAGACTAGCCTTTTGAAAGAAAGAACAATCATGAGCTCTGGCTAATTTGTTTTCTATGCAGTCTCAACTCAAAGCCAGGTATTGAATGATTCAAAGTAATGATATAGTCACACCTTTTTCTAGTTTAAAGAGTCTGATAACCTTTTCCTGGGTCATTCGATAAGCAGATTGGTTTGTATGGATGTAAATGATTCAAGCTGATGACATAGTCACACCTTTTTCTAGTTTAAGAGTCTGATCAATGGTTTATTCCTGTGTCATTCAATGAGCAGATTTTTTTGTATGGATGTAAATTATTCAAGCTGATGACATAGTCACACCTTTTTCTAGTTTGGAAGAGTCTGATAATCTATTCCTGTTTCATTCGATAAGCAGATTATTTTGTATGTATGTGATCTCTTTGTTATTTATTAGTCCCCTACCGGCGAAGCCGAAGGGGACTTTAGGTTTGCACTCTGTCCGTCCGTCTGTCTGTCCACTCGCAAATCAGTTTTCCGGACTTTTTTTCTAAACACTGGCAGATATTGAGCTGATTTTTGGTGTGTAAGTCAACCACCATGAGTTACAGATCAGGTTTGAGTTTCGTTCCGGTCCACTGATTTTTGACGAAATTACGGGCCTTGGACTTACAAATTTTCACGGAAAAAAAATCGTTTTCCGGACTTTTTTTCTAAACGCTTGTAGATATTGAGCTGATTTTTGGTGTGCAAGTCAACAACCATGAGTTACAGATGAAGTTTGAGTCTCGTTCTGGTCCACTGATTTTTGACGAAATTACGGGCCTTGGACTTGGAAATTTTGACCCCAAAAAAAAAAAAAAAAAAGTTTTCCGGACTTTTTTTCTAAACGCTGGCAGATGTTGAGCTGATTTTCGGTGTGTAAGTCAACCACCATGAGTTACAGATCAAGTTCGAGTATCGTTCCGGTCCACTGATTTTTGAAGAAATTACGGGCCTTGGACTTAGAGAATTTCACTGAAAAAACAGTTTTCCAGACTTTTTTACTTACAATGCTCATGTTTGGTATGTAGGTACCTGTCTTTGATACCGATCTTCTGTGGGTTACATGTCCAAGGTCAAGGTCAAAAATTTTAACCCTTATCATGAAAACTTATCATCAAAACTTTTCATAGTCATTTCTTTGTATATTTTTTAAGTACTTAAGTCATAACACTTATACATGGTAAGCTGGTACCTCTCATTGGTACACACCTGCTGATGATAAGGTCAAGGTCATCTCACAAGGTGAAGGTCATATTTCTGAAAATTTGCTTTTACGGGGGCATCTTGTGTTTCACAAACACATCTTGTCTTAGTAAAACTTCTTCAATGAACTTACTTTAACGAGGAAAATGCTTATATATATCTGGCTTTCATTAAAGCATTGCATACAAAGACAGACACGATGCTTATAATTCTGAAAGGGGGTCAAATACATTCTTTCTCCTCCACAGAGTTTCACAAACTATACCTGCCAGCGATATATATGGCAGGTAGGGGACTCGGTATTGCTATGCAGTACTATCAGAATGCTTGTTGAACATACTCTTTGTGAAGAGTGTATTCTTTGAATTCATTTTTAGGCTGGATGTTTTCAAAGAAAACATTTGGGTATTGTGAAAGGCAAGTTCTTATTGTCATTGTCATGCAAAAACTCTGATATTTTCTCATATTTATGTCATGATACCCCCGCAAAACGAATGTTTTCGGGGGTATACTGGAATCAGCCTGTCTGTCCGTCCGTCCGTGTGTCTGTCTGTGTACAAAATACTGTCAAAGCGCTGGTGGGGGTATAAAGTCACATTCAGTGACAGCTCTAGTTGTATTTACTTCAAATAAGGGCTAGTTGTATACTATCAAAATGGAAACCCATGCTACAAGGGTAGGTGACCTTCAAAATAGTTTGACTCAGTTAATCCCCTTTATCCATTTCACTTTTCACTGAAAAAGCACCTGCAGGCTGCATGCAATGCACTTTTGTTTTATACATAATGTTTTTTTCATGGCAATATAGCATTCTAAGAATGATTTCAGGACTTGCTCAATCAGGATCATGGGGATGTTTTGATGAATTCAACAGAATTGAACTTCCAGTATTGTCAGTCGCAGCTCAACAAATTTATATTGTCCTGACAGCAAAGAAAGACAGAAAGAAAGAGTTTGTGTTTACAGATGGGGATAATGTAGACCTGAATCCTGAATTTGGTCTCTTTTTAACTATGGTAAGATAGTTTGTATATAGTACTCATTGATATAGACCAGAACCTAGGTTAGGTAGATGCTGAAGGAGCTTCATTGCTCTGCTATTGTTGATGTGAATGCTGTTATACTACCACCACCTCACCCCAGAGAAATGGGATGGGGGTTAGCCTGGAATCTATTTACCTGTTTATCTATCTATTCATTTTTGACAAAATTCATTATACTTGTGCATCTATATTTTCATTACATTTAATTAACTCTTACAGAAGTAATGGCACTTTGAATATTTATCCTGATGTAGTGATCAGGAAGCAGATGGGTGTATTCATTAGTCTACCAGTCTTAGTTTTAGTTTGAATTGATGTTCAAAAATGATTATTTATAAAGTTCTCACCACTAAACTGCTCATAAAGATGTTTTCTTCTTTATTTATTGACTCCTCTAGCCCTTTTATGGCTAGGACAAAGTTCTTACAGGTATGAAGTACATACATATAGCATATTGAAAAAAACAAAACTAAGTAATATATAGTTTTTAGCTCCACTGGCCAAAGGCCAGCGGGCTTATGTCATGGCCTGTTGTCCGTCGTGCGTCCGTGCATCCGTCCGTCCGTGCGTTAACTTTTTTTTAAAACGTCTTCTTCTCTGAAACTATCCATCCAATTTTGATGAAACTTCACAGAAATGATCCTGCCATGGTCCTCTTCAGAATTTCTTGAAAGAATTTAATTCCTTCAAAAACTCTGGTTGCCATGGCAACAAAACTGAAAAATTTTGAAAATCTTTGAAAATCTTCTTGTCTGAAACCGTAAGGCCAAGGGCTACCAAATTTGGCATGTAGCTTTATCTAGTGGACCTCTACCAAGTTTCTTCAATTTATAGCCCTGGGGTCAAAATTGGCCCCGCCCCGGGGGTTACAAGTTATACATGGGCTTATTCAGGGAGAACTTTAAAATTCCTCTTCTACCTAGCCATAGGGCCTAGAGCTACCAAATTTGGCATGTAGCTTTATCTAGTGGACCTCTGCCAGGATTGTTCAAATTATAGCCCTGGGGTCAAATTAGGCCCTGCCCGGGGGTAACAAGTTTTACATGGGCTTATATAACAAGTTTTACATGGGCTTATATAGGGAGAACTTTAAAATTCTTCTTTGACCTAGCCATGGGGCCTAGGGCGACCAAATTTGGCATGTAGCTTTATCTAGTGGACCTGTACCAAGGGTGTCCAAATTATAGCCGAGGGTCAAATTTGACTTCGCTCCGGGGGGGTAACATGTTTTACATGGGCGGGCTTATATAGGAAAATCTTTCGCATCTAGCTATAAGGGCTAGGGCTATCAAATTTTGCATTTAGCTTTATCTAGGGGGTCTCTATCAAGGGTGCCCAAATTATAGCCCAGGGGGTCAAATGTAGCCCCACCCCAGGGGGTCACAAGTTCTACATGGTCTTATATAAGGAAACTTTAATAATCTACTTGTACATAGCCATATTTAGGCCTAGGGCTACCAAATTTTGCATGTAACTTTATATAATGGGCCTCTACCAAGAGGGCCCAAATTTTAACTTTGGGGGTCAAGTTTGACTCCACACCAGGGGTCACAAGTTTTACATTGGCTTTTATAGTGAAAACTTGATAAACCTGTGTCATGGATCACATATTTTACAGGGCCTTTTATTCAGCAAACTTGTTTTACATGACTTTTTATTGGGCAAGATTAAAAAATCTTTTTGTTTATAACCACACATTCTAGTTTCATATTGTAGGTCTGGGGTCAAAATTGCCTTCATTCCAGGGATCGCAAGTTTAACATGGGCTTCAAAATATTGTCACTTCAATTTAAACATTAATCAAGGGAAATAACTCTTTTTATGAAAAATAAAGTTCGTTACTATTTACCTCCCTTGATTATCAAGCTGCAGTGATACATGATTGGTGCTAGACAAGTTTTTTAGCTCCACTGGCCGAAGGCCAGCAGGCTTATGTTATGGCCCGTTGTCCGTTGTGCATCCATCTGTATGTTAACTTTTTTTACAGGGCTTTTCATTGAGAAAAATTTGAAAATCTTCTTGTTTATAACATTCAAGAACTGAATTATTTGGTATGGAGCTTTATATTGTGGACCTCCACCAGGATTCAAATAATTATAGCTTTGCGATCAAAATTGGCTTTGCCCATGGATCACAACTTTCTCGTAGGATTAGATAGAAAAATGTTTGCATGTCCTCGTGTTTGAAATCAATTTGCTGAATATTGTAATGTTTGGCTTGTAGTGTTTTTACTTAATAGCCAGTGGAGCGATACAGGGCCATCATGGCCCTCTTGTTCAAATTATGAACACAAGGTAAGTCCCACCCACTTTTTATTCATTTTGTAAATAATTGGACATGTTGCAACAGTAAAGATGATGATGTAATGTATTAAAGTTGCCATGTAATTAGATTAATATCCAGTGCTCCGAATTGATATCTGTATTTTTCCAATATCCAAGTACTTCTGTGAATGTCAATTCAAAGTGAATAAAAGGAAAATTTTCAATTCATGGGACACACCGTAATATTTTAAGGTCTACTCCGATTTTGACAAGAATGTCTAGACATCTATCCATTTAAGATCTAATTGCACATTCTTGGAATTCAGTAGACAGAATGAGATAAGTAGGTGAAACCATCATTTTCAGAACCCCTTCTGGAATTAATATCACTGCAGCACAGTTCAAATGCTTGATAACTGAACCTTATGAAGTGTTTCCAACAGAAATCTATTCAAACACTAGATTTATCATTGTTCATTGTAGAACCCTGGGTATGCTGGTCGGCAGGAATTACCTGAAAATCTAAAGGTGCAGTTCAGAACTGTAGCTATGATGGTTCCAGACAGACAGGTATGCCACACCGCAAATATTTTATGATTTTAGTGTTGAAGGCCAGAGGAGTTTCCGTCACGGCTTGGTTTATGTCACCTGTCCGCCTTTTAATCTTTTTAGCTCACCTGAGCACAAAGTGCTCAAAGTGAGCTTTTGTGATCGTGCTGTGTCCAGTGTCTGTCGTGTGTCATCAACTTTTACCTTGTGTACGCTCTAGAGGCCACATTTTCAGTTTGATACTCAAGAAACTTAGTCAGAATGTTTGTCTTGATGATATCTCGAACGAGTTTGAAAATGGGTCATGTTGGGTCAAAAACTAGGTCACTAGGTCAAATCTAAGAAGGACCTTATGTATGCTCTAGAGGCCACGTTTTCAATCCAAAACCCTTGACCATTAGAGACTTTTCACTATGTCAGGGTTGCATCTAGAGTGCAGGATTGCTGAAATCCCGCATCAAAATAAAAAATCCCGCGAAAACCAAATTTATTTGCACACCAAATCCCGCACTAAAATGAACTAGCCCTCAAAAGTTGCATGAACATGCCAACCATAATGAGGAAAAAAGAGAGAAAAAACAACTTTGGGGGAATAAAATGTAACAAAATTTGCATGAGTCACCCCAATCATTTGAAACTTAAATCGTAGATTGTCGGGTAATCAATAGACCCTTGTCATCTGTGTTATGCAGACAAAAAGCTTCACTGCAGGGCACCAGTGGCACCGAATGCGACAATTTAGGAAAAATGTGTCCAAAAATGACGCACTGGCGAATCTGCTGGCAACAAGTGATGTTTTAAGGCTACAAAATTCTTATAAGATAATAATTCCGTTATAAACAGTGAGTGTTAAGTATGACAGACCACACATCACCATTTATCACAACTTAACAAAGCTGGTGTGTAATGAAAAGCGTGATAATGATGTCAATGCACTTATCTAGGGTAAAATGACATTTTTTAAAGTGACCTGCAACCCTTATCGACAAATTCTTGCAATATCATGTGGAAAAACTTATAAAAAAGAATAATTGACATGAAAAAAAGATCACTGCAAAAAACAGTGAAAACCCATGACACAACAAAATGTCAATTTGACATCGTCTGATCAGAGGCACTTCAGACTGTCTTTTTAGCTTTAGTAGTGAATTTAAGCAGTAAATTTACATAAATATCTGTATGAAACAATAGATGGAAGCTAAAATCTCTGTCTAATACTGAGCTAAAAATTTCGCTGAATTTATGAATTAAAAATATTGAACAACATGGATAGATAGGGTACGATGGGGATTAGTTTTCTTGTCTTACAGTGATAGTACTGTAACATGTGTTAAAGAAGAAGTTACAGGACATTCATACAAACAAAGAAAACTAGAATAAAATAACCCTTAAATGGATATGATCTTTATTATTTTCCCAAAGACAAAAACAAATAATACATTAACCCTTTACCACATTATGGGAACCACCATGAAATTTGTCTCCCCTCTTTACACTTGAAAGGGGGGGGATGTGTGCCCCCCCCTTTTTTCTGAAGATGATGGGGGACAGCCCCCCATTTGAAAATTTCTAGATGCAACCCTGCTATGTTTTCTGTTATTTATTGTGTGCATTTGTTTAAGTATCCTCAATCGTTTATGGGCTACTGAAGGATTTGTTTGTTTGTTAGTACTTGAGTTTAACGTCGTTTTAACAGCTTAGGTCATATTAAGGTGGTCAGTGCACCTACGCATGTGTTTCCTGGCTTTTTCGCACCAGTAGTGACAGAAGTTTCTTTCCAAGCTACTGACTACTTTTCTCACATGCATCAGAGGTGAGAGGAGAAAAAAACGCTGAAAAAAAATTTAGCGCAACCGTATATTGTGCCCACAACCCCCAGGTCATGTGTCAGATACTCTAACCACTGAGCTGCCCGGCAGGGCAAACTATCGAAGGGGAATTGCTCTTAAAATCACTACTAGATTGAAGAAAAATCTGTAACTTTTCAAGCAGAACTGATGAATGATGAAACAGATAGATTATTTGTTTGTAATGGACTTTCAGCTGAATACTTTTGTACGTCAAGCTCCATCCTCTTGCTTATCAAAATATTGATTGATTTATGGATTGTATGGTGTTTAACGCCATTTTAAACATTATTTCAGTTATATCGCGGCGGTCACTGCACCTATCCATGCTTTCCTGGAGTTTCTTACACCAGTACTCTGCACAATATTCTTCCCAAGCCATGGCTGCTTTCTCACATAACCATCGTCGAAACGATGGACAGCGGTGAGAGAGGAATTAATCCTATCGCAATGACTCTCATCAAGCCTCGGAAAGAAATCGGCCGAGCCGGGGATCGAACCAGTGACCTCCTGATATGCTACTGATTGAGCCACTGGGGCTTGGCTTATCAAAATATTACTTTTCTTTGTATTACCCCTATAAATCGACCATTACCTAACCAATTCTAGACAGTAGTGTCAAATCAGAATGTTGCAGTGATGGATTTATTGTGAAATTTTATGCAGACATTTTTTATTTCTATCAGTTTTTGGACATTAATTTTCTTTTCGTCGAAATTTGACACAATTTGACGAAGTTTGGCAAAGTGTTGCTTCAATGATACATCGTATTCGGTTGAATGTTGCTTCGGCAAGATGGGTCTTCAATGAAAATGTCTTTTGATGAAATGATTGTTGACAAAATGTCATAGATCTTTTTCTTGATTACTCAAAAAAATCTGCTTTTTTGGAAGGATTTCAGTAAAACTTGCAGCACAGTTTGCTATATAATCAGGGATTTGAACTCCAATGAGTTTGAGCAAATTTGGACAGTCAGTATGAGGAAAGTATCAAGTTAGAAATAGACATTTGTTATTTGTTTACACAATTAAAGTCCATTTTTTTTGTTGGATTTTTTAAACTTGCACACATTATTTGTATTATTAAGGCACCCATTGAAAATGTGGAAAATTTAATCAAAGATTTAGGAAAGGTGCCAGTCGATCGATAATTTACGTTTGTTTACGGAAGGAATTCTGTTGTAGATTTCATTTCTTTGAAACTTGCACCTATGGTTACTGGTATTTTGTAAGTTCTAAATAGAGGATATTTGGGGGGTTTGTTTTGTGTAAGATCGAAATTTATTCATCGAGTGAATATCATTGGTAATATTTTCATGAGTGAGGCAGCCACAGGTGAAAATATTACTGATGATGTTCTCAAGATGAAACAAATTTCGATCTTTCACCAAAAAACCCCAAACATTCTATTTATTTCATGCTACTAACACCTCTATTGTTGTGACTTTAATCAATGTCCTGTACAGTTGATTTTTTTTAGAAATGCTCGTTTTACAGATCTTTACAAGCTACTCACACACGTTTTAAACCCTTAAAGCACCTTTTACAACTAAAGTTGCCTTTGTGGCTAGAATAGATCAAGACCAGACTGCACAAAAAGTGCTGTCTATTCTTTGATCTACATTGTCTGCTGTGCTGAGACATTCTTGCCAAAGCAGTCTTGAACTTGCAGCTATTTGGGTCTTATTTCTAACCTGAGAATGTCTGTTGGGTTTATTCCATGCTATAGGGGTAACAATTCTGTTTTGCAGATCATTATGAGAGTGAAACTTGCTGCATGTGGTTTTCTTGAAAATGTGATCCTTGCTCAAAAGTTTTACACCCTATACAAACTTTGTGAAGAGCAGTTGTCAAAGCAGGTATCAACCCATACATTTGCCATCCTCTTTGATATGTTAATCCTTTACCAAATACAATCTGATTTTAACTACCCAGAGGAAAATTGCTTTTCAAAACATTGTTGGAAAAAGCAGAAAATGCTGGTAATTTGCATTTTTCCCTTTCCCACAATGTATTCTAACCTATGAAAGGCAGTATCCATCATTTGAGACATTTTTAATATGTTGTCTGCAGATGCTTCCAATATGGATGAGTCTTAAATTTTGTTGTCTGATAAAGAAATAAATCAGCTATAAGGAAAAATACTTTCCAAGGTGATACTCTAATTATGTTTACTCTAAGTTCTCACCATATTGCATCATAGTTTATTTATGGTCATGGAAATTCTGCTATATGAGAAATATTTTTGAGAGAAAGCGTCTTCGTTTCTGATTAGTTTGATCTTTCAAGCTGCATATTTGTACGTATCGGTAAGCACTAGTGCCTTGGTTCCCCATTTGAATTTTATGCTCTTCTTAACTTCATTGTTAGAAGATTATTTTTGACAGTCTGTAAAGTTTATGGCTTTGCTTTGTAGGTACACTATGACTTTGGTCTGAGGAATATACTGTCTGTACTGAGAACTTTAGGAGCCAACAAAAGAGCCAGACCTAATGATACTGAGAGTACTATTGTCATGAGAGTTCTAAGAGATATGAACTTGTCTAAACTGGTTAGTACAGTTATTTTTGGAGACTTAAACTGAAGAACTGTGAGAAAATGTTTAGATTATCTACAGTCTGAGTTTCCAAATCCACCATGTTGAGACAATCACTGTTTAGTTTATTTCTTTGGATTGGTGAGACAAATGGTTCTATCAGTTCAATACAAAAACACTGTCAATCTTTCAAAAGCATTCAAGTACAATCAACAGTCAAAAGATTGTGGGTTTTCTCGGCTTCATCATGTCATCAAAGAAATACACAAAGCTGGACGCAACATAAAAAGGTATTGACGTTGTAGTTTATTGATTAATTTTGTAATGAGCACCCGACTTGACAGGTGCAACGATCTTAACAAATTTGGATATGACGAAAAGGGGCCCATAAATTTCACAGATGTCCCATACTCTTCAAGGGTGGTGGACCCTGTGTCCCACTGTTTCAAATTTGTAAAAAAATCACTATAACAGTTTACATGTTGACCTAGTTGACCTCAGTGATCACGAATACAGCAAACAAACACAGAATAGAACTAAACTCAGTACCTCTTTTAACAATGCATGCACATTAATGTCTAAAGAATTATTTTTTATGGTATTTCGTAAGCCTGAGAGGAACATCTTCCTCAAGTGTTCAAATAATATAATTTGGACCAAATCTAATTTTTTGTGTTCAAGTGCTTTCAATTTGAACCAATCTAAAATTTTGTTGTCTGTTAAAGAGTTAAGAAAGCATAACATGAAACAACGTCGAAAGAGAAATTATTCTTATATGAGCAATGAGTTCTCTTTCCACAATGTTTAAGCGGTAGCCTTTAAGTCTTTATAACTTTATAACAGTGGAATTACACTTGTTCTACCCAAGGGCATTTTTTTTTATATAGGTAAGTGTGAAAGAAAAACACCCGAGAAATATACCTGTCAAACTGAAAACAATCGGTCACACCTGTGCAAATTTAACTTGAAAGTTAATACAATGTCACTTTATAGTATAGGTACTAGTATGCGCATTAAGTTTTGGAAAGGAAGGCGATGATTTGTGCACAGTTTTGGCTGGTCTGTTTTCAAGGCAATATTTGACAATGTCAACCCTTTACTTAGGCGAATAAACATTGTATTTTTTTCTTTCTGTCTTCGATGAAGATCAAGATTCTGGGGAATCCAAAATTATTCTAGATTTATTATTCACCTCCTTAAAACATTTGGGCCCTACAACCCTTTAAGTCCTTCATCATCATTAGACAGTACTTTATCCGACTTCCGAAAATAATTCAAAATGCTGATCATGCATGTGCATAGTAGAATTATAATGTTAAGACTAATACGTAAGTCCAAATCTATCTCAACTCGATCAAAGCATTCAAATAGGTTTGAATGGTAAAGAAACTAAATTATAGTGAGCGATATTCAAACTTCCATTATGTATACAGGGACATACCATAAAGTAACGATAAAAAGGACGATACCAATATAATGGATTCAACTTTATTCAGGACTCAAAAGAAACAACAAAAATAATGACATCAACAACTTCTATATTTAATTTTTCGTGTATTTTAATTCTGCGATGCCGTCCCTGACCGCAGAAATAGCAGAAATAAAGTTCCCGCAGAAAAAAAGTGCATATACAGTAGAACTGTCTGTTGCATAGTTTATTTTACCAGACCAGCATTTACTCAAACAAAAGACAATTTAACCCTTTACAATACCATCCGGAGTTCTAACCCAAAGAGAGAAGGTAACCAGCATTTTCTCCTTTTCCCGCATTATTTTCTACCTGTTCAACGACAAACTTGATCAACTGAACCACCTTTAATTTGTCATGTGCAAAAGATTTCAGTATGGACAAGTCTAAAATTTTGTTGTGTAGTAAAGAGCTGGTCAGATGAAATTTAGATATGCTGGTAAATTAAATGTTTTTGCTGTTATCCTAGTCAAAAATTCTTTAGTTGTATACTATTTTGAGATAGAAAAGTTATGTCAGTATTTTATGATTATCTAGATATGTATGTCAATATGCTTATGGATTTTTTGTTGTTCTTTTCCTTTTAAGGTTGATGAAGATGAACCACTATTTATGAGTTTGATAGCTGATCTTTTCCCTGGTATCATATTGGATTCTGCTACTTATGCAGAACTACAAGTAGCAATATCAAACCAAGTAGAAGCTGCAGGATTGATAAATCATCCTTCATGGAATCTAAAACTAGTGCAGGTTTGTCTCAATGGTGGGATACAGGGGTCTGCAACAGCTTATCAAATTTCATTGAATAATTTCCTGTCCTTCTTTTGTTTGCTTATCTGAAAAGAGTTTGAGAAGAGTTGTCATGATTTCAAAAGAAAAAGGTCACTTATCAAATATTGAAAAAACAATCTTATGCTTGGGCCAAAACTGCCAAAATATCAATGAAGCTGGGCCAGAATGTTGCCATAGTTATATCTTCGTTGCATTTTAGTATTGATCCAACCAGGTCATTGGTTTAAGTCTTGGAAAAAAAATCAAAATGTTAAGTAACTTGGTTAGAATGTTTATCCTATAGACATTATAATCTTAACAGAACTTAGTCAACATGTTTTCCAGAAAAAAATACAATGGTAATTTGAAAAATGATCACCCTTTATTAAAAAAACACACACTCATACAAAATCTAGTTCAAAGTAGTATACACCAACAAGTCACCTCAATGAAGCCAATTATATTTCACCCAACCAAATACAATTAAGTATAAGCTGATTGAAGCAGTTTTGAAGTTGCAGCTTTTATGACCGTAAAAAAAAGGGGGGGGGGGGTTTCAAAAACATTGATAGAAAGGGATAAAAATCCTTGTAACCAGCATTTTCTCTTTTTTCCCCACGATGTTTTGTACTCTTTTAAAGGAAAACTAAGTCATTTAAGTCACGTTTAATTAGGGCTATTCCAGTTAAACATAGGTACCCAGGGGGGACGGCAGTTTAAAAAACTTATATCGGGGGGTGTCCCTTTCATAAAATCGCTTTTGTCAGTGGTCATGTAAGCCAAAAATTTGCTTGGGGGGGGGGGGGGTTGTACATTGAAATTTTCGGGAAAAATTGCTTCTGAGCCACATAAAAAACTGAATATAAAGAAGACAAATGAATTTAAGTAGAATGACAGAAGATCTTTGTTACGTTTTTCGTCAAAGACCAACGCATTACGGAAACCGAGTAGAGACGGTCTGTTTAATTATGGCAAGGGAAACAACTTGTACAGGTAATAAAATGGGTAACACTAAATTAGGAAATGCGAAACAAACGAATTATACCGTATTTTGCTTAAATTTTGGGACAGTAAAACTACTTTTTTTCGTGTCCCAATACTTAGGTCTACAAAAAATAATTATTTTGTCAGCTGTTGCAAACCCTATGGTCAGACAAGACAAGCTGTCACTGACCGCTAACCAGTGGAATATTTGCAGATGTTAAAATATTGCTACGTCATTGATTTCAATAAACCTACGATCATTTTGCAGGTTGGTCTATTTTTAGACAGATTGGAATTCCAGCGGTCAATTTGTGCACTAAGAGTTTAAAACTTCGCTTTTTCTCATTGTTTTTGTTGATGATTAACTTGTCAATCATTATTGTCTGCGTCCTGGGATCGCGATGAGGATTGTTATTTTGCGTTTGTAGATAAATTCACAACATATTTTACCAGCTTACGTGAGGTGAACGACGTAAATCCCACTCTGACAAGTACCTGCTCGGCCCGTTCTCAAATTTGATTGGTTCGTCGATCTCCGATCGATAAACCTCGGTTAGACTAGAATACTGTACCTTGATTTCTATTTATAAACAACGAACCCGATAGACTGTGAAATACATGTGTGTCAACTATGATCAGTTGGTTTTGGCTTCCGATTGCGATAATCGATTGAGAAATCCTGGAAACGATTGTAGTCGGTTCCGAAACTCGCTCGGTCCCAAAACGTGAATACTGCCGGTTTTAAGCGCTTGGTTTTGTGACTAATTAATCACACTCTTTGACTCAAAACGGTGGAAAACAAACACGAAAATTGGCCGGAAAAAGAGCAAGGAATTTTGTCCATGATTCTCTTAACAAAACTTGCTAATTCAGCAGGGTTCTCATTAGACCACGGACCCCGAGTTTTGACGCTTAGAAATTCGAAATGACCTGTCTTTGAAGCTAAAAAATATCTTCTTAAATGTCAATCTGACGCATGAAATTATCGTCTAAAGTCGTCTGCAAATGCTTGAAATATGAACAAGTTTGATTTTTTTTTATCTGAAATTTAAACTTAAGGTCCAAAATAAAAGGTATCATATTTCTCCTAATAAAAGCATCCTCCCTAATAGAAGCCGCCCCCCCGCCCCAAGAAAAACCCTTAAATCATGATAACCTAATGTACATTAGTTGATTAAAATGTTAATATTTGATGTTGAGAATTGATTAATATTTCCTGTTAACAATCACCTAACAATCACAAAAATACAAAATTGGACAGACTTTTTGCTTTGCAAATTAGGTACAAAATAAAAGCTCCCTATCTATGTTTTGCATAGCTCCCAGGAGCTTTTTTAGGAGAGATACGGTATTGAATAAAACAAAGAATTTAATGGTAATGTACTTCCTTTGCTTTTTTTAAGTATAAAACATAACATCTTACATCTTTATAAACTTAATATCATGTAGAAAAATTGTCACAGTAGTTAAGGCAAAAAGGCATTCTCAGTTAAATGGAGAAACCGATTGTACAATCGATAGCTAGTTGGTTTGCTCTTCCAATTATAAAGGGATAATCGATTGTGATTTCAAACTGATTGCCCAACACTAGTGTCAACTCTGTGTCAAGTTACGATGTACATGTATACTTTTTGTATCTTGGATACAAGTTTATCACACCCTTTTCACACTTATATCGGATGTTTTTTTTTTTTTTTTTTGAATTGGGGTTTAAAATAGTCTGTCAGGTGATCGGGTTTTTTGTCTTGAATCAGGAAACTCCCACTGAAATCGGCAGGGTTAGGAAGCATGCTTTTAGTATGGCCCAAATCTTTGGGTCATGAAAAATAATTATTTTTGTGATTTTTGATGGTGTCCCAATACTTTTGGTGTCCCAAAATTTAAGCAAAATATGGTATTTGAAAATGAATAATTGATACCAGCATAATTTTTTGATAATTTTTTCTGTAATTATTTCTATATTTATTATCATGCTTTAATGCAATTGTATTCATCTCACGTTACCGAAGTTGGACAAATAATGGGTATTTTATGGAAGAAAAAATTTGCTGAATTTTCCGTCTTTAATTTTTGACGGGCGTTCTTCCAGTGGTGACGACCATCCCAAGAAGCATGATCAAAGAATTTTCAACTGCGGAGTTATGTTCCTGGCTGGTAAGCCAGGGATTGTCATACCTACAGCAGGCATCTGAAGGTGAATAACCATCTAGATTACCATTTTAGGAATACTAATTCAGATAAATGTTGTTGGGTAAAACCGATATGGACTTAACATGTAGTCGGACATAAACTGCTAGAGGGCTTTTCTTTACAGGGAAAATTACATGAATGACATCTTGAATGATATTCAGAAAATAAGTTATGCCAATAGATGAACAAACTTGCCCCCGCCTCCCCTCCCCCCATGCCTCGGAGGCATATTATACCCCCAACCCCCCACCCACCCAAACTTTCCAGTAAGGGGCCGTAGAATGCATCAATATTAAGTTTCTCACATCAGTGACTTGTAATAAGATACTTGTAGCTTTAATCCCCCCCCCCTCCCCTTCCCATAGTCAGGGATTGGACTGCTCGAACAATAATTTCCCCGTCATAAGCTGGCAAAACAAGTGAACATAGTGGGTGGTTTGGAGCATTTGCTTTGAAATCACTAGGTCATATGGAGATGGACATATTTAGCATCTAGGCGAAGGGGGAATTAAAAATCATGTTTTTTTATGCAAATCGTTTATTCAAGATGGCTGCTACTTATTCAAGATGGCTGCTTTGCCCAAATAGGTAAAAACCTTTAAAAAATCTTCTTAATAATTCTCAAGAACAACAAGGGATTTGGACCAAATTTGGCACGAAGCATGGAGGAACCATGATTAATCATATTTTTTTCATTAAGTTTGGATAACAAATGCCCCCACGAATGCCACTATAGCCTACAGACTTTGCTGAAAAATAGTGAAAATTTCTGTTTTAATAATTTTTCAAGGAATAGGTTTGGAAGTTGTGAGAAAATATCAAAATTAAACTAAGAAAATATATTAGATGTCACAGATTTTACTTGTCAGATGCAGAGTACTTATGTATAATCTGGGTTCACCCAAAAGTAACTTCAGCAAGGCTATTGGAACTGCAACAGTTTTCTACTTTTTCTTCTAATAACCTTGCTGAAGTTACTTTTGAGTGAGCCCAGATTATATGGTATATAAGTACTCTGTAAATCAAAAAGTAGATTACATAACTACTCTGCATCAAGTAAAGTCTGTGACATCTAATCCAAATTGTGAACCTCAGCAACAACCATTGTATACTTCTCTGAAGGGCCTTTTGATATGCATAGTTTGAACATTCCTGCACTGAGTAAATAATGAACAGTGGCTAATCTGACAGATAGCAGTGGAAACTTGATTTTCCAGGTTTATTTTTCTTTATATTCTACAATCTTTCTGAGTTAATAAAATTATTCAAAAGTCTCATAATAAGTCTTGTGGCTTTTGAAATCCTGTATAGGTGTTCTCATTCCTTTTGTGACAAGAATCGTCAATGTCTCTCTTGAGACTGCTTACGTACCACTGTCTTTCAAAAGCTCCTATATAAGACCACTCTTAAAGAAACCAAGTTTGGATCAAAATCTGCTTAAAAATTATAGACCTGTTTCAAATTTGCCCTTTGTTTCAAAGGTCATAGAGAAAGTGGTCAACTCTCGTATAGAACAGCATTTAATATCAAACAATCTTCATGAAGAACACTAGTCTGCTTATAGGTCATATCATTCAACAGAAACAGCATTAGTGAAAGTCCAAAATGATATCCTGCAATCCCTTGATCAGAATAAAGTTACAGTTCTTGTGCTACTTGATCTCACAGCAGCATTTGACACAATTGACCGTAGAACCTTATTACAACGTCTTGAAAACCATTTTGGAATAGCAGGAAAAGCACTTAAATGGATTACCTCATATCTCAATGAGCGATACCAAACAGTATGTATAGATGGGAAATTATCAAAGTCTGCACTTATGGAATTTAGTGTGCCCCAAGGTTCTGTGTTGGGACCAAAATATTATACTATGTATACAAAGCCTGTTGGCTCACTCTGCAGGAAACATGGACTTGATCACCATTTTTATGCTGATGACTCACAACTGTATCTGGCATTTGAACCGACAGATAATGTTTCTCATACTGAAACCTTTAATCATATTGAAAGGTGTCTTTCAGACATTGTTTCATGGATGCATTCAAATATGCTTAAACTTAACACAGAAAAAACAGAGGTTATACTATTTGCATCCAGTAGAAATGCCCATCTTGTTGAAAACATAGAGCTGAATACTGGAGGCTCTAAGATCAAACCATCTAAGTGTGTTAAAAATCTCGGGGCTATGCTTGATATTAGAATGGATATGGAGCAGCATGTAAACTCTGTATGCAGATCATGTTATGCTCAGTTGCGTCAAATCGGACATATCAGAAAATACTTAACACATGACGCCACCAAATCTCTAGTAAATTCTCTTGTTACTTCAAGATTAGATTATTGCAATGCATTGCTACATGGAGTGCCTAAAAGAACTTTAAACAAACTTCAACATGTTCAGAACACAGCAGCCCGCATAATCAGCAGGACCTCTCATTTCAGTCATATTACTCCAGTACTGAAAGGACTCCATTGGCTACCCATTCAGTCTAGAACAGAATATAAGATATTGACTTTAACCTACAAGGCCATACATGGTCAGGCCCCAGTGTACATAAACAGACTTCTTAAAGTGTACATACCAACTAGAAACCTAAGATCTTGAAATAGCTCACTTACATTAGAGGTTCCAAGAAGCAGAATCACATACGGAGATCGAAGTTTTGCGGCTGCAGCCCCAAAATTATGGAACAGCTGCAGCCCCAAAATTATGGAACAGCCTACCGGCAAACCTCAGAGACACTGATTCATTGTTTGCGTTTAAAAAAGGGCTGAAAACATACTTTTTTATTAAAACTCATGGGAATTAATTCCTGATGAACTGAACTTTTAAATTGCAACTATGTGCAGTCAGTTTTACAGTCTTAAAATTTATATTGTCATTTGTGTGAGAGATCATCTCGTTTTATGATGATGTTTTTACCATAACATTTTCTTAATTTGTATGATGTTAATTGCAAAATTTGTGTACCTGTAGCTAGGATGTGAAGCACTTTTGAGCATAGTTAAATTATGATAAAGGTGCTATATAAATATGGTATAATAATAATAATTAATACAAAGTTCAAGAGTCCTTTCTCAGAACTAGGTTCAGGACTCCAGATAACAAAGTATTTAACTGGAATTTCTGAACTTTCCTATTGTCAACTGAAATTCATATTGTGCATGTAGAAAATTATTTCAAATCATCATCAGGTCTATACTCTCTGCTATATGGAGCCCTTGCTCATAATTAAAAAACGGCTAACTCTCTGGAAATCATTTCATTTACTGACTTTCGCAATGAAAACACAGCCCATTCAATATCTTCCTCCATGCCTGTTAGAAATCAGGAAATCTTTCAGCTGGTGCTGACTATGGTATCATACCTACATGAAAGCCTAATGGTAAATGTGTTAATGTTTCTATGCTGAATTTTACTAGAGCTTTGAAAAAAGTACTGCAAATATTTCTGTTTCTTTTTTTTTTTTTTTCTTTTACACATTTATGGCCTTTTTCCAGCAGGCACTTTCATATTTTTATATGTTACTGCTGTTAGAGCTATGTTGTTACTACGGAAATGTGTGTGTTTTTTTTTTTAAACTAGCTGGATTTAACGAATACCAATAGTAACGGAACACAGAACATTGTGAGGACGGTTAAGTAAGCTCTCATCTGAAACATGGAATAATCATTAAATTTGTGTTATCAAACTGAGATAAGGAAAAAAAAAAATTCTAACCCCCTGAAAAAAAAATTTCTGCCCCTCAAAAATCCTGAAAAAAAAAATCACTTCTATAGGGGGTCGCTTTCATCGGAAATAAACTGCTGTCGCATGTCGGGTTGAGCAGAAATTCGCTTCTATTGGGGGATGGTCAAATTTGAAAGTGCCTTCCCCCCCGGGGTACCTATGTTTAAATGGAATAGCCCTTAGTGGTCTGCATTTTTTTTCATTTAAGATAAGTCTAACGTTTTACCTTCCAGTGAAGAATAAAGATTTCATGGATTAGCATTTCATGTGAACCCTATTTTTTTCCCCTGAAAGTTTATTTGAAGCCCTTGAGAAAATTTATTGCTGTAAAGCTACATCCAATTTACTTCAATATTGTTACCATTTACATGTAACTTATTATGATATGAAACATTAGATTTTTTTTGGTTGTGCTCAGTTGTATGAAACACAAAGGGTAAGACATGGAATGATGACTCTTGGACCAAGTGGTGCTGGAAAATCCTGCTGCATACATGTTTTGATGAAGTCAATGTCTGACTGTGGAGCTCCTCACAGAGAAATGAGAATGAACCCCAAAGCCATAACAGCACCACAGATGTTTGGAAGATTAGATGTAGCTACCAATGACTGGACCGATGGAATTTTCTCCACTCTTTGGAGGAGATCTTTGAAAGCAAAGAAAGGTTTGTCTTTTATCACCTCAGGACACTAATAAAGAAGGCTTTTGAAATCATCACAGAAAAGTAGAAGATGCTAGTAACTAGCATGTTCATCTTTTTCCATAATTGACAGTGTTTTCTACCCATTCAAACACAAATCACATCATTTAAGCTGTATTTTATTTGCTATCTGCAAATAATTTCAGTATGTTTTTTTTTTTTCCAATTTTGTAACCTTATACATGTAAATGATTAGGTAAGATTTGTTCTTCACAAAATGATTTGTTTACATATTGGGTTGCTGTATAGTTGATTCAATGACTATGATAAGCCAAGATGAAACATCAAAAATGTGTATGTGGGTTGTTCAGAAATTATTGAGACAATGTATGTTTTGAGAGAAAAACTTAATATATGTACATAGAATTTTCCATAAACATAAATTAATCTTTAATGAATTGAAAGACTCAATTGAAGTCTGTATTAGTTACACATTATAATTGTATATCAATTAAAATTAACAAGAGGCATGAGTAACCGGAGCTTGCCATAAAAATGAGTTAGTTCAAATAACTTGCACTTGAATAAAAGCTTGAATGATATTAAAATAGCGGGGAAAAGTCAATTAGGTTATTCAATCGAATTTCTATAAAAGTTTCATGAAGTTCACGTAAAGTCATAGATAAACAAGTTTTGACAATTTTCCGGAAGTTCATGCTACCAAAAAACAGTGACAAAATGGATAACAACGTAAAAGCAGAGCAGCGAGCTTACATAAAGTTTTGCGTCAACCTTGGAAAAACTCTTATTGAAACAAAAAAAAAGATGTTAGACATGACATGGATTGGAACAGGCGTGTCTTGGGGTCTTGTTTATCGATGGCACAATTGATTTGTGAAAGATGCATCATCTCCGTACATCACAAAAGAAGGTGGGTACCGACGATCATCAACGTCTTTCCACATGTCAAGTCCCATTTGAGAGGTATAAGATTCAATAATTCAGTGAACTGAAGAGTGCAGCACTAAATGTAGTGAGGTAATTAGATAGTGAATGATGTAAAACTATGACAAATGAGTGCAGCGACATATGAAGTTAGATTGAATGGTGTGTATTTTGAAAAGGAATGACATGCTCTAGTGTAAACTGGTGTTAACACGCAGTAATGTTGATAGGACTTCATGTTCAAAATGCTTTTGTGCTCCAGACCGAGTGAGGTGGTATATATCCGACAGGCCCTGACACTTATACAGAAGACCTAGCGGCCTGATATTTAGCAAGTATAAATTAATAAAGTATATGTCATCCATGATGAGATATTTCGTTTGTAAGTCACATCATTTTTCATATTATAAGTGTTGTCTCAATAATTTCCCAACAGCTCTCGTATTTATGACATACAATGTGCGCCATGTCATTAAATCTTTTCCCTTCAGTCCTTCAATATACATGCATGAATCTGAACTCAGCCTATAGAGGGTCATGTCCAGTTGTCTGTCATTCAAAATTCTACTTTCAGTAGAATTCAGTAGGACCAAAGTAGAGGGAAGAAATATTTTGAAATAAAGGGTTAAACAAACAAAAATTTATGAAATAACTTGTAAATCTAAATTTGTTTTCATTTTTCAGGAGATCATATTTGGATTGTACTTGATGGGCCAGTAGATGCAATTTGGATTGAAAATCTCAATTCAGTCTTGGATGACAACAAAACTTTGACTTTAGCAAACGGTGACAGGATTCCAATGGCCCCAAACTGTAAAATAGTGTTTGAGGTACACAACATTGACAACGCTTCTCCTGCCACAGTATCTAGGAATGGTATGGTGTTCATGAGCTCTTCAGCTCTGGACTGGAGACCAATTTTGCAGGTAGATAAGAATGTCTCAAAGTATTGTATTTAGTTCCTTTGTCTGTCCCTGCATTTGTGTGTGGTAAATTTGTCTAGAACATTACTTCTTGACGTACAAAGGCTGATGACTTCGAGTTTTAGATACAGATAGATCACAATGAGGGCAAGTGCAATGCAAAAGATCTGTATCTTTGTCTTTTGTAGTTTTTGAGTTATTTCCCTTTGTGATTCTAAATTTTATGTTTTTTTTTTTCTTTCCAGAACATAACTTAAAAAGGATTAAAGCCATTGACTTCATACTTTAGACACAAACAAGTGCAATGCACAAGATCCGTTACTTTCTCTTCAATATTGTTGGAATTATTGCTTTTTGTTCAATTTTACATTTTGTCTTTGTGCAGTGCAAAACTTTCAAAGAGTAAAAGCTACTGCTTCAAAACAAAAAATAGGAGAGATCATATCATGGACGAGTTCAATTCATAAGCTGTGTAAATCCTTTTATTGAAATTTCTGGAGTTATAGACCTTTGTAATTTACACTGGGTTTTGGTCAGTAGCATAACTTTCAAAGCATCAAAGCTATTGAGTTCAAAATTCATGTACAGAAAATCAATTGATGACAGGTACACTGCTTAAGATGTGTCTGTATTTTTTTAGTTATTACCCTTTGTTATTGTACACAGTTTGTTTTTCCTGAGCATAACTTTTAATAAAGAAAAGCTATGTCATTCAGTATTTACTCCAACCTTCAAATACACAGATCAAATAAACAAAAGTCAAGTGCACTTACCTAGTCTAGTATTTTTGGAGATATTTGCCATTTTTTAAATGCACTGTGGAGTGTAACTTCTAAAACATAAAGGTTACATGGCTTCAAACATCATAAACTGATAGATAACATTAAAAACAAGTGCACTGGAGTTATTGCCCTTTGTTATTTGATTTTTTCCCTGCTTTTTGTTACTAGGGATGGTTAAAGACCAGAAGTCCACAAGAAAGTGACATTCTATATGGACTTTTTGACAGACTCTTTGATGATGTTTATAGGTTTGTAAACCTTACTCTGAACATGAAGATGGTGCTTTTGGAATGTAACCAGATAAGACAGGTAAACTCATTTGAGTGGTTGTAACTGAAATTTGTGAATGCCAATAAAAGTTTGCTTCTAATATTTATACACTAAAGGGAATTTTAATTTGTTTGTGGATGGTGCAGACCAAGATCAAAATTCTTCACAATTTGTCATGCTTTCAATGGTAAGATTTATTGAATTCAATCAGTGCATAACAGTCATTATTTTGTCTCCAATAACATATCAATTTTAGATATTTGTGATAGCAATAAATTTGATTGTAATTTGACAATAAGACAGAATTCTTTGCCAGAGAAAGCCCTGAAAAGCAGCAAATCAAACATGCAGGTCATTGCTTACTGGCAACTGTACAGGGAAGAATCTATATATGGTCTTTGTCATTTTTGTGGTGAAAGCGACATAGTTGCCTCAACTTAAGCTAGGTATTTGTGCATGCATCAGTGTGTATACCAGTGTGTGCATCTGTCTGTCAGTCAGGATTTTGTCACAGTTATAAATTTTTATCAGGTATGGATAGATTTCACAATAGATTTGCACAATTGTTCTCCTTCATGAGTAGAAGTGCCTCTTCAAGTATTCGTTAATTTTTTCAGATAGGCCAAATTCAAGGTCATACATGAAGTTCAAATGATAAAACTGTCCCTAAAAGAGATTTTCTAACATTACTTCTACATTTATAGATAGATGTTGTGCTAATTTTTTTCACAATTGTTCTCCTTTTCAGATAGAAGTGCAATTTGAAATATTTATTCAGGCAGGTTATGCATGGATTTTAAAATGATGTGGCACAATTGTTCTCCTTCACATGCAGGAGTGCCGTTAATCATTTTGTTTCAATAGAGTCAAGGTTATACTTGAAGGTCAAAATGATAAACTTGTTTTAAGTAAAGTTTTTCTGAGCCATTACTCCACATTTATTGATAGATGTCATGCTAATTTTGCAAAATTGTTCTCCGTGGCAAGTTGAAGTGCAATTTGAAACATTTGTTTATAAAAAAAAAAAAGAGGTCCAAGGTCAAGGTCACACTTGAAGTTCAGCTTAAAAAATCATCAACATTTTTCGCCTGGCCGTTTTCAAAGAAAACAACAAGTTACTGTCTAAGCTCTGGTGTATTCATCATAGTTGTCTGCATCGTCATCATGGTGCAAACACTTTGACATTTTGTAAAATCCGTTTTTAGCTCACCTGAGCACGAAGTGCTCAGGATGAGCTATTGTGATCACTCACCGTCTGTCGGCGTCCGTCCGTTGTCTGTCCGGCGTCCGTCCTTCCATTCACATTTCTTTGTTTACATTCTAGCATCTACAAATATTAACCAATCAGCACCAAACTTGGTCAAAATATATATGACCATAAGATCTCGGATGAGTTTGATTATGGGTGTAATCGGACCAGAACAACTGGAGTTATTTGCCCTTGAATTAGAAAAATTGCTATATTTGACTTCGTTTACACTCTAGCATCTACAATTTTTAACCAATCGGCATCAAACTTGGTCAAAATACTTATGACTATAAGATCTCTAATGAGTTTAATTATGGATCTAATCAGACCAGAACAACTGGAGTTATTTGCCCTTGAATTAGAAAAGTTGCTATATTTAACTTTGTTTACACTCTAGCATCTACAATTATTAACCAATCAGCACGAAACTTGGTCAAAATATATATGCCTATAAGATCTCAGATGAGTTCGATTATGGTTGTAATCGGACCAGAGCAACTGGATTATTTGCCCTTGAATTAGAAAAATTGCTATATTTGACTTTGTTTACACTCTAGCATCTACAATTTTTAACCAGTCAGCATCAAACTTGGTCAAAATACTTATGGCTATAAGATCTCTAATGAGTTCAATTACGGATCTAATCGGACCAGAACAAATGGAGTTATTTGCCCTTGAATTAGAAAGTTCTGCAGAATAGTTCTTTATCCGGAGCTTAACCTTGTCATCTCCAGTCCGATTGACTTGAAACTTGGCATTTGTAGTTGTTGCAATATCATGGAGTGCAGTGCGAAATAACCATAACTCTACCTCGTACTGTCTATGAGTTATTTCCCTTTGATCGTCATTTTTACAGCATTTTCTGCTTGTCCGGAATATAACTTTGTCATCTCAAGCCTGAACATCTTCAAATTTGGTATGCAAGATTGTATAAAAATTACGGAGTGCAGTGCACAAGAACCATAAATCTTCCTAGCATGAATTTTGAGTTATTCCCCTTTGACCTTCATTTTTATAGCATTTCTTCCTTGTCTGGAGCAAAACTTTGTCGTCTTAAGTAGGAATGACCTGAAATATGGTATGCTTATTTGTTGCAATATGTGGAAGTGCAGTGCACAAGAATTGTAACTCTACCTCGTGCTGTCTTTGAGTTATTTCTCTGTGATCATCATTTTTACAGCATTTAGTGCTTGTCCGGAATATAACTTTGTCATCTTAAGTCAGAACAACTTCAAACTTGGTATGCATGTTTGTTGCAATATTATGGAGTACAGTGCGCAAGAACAATAACTCTACCAAGTGCGGATTTTGAGTAATTTCACTTTGATCTTCATTTTTACAGTATTTCTTGCTTGTCTGGAACGGAACTTTGTCACCTCAAGTCAAATTGACTTGAGACTTGGTAAACATGTTTGTTGCATTACCTGCCCTTTGTGATTATTATACCTCCTTGACAACTGGCGGTGGGACGGGCTTATCTTGCGACAATTTGCCACTCTTGTTTCATTATCATTTGGCCTTGAACCTCAATATTTGGTATTTATCTTCATTGTAGACCTTTACTGCTTAGTACTCAGGTGAGCGATATAGGACCATCATGGTCCTCTTGTTTACTGAATATATATGCTTCTAACCTACAAAAGTTATTAACTATCAAAAGGGGAACTCGTACAACAGGGGAAGGTAACCATCAAAATATTTGCCCCTTTTTGACCTAGAAATTTTTTACTTGCAGCCGAACGTTGGCACCGGCATGGGGTGCTCTTGTTTCTACTTCTGTGACTTCAATTTATCCACTTCAGTACGTTCAAGGTCAAGATCACACTTGAAGGTCATAAATTAGGGTTCTACTTGCTCATAAATAGGGAAAACTCCTATTCTCACATAAATTTGAAAAGACAGAGATTTTGAATAATATTGACTGATGTGCACTGAGTATATGGTTACTTTTTTTCCAAGTGCAGATTTTAAGGCTCTGTGCTTTTTTTCCCATTGCAGGTTTGACAATTTACCCATTTGTAACCTTCTAGCTATGTACTAGGACTTTAATTGTGCCACCTATCACATATTATGACATAAAGTGAGTGGGATTGTTCACAGCTTTGCTAGAATCATTCGACTGTGTGGCCTGTGTGCATCAGAACTCAGTGAGAATTCAGATGTTAAATCTTGTGTCATTTTTTTAGGCTACTGACTTATTAGAGGGACTCATACCTAAGCGAGATGACAAAGGAACTTTATCAGGACCACATTTAGAGAAACTGTTTATCTTCTCTGTGATGTGGAGTTTGGGGGCTCTCCTGGAGTTAGATGACAGAACTAAAATGGAACAATTTATTGTATCCCATGAGAGTAAAATGTCATTGCCACCAGTTCAGGATGATGAAACAATATTTGAATATCTCGTGGATGAGAAAGGTATGTGAAACACGAAGCAGTGGAAAGTTTTCCTTGATCAACAATCAGGAATTTATTCCATGTTTGAAAGGGGTCATTTCGATTACACTTCAGTTATGCTGCTTTCATCATTATTTCAGTCATACCATGGCAACAGCTCACATATTCACGAGTATTAGGATGGGGCTAGTGTCTTGCCCAAGGACACCAAATGATAAAATATTTGACTTGTCCAGAACCAAAGCACTTGCAGACAACAATTCAAATGTGGCTCATATTGTGGGAACTGTCTTTGTAAGGATAGATAACTCTTTTAGAAAAGGAGAAAATGATAACCCCCAGCACTTTCTCCTTTGCAAACATTGTTTTCCAAAGCTTTCACCATCATGGTTGCTAAAACACTGGCTTGTTTGGTAAAATGTGTAATTATGTGAGTCCTGTTAGTAGATATTTTTGATAATTCATTACATTTTGGTGAAATGATTATTAGGAGTTCATTTTAGGGATGGGAACGAATACTAAAATAGATATTCGAATATTCGTTTTTGATATTCGAATATATTCGATTTTTTTTTTTTTTTTTTTTTTTTTTCCTCAAGTTTATAAAGTTGGTAACCATGTATCCGAATATAGGGTACGTCCGGGTACCGGTACCTTATTCACTTATTTGATTTTACGAGCTTCGTCCGAAATTTCATGTTTTGTTAGACTGTTTTCGTAACCTCAATTTATTTCTATCTGCAGAGAAAGAAAGAAAAAATAAACATTACTGTTCACTTTTCTTTTGTGATGAAGATTACCTTGTTTGATGATAATTGACTTCACTGGAACGGGTGAAGTAATTCCTAACGCGTAGGCATAGCGATTTTTTTTTATTTTGCTTTTGACGATGTTCGGTTGGATAACTGAAGGATATAAACTCAACAAAGTGTGTTTTCCGATCAATCAAAATGTGATTGGCTAACATAACATGAAATTGTAATTAATGATCGGTCAATAAAAGAGTAATCTTTAATGACAGTTTGGAGCGTCATTTTAACACATGCGGTATGAAAACCTTGTTTAATCTTACAGGTGCTACAATTAACAGATTAATATTGGTTAGTTTGCAAACTGTGAGACAAATCGGCAGCAATTATTATAAAACGCTGAATTGAAAACTGTCATAAACAGTTATTGTCCCGCACTGCCTTGACAGGTGTTATCAATTAGCGTAAGGATTACACATTGAAAGTTAATATGTGCCTTCGGTATACGAAAGTATGCAACCTTTCCTCACATACTTTAAAAGTTTTTTTTTTTTTTTTTTCTAAAATTTAAGATTAATGATTTTCCCTCATAAAAAAAGAGAATATTCGAATGCCGATTTCGAATTCGAATATTCGCGGAAAAACTGAATATTCGAATATTCGTTCCCATCCCTAGTTCATTTGCTAGCTCTTCTTGTGATAAGACAATATTTTAACCACATTTTCTCTGAGATAGATTAGACTTGTAAACATTATTTTATGATTTATTTAGAAAAATTCTCTTTCAGGTGAATGGATACATTGGTCTCAAAGAGTTGAAGAGTACATTTACCCATCAGATACAGTTCCAGAGTTTTCCTCAATCTTGGTACCAAATGTTGACAATGTTAGGACAAACTTTCTCATTGATTCCATTGCCAAACAAAACAAGGTCAGCTGATCACTAATAAATTCGTCTTTTTCAACACCTTGGATATATGTATATCTTTCATCAAGATATGAAAACTGATAAACTTAATTACATTTGTTCAGTATCTTTTATTCTGTTTTACATTGTTCAACTCTTTTCAGACCTTCAAGCGGTGCCCAGACTTTAAACAGTGTTTAGTGGGTTGTCTTTTCCTCTAGTTATACTCCCGCAAAACGAATGTTTTCGGGGGTATACTGGAATCAGCCTGTCTGTCTGTCCGTCCGTCCGTGCATGTGTCCGTCCGTGTGTCCGTCTGTGTACAAAATACTAGTAATTTTGTGTCGCGAATGCCTCCTACAGTTTTGCTGCTATTGTATTGAAAGTTTGTTGATACATTGATCGTATATTGAAGTTGTGCAAGACGCAAATAACAATCATCTACTCCCTATGATTCCAGGGTAATCTCCCCTTGAACTTAGAAAATTTTTTGTTAAATTGCCTGTTTCTGTCAAAGCGCTGGCGGGGGTATTAAGTCACATTCAGTGACAGCTCTAGTTTTAAATGCTGTGCAAAGAAAGCTAATAAGCACTAAGCAAACAAACAAAAAATAAGGTGGTTTCAAAACTTCTTACATACTGTTCTATTGATAATAGAAATATATCTGTATTATCATCTGGTAATCTTTGTGCTGTAACTTTACTGCTCCTGCAGTTTTGTCTCCCTGTACAGAGCATTTAGTTTTGGTTTTTTGGCTGTTTTGAGGCTGGGTTATAAAAAAATGATGATGATGTTGCATAAAGGACATCATGAATGTGAAGGTTTGCCACAAAAATAAGTTAAACATTAAATGTTAAACTGTTTTTGTCTGTTTTTAGCATTTAAGAAAAAGGGGGAACTTGTTTTGATGTAAGATCAAGATTTAAAATTTTGTTTATGAACACAAAAATTCAGTATTTTCACCCATGAAAATGTCAATTTTGGTATTCACTCAGCGAAACTATATTTTGATCTTACAGTGAAACAGACAATTATCCTCTATAAGTTACAACTTTTTATAAGCTTATCATAGCATGAGGTGATCAAAAGTTGGCTATTGTGATACCACTATGTTTGTCAGCATGAACCTTGGTATCTCATCTCATCTCAACTCGTCTTTATTAATACTGCCACCAGCCCAAACACATTATAATACATTTATAAAAATTGACATAAATATGACTAAGTGCTTGATATGAAAATTTACCTTATTATTCTTATTTTTCTCCTTTTAATCGATGCAATTTCTACACAGACATGTTTCTGATTAGACATTTATTTTCTCTGCTCATCAAATGTTGAACATTTTTTTACTTGTACTATTCTAGTAAAATCTCGGTAGAAAGTTGAGGCTTAGACAAAATAATCTGCATATTTTAAAAGAAAGAGGAACTTGGTTTCAACAGTGAAATTATGCAAGGGACATAACCTTTTCTCCACAGGCAGACCAAGCTCTCTCCCATTTTCCAACATTAGTTCATATGAGGAAGTTCTGAATGCAGCAAAATTCATATTTAACCCTTATTATTGCATAAAATGTTCGTTTTCGGACCGTTATAAGTATGTATGAACAGATAAAAACTGGGTGTTAACAGGAGAAAATGTGTAACAATCAGTAAATGCATGCGCCGTTAACGTCAGGCTTTGTACTTTCAGTATCCTAGATCAGGGCCTACCTTGTGAACCCTGGACGTTTTGTTCTTGTCATAATATCCCCAGACTCCGACCGACACTTTTACCATATGAAATGCTTTTTATGCCTCGTCTTTGATGATTTTAGTACACCACAAACAAAATCTTACCCAGAATCTCAGTCTAATCGAGATCTGAACAAGAAATTATATCAGCTATCAGAGGGTGATTCATTTAATTGTGTCACTGGGTGTCTATGAGACGCATTATATTAAATGCATAAATTTCGTTCATTTAATCCCTTCAAAATATTCTCCCTTGACAGAAATACATTTTTCAATTCTGGAAATCCAGTCTGAGAAGGCTGCAAAATAGGCTTTTCAGGGAATACCCAACAGACACTGAAAAATGGCACTTCCCAAGGCACTTTTAGAGCCATATCGACGTCCAGAGAGAGTTTTCTTCAATAAAGGAAAGAGAAAAAAGTCACATGGGCTGAGGTCGGGAGAATAGGGTGGATGGGGAAGCTCTACCACCTTTTCTGTTTCCAGGAAATTCTGAAAAATTGCAGACTTGTGAGCAGATGCATTGCCATGAATATGGCACAGACCCCTTCATCTGGTTTTAGGTCTCCGTTTTTCATAGTGTTTCTTCACTTTAGAAAGAACATTGTTCTTGTAAAACTTGCCCGTAACAGTTTAGCTGTTCGGTAAATTTGAGCAATTGGACCGTCTTAATTAAAAGATATGGCATATAAAACTTTTACCGCGCTTTTTGTTCTTTTTGCTATGATCGGCCTGGCTTGGTCTTTGCGCAGTCACTCTTTATTATTGACGCGTCTCTGGGGCTCAAAATAATAAATCCAGGTTTCATCACCTGTGAACAGTTCTGATATTCTGCATTAGTTACAATTTTTGTACTTTTTAAGAAGAATTTTGGCCATTTTTACAAGAGTAGCCTTTTGTTCATCTGGGGGACCCATTGAGTGCAAATCTAGCGAAGTTTTAACTCCTTAGTCAAAATCGTATGAACTGACCCAGATGATATGCCAACTCTCTTAGCTATTTCTTTCTCTGTAAGCCTGGCATCCTGCTTAGTTAACCCTTTACCACACAATGACGACTTTTAACGACCCTGAAGAAGAAGCGTTTTGAAAAAATTGTGGGAAAAGGAGAAAATGCTGGTAACCAGCATTTTCTCCTTTTCCCACAAAGTTTTCTACCCTATCAAAGAAAAATTGCATCATTTGAGCCACTATGAAATTGTCGTCTGCAAATGCTTTCAATTTGGATAGCTCTAAAATCTGCTGTGTGGTAAAGACTTAAATCTGCCACAGCAACAACATTTTCTTTGGAAGCTGCAGTTTTTGGTTGACCAGGACGGGGGGCATCTTCTAAGTAAGTTCTACCATCTTTAAATTTTTTATACCATCTGAAAACTGACTGTTTCGATACCGCAGAAGCCCCATGTATCTGACATAATTCACTAAATATTTGTGATGCTGAAATAATTAGACTAATGCAACTTTTAATATAGGCCCTGATTTCAAGCTTCGCTTTTGGATTCATTGTACATCAAGTAATACAGCCAGTGTATATGACCGTACCTACTTTAACTTTCAATAACTTTTGAAAGAATGAGCCTATCAAATAAAATTTCGTGCGAGTATTCAAAACAACTTTCTTGTGAAATACCGTTATTTCTGTGTGATACATATGGTCATGTGGTATGGAGGCCATTAGTGACACAATTAAATGAACGACCCTCATATGCACGTGATCGGCAATTCCTTCACTTGATATATCCCTTTGACGTCTTTCAGTGACAGAAATTCATATCCACTCATTCATCCTAGTTGTAATTGATCCAAACCTGTGCAAGTTAACTCCACAAATGTCCAATTTGTATGAAATATCGTTCAAAGTGAATTTACACTGCGAGAGGAAAGCAGTCGCATAGGACTAACAGACCTTCACTGCCTCCTCGTAGCAAAAACTTCTTTGCTAACTTCCAGTTTTGACTGGTATAGGTCCAGTACATTTTAAGATCGCTTATTTGCAATTATATGGAAATATTTTGAGCTTTCATAGCAAATTATCGCTAAAATACATTTATTTTATGCAATAATAGCATTAACTCACATTTTTTTGGTCGTTGACATATGGAGATGCCTTCAAAATGGTTTAATACCCTCGTGCTTCGCACTCGGGCTTCAAACCATTTTTTATGCCTATGAGAATGTTAACTACCTCAAAAAAGTGAATTAACCCTATAGGATATACATTTAGAAAATTTTACACACCATCACCACCTTGGTTTTCCCCTACAAAAGCACATCCATTCATTGATAAATTCTTACATATCTGGCTAATCCTATTTTGATGACTCAAATTGTCATAGCCCTCCATAACACTTTTACTTCTCTATTATTTAGTGAGTCTATGTAACCAGTACTTAACTGCTCGCTTTGAAGAATACACATACAGGATCCACAAGTGTCACCCCAGGCTGCTTCATTTATTGTTCTGAATAGAATAAACATTATTCATTTATTTTCTAGAGGCCACATTTTTTCACCAATAGTGATGAAATTTGGTAAAAGTATTTGATTTGAAAGACATTTACCTTGATAATATGTCATGTAAGTGAAATTATGGATAAGAAGTTAGGACTAGGCCAATAGGAAAAGAAATATAGACCACAAAGTGTTTTTTTTTTTTTTACAATTCATGCTATCATCATGGAAGGCACAATTTATAATTATGCAGGCAGTGCTGTTGATTGGAGAACAAGGTACAGCAAAAACTGTCATGATCAAAGGAAACATGGCAAGATATGATCCAGATGCACATCTGAGCAAAAGCTTCAACTTTTCATCAGCAACAACTCCACAAATGTTTCAGGTTGGTCTTTGTAGAATCTTATCTTAGGTTTGATTAAAGATACTGTATATGTTCATGTGAACCCTTTTTCATGACAAAAGTCATTAAAATGTTGTCATAGTCCCAATTCTTCTAGGATATACATACATCATAATAGCTATTAAATGTCAAAAATAAGACCTCAGGAGAAAATGATACATTTTGATATAGCAGTCATCGGCTTTGCAATTGTGTATTTTGATACAGGAGTCATTACTCTATGATAATATTGTCTGACAAAAGTGTCATTCGTTTCTTGGAATGTATTCTGATACAGCAGTCATTCACTCTGTACATGATGGACAGTTTTCTAGTCATACATGTCTATGCATGGCCTACAAAACAGAATTTGATTATTACAGAGGACTATTGAGAGCTATGTTGACAAGAGAATGGGAAGTACCTATGGTCCGCCAGGAGGTCGCAGAATGACCTGCTTCATAGATGATGTCAACATGCCCATCATTAATGAGTGGGGTGATCAGGTAAGAGGTTATTTTTGAAGCTTACATAAGGAACTCTTTGCATGTATTAAAGGAACATGCCCCAAAATTCACATGTATATAATTAACTATGTAATTAACATATCTAAGCCATAGTCAATATGCAGTACTGTATGAAGGAAAGAGGTACCTTCACAGGATTGCATAATTAAGACCATAGATTTTTCACTGATGGTGTCATTTTTATATATATTCCTGTGTTCCATGGGATATTTAAAATCAAAATGCTTACCAAAGTGTTTCAAGCTAGTTTGCCAACTCCTTTCATTGCTGTCATTTTCAGTTAAAAACCTAGACCAGTTTTTCTCACCCAGTTGCAACATTTTAAATTCTATATTTTCAACTAGGTTACAAATGAGATTACAAGGCAAATGATGGAAATGCATGGCATGTACAGCCTTGATAAACCTGGAGACTTTATCTCTATTGTTGATGTCCAGTTTCTGGCTGCCATGATACACCCGGGAGGTGGTCGCAATGATATACCTGAAAGACTGAAGAGACAGTTCTGTATTTTCAACTGTACCCTACCATCAAATAATTCCATTGATAAAATCTTTGGTAATTTTTTCTCACTTTTTACTTGTAGGAAATAGCCATAAAATTGCAAAAAATACAACATAAATATTCGAATGTTAATTTTGAATTTAAATATAGAAGGAACTTTTGATTAATGCTTCTTTCATCAATGCAATATGATATCATCCCCCATCAGTTTGTTTGTGTGTGTATGTGTTTTTTTTTAAGGGGGTGGGGACTACTATAGAGCAGTTTGTCTGTCCATTTGTAGATGTAAAATCTTTATATAAGCATTTCTACCATAGAAAATTATTGTCCTGCAATTGATATTATGATTGGTTCACCACTATAGTTGTTATGACCCTTTCAGATATTTTCCAGGTTGAATGACAAAGCAACCAGTGAAGGGTATTCATCAGCTGGGTCAGTTTCAGTTTCAAATGTATAAGATGAAATCTGTCTTCAATTTCTTTTTTTTCTTGGTTGTGTGAAATCTTTATGTTTAAATTGTTTTCTTTGAATCTAAGGATGAAGGCTTGTATTTGAACAAAACCATTTTTCAAAGTTTGGCCCTGAACTGGTACATACTATTTGAAAAAATAAACTGCTTAGAAATATCAATCAAATTTTGAATATTTCCTTACCTTACAGGAATCATAGGCTGTGGATATTTCTGTACCTCAAGATTTACTCAAGCAGTCTGTGATATGGTAAAATTACTTGTTCCAGCTACAAGAGTTCTCTGGCAAGCTACAAAGGTCTTCTATTTTTCTTATTTCTTAAGCTGCAAAAATATTCATTTCAAGTCTAGTGTTACCCATTTCATCAATAATTTATCAAACTATAGTCATTCTATGACTTCATGACAAATATAACCTTTAGCAGTTGTGAGATTGTGTAGATTACAAAGGATAGAAAATACAATTAGGGTTTTTGTCAATCTACATGTTCAATTGAAGATAGAGCATGGTGTTCGTCATATGATTGTGTAATCAGGAATCAACATTTTTGCTAAATCTTTTGTATGGGAGTAAATGTATGTGTAAACTCGCATATTCGATTACATGCAGCTTACAAACTTTATTTTGAAATGCTGCAAAGAAAGAAAGTTGGGGGTGGGGGGTTATAATGAAATTCGTCTTTTGGTTTGATTGTTCATCAGTTATGAAATCTACAGATAGTACCATCATGACCCTATTGTTTTGTAAGATACAAAGATTGGACTATAAGTTAAATTTGTTATTATAACATGCCAAACATTCAAGTTAATTTCAGAGATGACAAGTCTATTTACTTAAGAATTTATGCGATTAATTAACCCATAATTGTGCAGTTTTTCTAAAGACACTACTGAGTAAAACATGTGAATGAAAAATATTTGAAGACAAGGAAGACACCCTTCTTTTTTTCTTACTTTGAAAACAATATGAGAAATAGAGCAACTGCTTAGAAAGAGGAATTTATCATTTTTTCACAGTACTTTAAATTTAACTGCTGCAGGTATGTTAAAGTTCATATTTATATGGTAATGGATTTAGTATTGTGTTCAGTCTGATCTCACCCACAGATTAAGATGTTACCCACTCCAGCCAAGTTTCATTACATTTTCAATTTGAGAGACTTGTCAAGAATTTGGGAAGGAATGTTGAGAATTAAAAGTGATGAATGTCAGAAAGATGTTACTATACTGTCACTATGGAAACATGAGTGCACTCGAGCTATTGCAGACAGGTAATGTATTTAACCACTTACATTAATGACTATGATTAAGTTCTCATATGTCATCCAAACAAAAAGTTTACTTATGTATATTCTTTTTTTTATACAGTTATCACTCCTGTCAGAAAACTCACTAGCTTCACCACTTTTTTTAGTATTAACTATTAAGCTGAATTTCCATAATTGGCCGGGGCATTACATAGTCAAACAATATCAAGAAAATCACAAATACTAATGTATACCCTAGTACTTTTTCCTGTCAGCCCTTCATGGTATCAGCCGAGTTTTAATCTACCAAAAACTTTATTATCCCCTGTCAATAGGCAGAGGGATATTCTTTTGATGTTGACTGTTCATCCAATAATTTACCTGAGAGATCTGTATTTCACACTTAAAACTAACCTAAATAAGCTAAATGGTTTCAGGATAAAAGAGTGTGCAGACCAGAGGTTTCATACACCATATCACAAGTTAAAGATAACTGCAGAGGTCCAAAGGTCAAATGGTCTTTAATTTTGTACCATCCATATTTCTTGATTGCCAACTCTTATTTTAGAAACATAACATTGTGGTGACCATCATAGACAGAGTGCAAAACTGCATTGTCAGTACATTTGTCTGTCCAGATGTCTCATATAATGTAATCTCAATGAGCTTCTGTCTGTCCATCTATCCATTCTTATTTCATTCCATCCATGTGGCCAAATGTCCTTCTGTCAGAATTTCATTGCAGCTTCTGCTGCTTAATGCCTGCGAAAATTTTAAATATGTTTAGCCCTTTTATCACACAATCCAGAGTTTTTGCCTTAAGACTGCATCTGCTCCTAGAGGCCTGCTCAAATTTTAGAAATATTTTGCACATGTTTTAACCTTAATTAGCTTATTTTCAGAGCACGGGTTTGAGCACCATGCTACAAGAGCAGAGGTTTCATACACATGCCTCATGTTTAAGGTCACAGTAGGATTTTAAAGGTCTATTCATCTCCATATCTCTTGATTGCCTGGTCTTATTTCAAAAATAATTTTCCTATGTCTAGCCATTTCTATTCAGTGTACAGAGCAGCATTGGCAGTCTGTCCATCTCTATGCCTTTCCGTCCAGATGTACTTATGTCCAAATTCCTTTTGACAGCTTATGCTCTAAAACTACTAGTCTGATACAATAATAATTAACACCTCACAGTTAAGCTCAGTGACATTCTATCCATTCTTTGATCCATCTTTGTCTGGTATTGGTTTAGGTCATTTAATAGATGGTGTGACCTTGCAGGTTTACTAATGCAGATGACAAAAGATGGTTTGAAAATGCAATTGACAATGTTTGCAAACAGAACATAGGGGAAGATTACTTGTCACTCCTCCCTGCTGAATCTTTCTTTGTGGATTTCTTGAGAGATGCGCCAGAGCCTACTGGAGATGAGCCAGAAGATGCAGTTCTGGATGCACCCAAAATTTATGAAATGGTGACTCTTTACTCTTCTGATTCAGTTTTTTAAACTCAATTTCATGAATTTAGTACCTTCGATGCTATTGTACACATCCAATGGTAAGTGTCATGCATGAGAGAGCTTAGCTCAACCTTGAGTTATCTAAAGAATTTCAAGAACATTCTGTCTATTCGGTATCTTATTTATCCAAAGTAAGGCCTAAAAAAAAAAAATAGTTTGTTTAGGGTAACGTCTCCAAAAATGTTAGGTAGGGTAGGGACGAATTTTTTTTTTTTTTTTTAAACCACCCCCCCCCCCCCACCCCCCCCCCCCCCAAAAAAAAACCATTTTGAAATGGTGGTATTTGCTTTCGAAAATGGAAAAAAAAAAGAGAGAAAATGGTGGCTACCAGCTCTTGAGTCCCTTTTCTCATTATGTGTTCAAAAGACCTCTAGTCTGTCACTAACTTTCTGATTGTGCGGTAAATGGTCAAATTCTATCTAAACTATACTTCTATCTTTGCATCTTTTTTCCCCACTGAATGCTGTCCACTTTTGTTTAACTCTTTTCTGAATTGAAATTTTTTAGACTTGTCCAAATTAAAAGTATTTGCTGACAACAAAACAAATGTAACTCACAAATTGAAATTTGTTTTGGGAAGGGTAGAAAACATGGGAAACAAAGAAAATATGGGTTTATAGCATTTTCTCCTTTTCCCTCAATTTTCCCACAATGTTTTCAAAATTTTTTTTTAAGGATTGTTAAAACTGTGGATTGTGTGGTAAAGAGCTAAAATAGCTGAAAAAGTGAAAAACATTTATTTGCAAGTTTCTAAATAAACTGAATAAATACTAGAATGTTTCGTTTGTTTTTATGTTTAATACCCTCCCCCTCCAGAACACTTTAGAGGACTATATATATTATACTGATTTAAAGTAAACATTTTATCTGTAGAAAAGTTGGGTTTACAAAGGTTATGCAGATTGTTTTTTATCTAGAACACACATTCTTGACACAACTTTGAAATTACAAGTATCCACTTTTGTTGTCCTTCAGAGTTATAATGTGAAACAAGAGTGTCGTCATCACAATATACGCCGCCACATGGCTGCTATTTCAAGCAGCTAGCTTTAGAGACTAAAGTGTTGGAATTTCTAGCACCTACCTGGGTAGCTCAATGGATATATTGTGTTACTTGTGATCTAAAATTTTTACGCATGGACTGATGGATGGACAGACGGACGCACAACGGACTCATTGGTCATTGGCTTTGATTAAGCAATAAAAATATGAAGTTTCATGAAATTATGTCCATTAGTTGGAGATACATTGATGAAAAACATTTTTTTTCCCATGACACAGCAATAAATTCCAAAACCCTGACAATATGCGCTAGGTCACATGATCTGTGAAAATTTCATCCAAATCCGTTGAGATATGTCAAGTAATTAAAGAGATATTGGTGAAAAATGAAATATAACATGAAGCCCCCTTTTTCCATGATGCAACTATAAATCGCAAAACCTTGACAATCTGCACTAGGTCACATGATGAGAAACATTCTATGAACATTTTATCCAAATCCATCAAGAAATGTGGGAGGAGTTGCGTTCACAAGAAACAGACTTTTGTAAGGATGGACGCAGTTTAAATTTGACATGAAGCCCCCCTTTTTCCATGACACAGAAATAAATTCCAAAACCCTGACAATATGCGCTAGGTCACATGATCTGTGAAAATTTCATCCAAATCCATTGAGATATGTCCAGTATTAATTAAAGAGATATTGGTGAAAAATGAAATACAACATGAAGCCCCCTTTTTCCATGATGCAGCTATGAATTGCAAAACCTTGACAATATGCGCTAGGTCACATGATGAGAAACATCCTGTGAAAATTTTACCCAAATCCGTCAAGAAATGTGGGAGGAGTGCTGCTGCTCCTCAATTTTATATAGATCAGACACATTTTACCTGGAAACTAAAGTGGCATCACTTGCCGGAAGTGTAGGAGAGATTAGAAAGCCTTGGAAAATTTTTGCATAGCGGCTCCTAGCCTAGGCAGTTTCAGGTTTTTCTCTAAGACCAGGTAGGGTAAATCAAACTGAGTGAAAGGGGGGTGGGGAGGTGGGGGCAGAGCGAGAACAAGGCAAGTTTGGGTAGATTTATATTTTCCGAAAGAAATTATTGTTGCCTCATTGTAACAAAGATAGAAAAAAAAATATGAAAATACCTGTCTAATATGAAGACCTATCGACGCTTGATACAAATCTAAACTTCTATCGTTGCCGTCGTCTAGTTTAGTCCACAGTCCGTCCTGTCAGATAAGTTGCAAGAGAAACGTCCATTAAAATTTTTCGAATGTTATATCTGCATTGAAAACCTTAATTGTTCGTAGTTCTGGAGCATGCTAGCACTTTTGCCGAATGATGTTTAACAGAACTTGTTCAATCTGAAATCTAGCAAACCGAAAGTAGCGACAATGCACTACAGAACCGGAAATGCGGTGATGACAACAGAGATGACGGGATTCTGTCTATATTTTACGCGAAGAAAAGCGAAAATCACAAGTAAAAGTTCGTTACACAGTCTGTATAGTACCGCAGTATTTCGGGCGTGATTTGTTGTAGAAGATAAAACTGGTACCCGTTTGTCTTTTGTAACCGTGCGATAGGATACGAACGTTCGATAAACAGAAGTTCCTGTGTGGAGTTAGCGAAAAAGCCCGATCTCTCCGCCTGCTTGTACGTATTTTTAGAAATGGAAAACCCATGTTATTGCGTTTGACAATTTGTGTTTAAGGTCGGTTCAATATGCTCCGATACACGGTAGCTTTTGTACAGGCGTAGGAGTTTTCATGCATAATTATGTATGTAGTAGTACATGATTGTACACCTATACACAATATTTGCCAAAACAGGCGTCCTGTGACACAGTATGATAAAAGGCTGATTTTTTTTTTTTTTTTTTTATCGGAAGACAAAAAAAAAATTAGGGTCGGGGCAAAATCTCCAGGTAGGGTCGGGTTACCCGAAACAAACTATTTTTTTTTTTACGCCTAATTATTAACCATTTAAAATTTCTTAAACGTTTGAAAAGTTAATCAGTCAAAATAAGTAGAATTAAGATATATATGTTCCATCTGCAAGTTATCCCAAAAAATTGCTTTTATAACTTGCTAAATGTTCTTTCAATATTTTTTTTCCTTCCAGGTTGAGAGTCTCAATTTTCTTAATGAAAGACTTAAAGGGTTTATGATACAGTACAATGAAACTGTCAGGGGTGCTTCCATGGACCTTGTGTTCTTCAAGGATGCCATGGTACATCTTGTGAAGGTAATCATTCCCAATATTTTACACCTTCATCATTACAACCAATGATATCAATTTAATTCTACAACCTTAGTACAAAATATCTAAATCCATACTGGACTCTGTTGTCCCATGTATGGTATTTGCACAGAAGGGTAGTCTCCCTTGTAAGTAAGCTAATGTGTGAAAATTTAAAATGCTGTCTAATCAAAAAGTTTCAAAAACCTGTTGTTACAAATCACAATTACATGTTTAAAACCCTTTTTAGCTTACCTGCAGGAAGTCCAGGAAGAGCTATTGCACTACCCCATGCATCAGCATTGATGTCAACATTTGCATTGGAGTCTGCGACTACCTTGAAATGAAATTCAGTACTGTGCCCAAGTGTGATCTCCTGCCTGAACATACCCATTTAACTTGTTTTGTGCTCATATGTTCTGAGTATATATTCCTGTGGTACATGAATTAGAATTGAATTCAATATATAACAGTATGCTTTTGTTTACACTTTTGACTGTATTTTCATACTGTTTTGTGTGTTAAGTGCTGGCAACTTTTCATTTTGTTTTTAAATGTTTTAATAAAGTTACTCTTGATGATATTATACTAGATTTCCCGCATCATCAGAACACCAAGAGGAAACGCATTACTTGTTGGTGTAGGCGGATCAGGAAAGCAATCTCTAACACGATTAGCATCTTTCATAGCCAACTACAGAATTTTTCAAATAACACTTAGTAGGCAAGTCTTTTTTTTTTTTAAATTTAATGCAAGTAATAACCAGATACCAAGTTATCATATATACCTTTTTACCTACTTGTGTGCTGTCAATCACTGAAGAGACCTCTGTTTTGAACTATCCAAAGGGAAAAGATATGTTAAGTGTGGAAAACCTGCCATATCATACAAATTTGATTTATTAAGGTAAAAAATATCATGGCATACAGCAGTGCATAGCTAAAACTTACCAACATCTATTTTCGGTTTAAATCTGTTGAAAGGGTGAAAAAGTATCTAATTATAGTTATTTCATAATGAATAATTATGCCCCCCCTTCAACGAAGTGGGGGTATATTGCTTTGCTAATGTCGGTCGGTCGGTCGGTACACCTTACCTTATCCGGATGATAACTAGACACAGAAATGACCTAGGTTCGTCAAATTTGGCACAGACATGCATCTTGGAGTGTAAATGATCCCTATTGATTTTGAGGTCAATCGGTCAAAGGTCAAGGTCACGGTGACCGTCAACATGTTGATATATAGACCAAACTTTGTCCGGATGATAACTAGACACAGAATTGACCTAGGTTCGTCAAATTTGGCACAGACATGCGTCTCGGAGTGCAGATGATCCCTATCGATTTTGAGATTAATCCATCAAAGGTCAAGGTCACAGTGGCCTTCAACTTAGTGATATTTAGACCTAACCTTGTCCGGATGATAACTAGACACAGAATTGACCTAGGTCCTTCAAATTCTTACAGATATTCATCTGGGAGTATAAATGATCCCTATCGATTTTAAGGTTAATCCGTGCCGAAAAGAAAATCGATAACCCAGTCTGTGTATCGGCGACTGTTTACAATCTTGTATGTATACACACGGCGGTGTGTATAATTATGTGAACTGTTGACAGATTATCACGTTTAACAATTGAAGTGGGCTATAAATAAAAAAGATGACGTCGATATTTCCCAATCAATTCTTTTGATATCAGTTTATGAACTGTGCCACTTCCTGTATCAATGTGTTAGTATGGGGGGCATGACTGTTTTACAAACAGATATCTTGTTTTTTTTTTGTTCAATGTCTACCTTGATAAAAAAAAAAAAGATTATACTAATATATTATTTATAGTTTTAGACTAGATTGATTGTTGCTAAATTAGTGAAAATTTGTAATTTTCATAGAGCATCTCTCAGTTGATTCATGTAATTTTTTTCAGAACCTATGGTATTTCCAATCTTATGGATGACCTCAAGTATTTGTACAGGGTCGCTGGGGGTGAAGGTCATGGAATCACTTTCATCTTTACTGACAATGAAATCAAAGATGAAGCATTTTTGGAATACCTCAACAATGTACTGAGTTCAGGAGAGGTTTGTATTATGTCGGTTGTTTTTCTTTGTGATAGATATTTTTCTTATTGTTGCACACTTCTTTGGGTGTCTTTGACATTTTCTACCATCAGGGCCCTCATACACAGGGGTTATAAATTCTGCTTGTCATGAGAGGTGAACTTGAAGTCTAGACCAGTAGCTTTTTGCCATCAATTGTCCCCTCTGATAAGTGAAATATAGTGAGACAATATAATTAAGAAATCATGGCAAAAGCAAAATTAAATCAAACATTACCCTTGATTCAAGTATGACAAAAAATTATACATGTATACAATATCACATGTGCATGGACGCTGTACGGATAAAGATATAAATGAGTTTGACAAATTTCTGTGTTTTGTTTAAATTTGGGATGTTATGTTATGGAATTCAATCCATGCCCAAATTACTGTTGAAATGAAACTGATAGTAGAAGTAACACTAAATTCATTGCTAATGAAAGATAGTAAGTTTTGAATCAAGAAAATAAGTGTTTTCCGTGCATGTAAAGTGTAATAATTTTTCGGCCTTAGAAATAGGTCTTTTTCAAAAAAATGTCGGACATACAAAGTTTTTTATGTGCAAAAGTTTTCAAATATTTTTCAATGATATAGAAAGCTGTTTAACTAGAAGTTGCCTGTGAAAAGCACTTGCTTGTTTTATTACAGCATTTTTTAAAGCTATCTACAGCAGAAGATTAAAGAGCCACAATTGTTTGATAATAAGCCAACATAAAGGAGGGGTGTCCATAAGGCCCTTTTTTGGGCTAGGATAGATTTTTGCCAAACTTTGCTGATTTATACTACTATATATTGGCTTTTATTTAGTGAAGTATTAAGATGCAGCGGCCATGTCTTCAATGCTATATGCTTGACAGAAGTGGGTGGTGTAATTTGATACGATTTCAGTTTGTAAGACTAAATTGCAAATATCTTCTTGAAGCGGCAATCGATATTCATTCATTCCATGCAGGTACTTACCCTATAAGAGGATGTTAATGATGCAGACAATTTAAATCATCATTCTCTAGCAGTTTAGTTATAATCACTTTTAAGGTTTACCTAAATTTCGCTTATTTTGCCATCTCCAACTTTGCGAAAAACCACAACATGGTTCTATTGTTTTATGGAAAACTACAGTATGTTGATATTACATACTTGACATAGCAGACATTCTAAAATTATGAGGAATTTGCTATGCTACAAACAACACGAGTTATCTGCCCTTGAAAAAGTAAAAAAATCTAATTTTTCTCATGTTCTAAAACTAAGCATATTTCCAGTGTATTTCAGAGGACTATACTCACTCAAACCTCACTTGTATAGATGTTTGTCAGAAATAATAACAGAACAGGTCATGGCATGGTGACCTCGACCTTTTTCAAGGTCGAAGTGAGATCCAGGGCTCCAATTCATGACTGATAATTCTGTTACTAGGGCGTAGTTCACTAAACTTTCAGGTCACAATTTAGGAAATCACATTTACAGGATACAATAATTTTGTAAGCCCATTGGCAACCTTCAATATTGTTGACATAATACAGAATTACAGCTTAGTGACCTTGACCTTTTCTTCATGGTCAGAATGAGATCTACAGCTCTATTCCAGAAATTCTTATTCTTTTCTTGTGGGTTCTTGTCCTGCTAAATAATTAAGTTAAATGAAACTTTCAAGGTTATAGTAAAAACCTGAGTAATGCTATTTCAAACTTGTTTACTTGAGAAAAGTATCTCCTTATCGGACAGTGTAGATCAAAGATCAGACTGCACATTCTGTGCAGTCTGATCTTGATCTACACTGTCCGCTCATAGGTCAGTGAGTCGCGCTTAGCAGCCTAAAGGTTGATACATTTCATAGGATTCATTCAAATCTAAGTTATGCAGATGTTAGTCAGGATTAAGTGAATGTATGCTTTGTGACCTTGACCTTTTACAATGTCAAAGAAAGACCCACGCACATAACTCCATGAATATAAATTCTCCCAAAGGGCTCAAACAAGCATCTCTCAAGTCAAGTTACTGGTAATGTACTGTGAATGTAAATATATTAATGCATTTACGATTTACTACTGGGATATGACAACATTCTACTGACTCCCAGGTGTTGACTTTGACATTTTGTCGATCTTATAGTTAGACCTTGAATGCCCTTTTAGTTCTATTGATAGAAAAAATGTTTTGGGCTGATATGATTTCTCTACATATTTTAAGATATTGCCATTACATGCATGTTCTTTGTTGAAACAGCATCAGCACTCTCTTCAGCACTGAATGTCAGATTGATGATAAAGTGAATTAGGCCTTTGTTGAAAAGAAATCACGCTTTGTCAAATAGTTTGATGAAAAAAAAAAAAACTTTTTTTTTTGGGGGGGGGGGGGGTATAGGAATATGAACACAAAGAAACCTAGAAAGTTGCTTAAGCAAGTATGCGAGATAGTTATTACAAAATTCAAATATTCATTTAAACGTAAGTATACCACGACGGATAGTCTTTAGTTTCTAAACCTATCCTGAAAGTTGTGTTAAAGTATCCCTAGAAGTAATCAGTATCATACTAGTCAAGTTGAATATCTTTTTTTAAAAAAAATACCGAGATCATTGGGCTACATTGTGTCAGTTTGATAAACTTTGTGACAAGAACTGACTAGATGAAATAATGGAATGACCTTACATCACATATCTAAATATACAGAGACAAGATTATGTCTTTGTGTAGGCCAAATGGCCATTAGACTATGAAAGAGAGTATATATACTACTCAAAGTTTGCCAAGTACCAAATATTTCAGACACAATTTTCAACTTTGCATGAGATAATTACATGTATGTGTGTATGTACATGTATTAGCTTTTTTTTAAAATATGATTCAGTGATATAATTATTTAGATGGTCCCAACTGTGCATGTAATAAGTATAATAATAAGATTATGAGTTTATGACGTGAAGAATGTTCATTTAAGCTAAGGAAATAATGAACCCCATAAGTATCATGGTCTTAACTGCTACGTTTGTCTGTTTGAATGTTTTTGTAAGCATCATTTAACAATATTTCTGTCAAATGGGTGACAGCCCACTCTTTCATTTCTTTTAAAGGTTTCACCAGTATTACTATGCTTGGCTCTGAAGCCCTTTGCCAAAGAAGGTCCCATGAGAACCCAGCATTTTGAGTGAGAATTGAACCTATAGCCCCAGGTTACATTAGATGTACACAATGAGTGTAAAGTATTCAATCATTACCTCATCTTAAAAGATAAAGGAAAGAGTTTCTCGTCATGACGTTAATGTTGTCCTTGGCATGCATCATGTACTGTTTTAACTAGAAATTAGTCAAGGTTTCAAAAGTGGCCCACACCTCTACAGTTGACAACTGCTGACAGCTTGCTGCATTTTGTGACAGCAAGGCGGCTATGTATTCCACTTTAGCTTGCAGTATATATACCCTGCAAACTATCCACACATGGTTGAACAACAGTGGTCTTCACTCAAACAGACTCTTCTTTCTCGCAGCTAAGGTATGAGTGGGCTTTGGACCAAGCTAGGTGGACCTGAACTACACTTTACAGATGAATCTAGCTTCTGCATAGACAAAAGAAACAGTTTTGCTTTGGTATGATGGATGCCGATGTTGAGATTTCATACAGCCATCATTGCTGAACATGTCCATTATGGAGACTGTTTTTACCCACGAGTAAAATCAGCTGGGATGAGGTGGAAGGAGTTTATCATTGTTGACTGCCCAATAGTATTTAAATGGGGTTCTTGATACACAGGAAGGATAGTATTCTACTGCAAGTTATTGGATTGTTCTAATGGACGATATAGCTTGTCTGCATACTACCCATGGTGTGGAAAAGTACCTGCGAAAGATGGTATTGCATGTCTGGAATGGCAAGTCCAATCCCCTCACCACAATCCCACAAAGAATACGTGAAATCGGCTGCAGGTCTAAATTTTAGCTTTTCAGGTATAACCAAGAAGTATCCAGATAGCTTTTTGCTATTCTTGTTCAAGAATGGAGCTTAGTTCCAAAAGTATTATCAGGAACCTGATAGGGAACAAAGGAGATTGTTTCAAGCTGTCATTAGATGGCAATAAGTCACATACTTGTTTTAATCCTAAATTGGCATGCATCAGCAGCTTTTTGGGCAAGTTTTGAACATGACCAGTTTTAGTAAATTATCTTTTTTAAATTGCTGTTCAGCTGAAATTCTAAAATCTGTGTCAAATAAAGTAAAAAAGAAAACGGGGAAAGATCATAATACATCATTATAGAGAATACTTATTGAATTGTGTAAAAATCATAACATTGATATTGCAACTATAAAACCTATGCAATTATCATTCTTGGTGCTTAGCAAACTTTGAGAAATATGAGAGTTGAATGACATAATAATCAAAATGATGAATATTTAATTTCTTATATTGAAATACAATGTTGTAAAAGGGTTGTATTTGTGAAAAATAATCAGACAATGTAAAGTATTTGTATTCACATTTGATACAGTAAGAAATAATTAAACACACAATAAGAGAATTTGAATTCCTGGAAAAGAGCTCTTGGTGTAACTTTGATTGTGTAAAAAGAAGGTCAAGGTCACCAAGCTGTAATTCATTATCATGCCACCAATATTAAAGTTTCCACCAGGCTTAGTAATTTCTTGTATGCTGCAAAACAGCGAAATCCTAAATTGCGACTTAAAAATTTGTGAACTCAACCCCATAAGGGCTTTTATCAGTCATAGAATGGATATCTGGGTCTCACTTCGACCTTGAAAAGGGTCAAGGTCACCATGCCATGACCTGTTCTGTTATTATTTCTGACAAACATCTATACAAGTGAGGTTTGAGTGAGTATAGTCCTCTGAAATACACTGGAAATATGCTTTGTTTTAGAACATGAGAAAAATTAGATTTTTTTACTTTTTCAAGGGCAGATAACTCCAGTTTTGTTTGTAGCATAGCAAATTCCTCATAATTTTAGAATGTCTACTATGTCTAGTATGTAATATCAACATACTGTAGTTTTCCATAAAACAATAAAACCATGTTGTGGTTTTTCGCAAAGTTGGAGATGGCAAAATAAGTGAAATTTAGGTACGCCTTAAAAGTGATTATAACTAAATTGCTAGAGAATGGTGATTTAAATTGTCTGCATCATTAACATCCTCTTATAGGGTAAGTACCTACATGGAATGAATGAATATCGATTGCCGCTTCAAATGGAAGATACAGTCAAATCTGTGTACAGCAGCCAGTCAAGGGATGTGCCCAAATTGGCTGCTGTACACAGATTGGCTGCTGTTCACAGTACTTATTTCTCGCACATTATTATCATACTATAGTTGGTACTTTGCAGTATTGTATGATGTTCTAGCTTGTTGAATCATCTTTCGTATGTCACAATGAACTTCTGCCTCACATTATGTACAAAAAAAAAAAGACTTGAATAAAAGGATTTTATTTAAAAGATTTATTTTCCTTTTCATTCCTTTTCCATCATATTTAACAATAATAGTGCTCACAAGTTTCATGTGTTATACTATGTTCATCTAAAGTGTTTGCAAGAAAGCATGGTTTGCAAGAAAGCATGTAAAAACTTTAAAAAATTAAATGTTGCTTAATCAAAACATTGCAGCTTTTGTTAAAAAAAATACAGAAACACAATGATTTGTTCCGCAAAGAAACATGCACTCTGTTACTGTCTTTTTTGGAAAAAATTATCAATTGTTGTCTGCTTGGAAGTGTTTGCAACCCTCATATCTATCAAAAGCTCATCAAAGTCATTGACACATTTGAACATTGACTCATTTCCAATCTGCAGAGCAAATTCTCTCAGTTTACTTAAATAATCCATGGCATCATTCATACAGACAGTGGGTACCAACCATGTGATGCCTTGAAATCTGAGTCGTTTAAGTCTGCAGCAAATTTGAGAGCTTTCTCTTTGATTAGAGGACCAGACACATTAATTTGCCGAGATGTGGCATCCAGAAACCATTTATAGCACAGAGCGTCAATGTTTTCATAAGAGACATTCCTTTTGATTCGTTTAGAACAAGGGTCACCATTTTCGTACTCCTCGAGAATTTCTCGTTTGCGTTTTGCAACACTCTGAATTTGTGTGCGGCTACTCCCGATTCGGGGTCTAGCTCCGATGTTATTTTTGTGATTGTTTCTCTGGAGAAACAATCACAAAAATAACATCGGAGCTAGACCCCGAATCAGGAGTAGTGTGCGGCCTACACCAAACTCAGTAGCAATAATCCGTGAAGAACGTCCAGATTCAAGTATTTGAACAACTTTCACACGGTGCTCTAGAGAGAGGAATTTACGTTTTGAGAGCGACATGATAGCAAGAATTGAATGCAATAGAAAATTTCCACCCATTTTTAAAATCACCGAGTTCGCAGTTTAGTTAAATGTGTAAACAACTTCGATTGACGTGATGTTCAATTTCATATTATTACAACAAATTACCTATCTGCAAAAATACCGATAAACTTTCATTGCCATTCATCCTTTAAAGATCAAACATGAAAATAAACAACAACTGTCGGTCATTTACCCGTAATTTGGGGTTGTATAATCTGTAATTGTCTGTTTGCACGTTTTACATTGTGTAGTTGACTTCGTCAATAACTACAGTATAGTGTTAATTATCGATTTTCCGTATCCCGACAAATTAGGTCGTGTGTTGTGTCAGCTGACCTTTGTTTAGGTGTGATATACTGTTGATCTCGACCAATTAATGTGACCGCTGGCTGCATTTCACAATATCACGCTATACACAGTGCAATTAAAGAAGGAAATTGCACGGGGGGAATTCGAGTGGCCGTTGTCGATAGATCGGCCGCTGTTCAGGTATGACTGCTAACTCAGATTTGACTGTATTTGCAATTTAGTCTTACAAACTGAAATCGTATCAAATTAACCCACCCACTTTTGTCAAGCATATAGCATTGAAGACATGGCCGCTGCATCTTAATACTTCACTAAATAAAAGCCAATACATAGTAGTATAAATCAGCAAAGCTTGGCAAAAATCTATCCTAGCCCAAAAAAGGGCCTTATGGACACCCCTCCTTTATTAGCACCCTTGCGTAACTACATTGATTATTGCAGTATTTTTATTTTCACCAGGTTTCAAATTTGTTTGCCAAAGATGAATTAGATGAGATAACCCAAGAGCTAATACCAGTGATGAAAAAAGAATTTCCGAGAAGACCTCCTACTCCAGAAAACTTATATGACTACTTCATATCTAGAGCAAGAAATAATCTTCATACTGTTCTTTGTTTTTCCCCAGTATGTTATTTCATAAGATTGTATGTAGTATTTGTTTTTCTCTCTGTTACATGAGTACTACAGTAACTATTTATCATACAAATTTTGAGTATTACAGTAACTATTTATCATACAATTTTAAAATTTTATAAATCTATTTTACAGATTATTGTATAACCAAGTGGCTGGTTTTACTGAGCTTTTCAATAAAAAGCTCTTTCAGCACATAGGAGAGGTTCAAGGATCAATTAATTATCAATTGTAACTTATCCATAAGTAAAAAACCAGATTTTCACAAGGTTACTACCTTCATGAAAGGCCAGTTGATTTGTTTTGGCATTGTCTGTCTGACTGTGTGTCTTTCCTTCTGTTCACCCATCTGTGGAGCTGAGCTATGGTAGTTCAGTTGGAAGCGTACAGTACTTGAGAACAGGGGATTGCTGGTTCAATCTCCCGGCTCGGCCAATTTGTTTCAGAGGATTTATGATAGTCATTGTGACAGGATTCATTCTTGTCTCGCCTCTGACCGTTATTTTGATGATGGTCACGTGGGAAAGCAGCCAGTTGCGTGGAAATATTGTGCGGAGTGATGGTTCAAGTCAACAAGCTGACTCAAATTTTATATTAGACATTAACCCCCAAAACGTATGACCACCTATCCTGTTACAAAAATAACTGTTTATGTGTAACAGGCTGACTCAAATTTTATTTTAGACATAAACCTCCAAACCACATTCTATTGACCATTTATTCTGTGACAAAAATACCTGTTTACAAGCAAAGGTCCATACTTCTGACATGTTTTTGTTAACCCATATGCTGCTAAGCATGACTCAGTGACCCATTGCAGATAGTGTAGATCAAGATTAGACTGCATGAAATGTGCAGTCTGATCTTGAATCTGCACTGTCGGATAAAGAGATATTTTCCCCCCATTAAATAACTGAAATAGCAATGATTGGTTTTTACTATCAACCTCAAAGTTTCTTTTTAGTTATTCAACAGGTTAAATGTTAAGAAGAAAGGTGTCTTTTAGAAGGAGATTTCAATGAAATAACTTGATGCCATTTTCATTTAGCTTAAACAGTGATTTCTGTGTGACTGTCTTACTGTCATTTCTTGTATGTCATTTTATGTTGTATCTTAGGTTGGAGAGAAGTTCAGGAACAGGTCCCTGAAGTTTCCTGGACTGATTTCTGGGTGTACGATGGACTGGTTTAGTAGATGGCCTAGAGATGCCCTGATAGCTGTGTCAAATCACTTTCTGTCCACCTTCGAAATTGTGTGTTCTGAAGATACTAAAGGCCAGCTTGTTAATTCTATGGGTGTGGTGCATGACAATGTTGCAACTGTTTGTGTGGAGTACTTTCAAAGGTAAGTGAGATAGTTTTTAAAAAGCTTAAAAATAAACAGTAATGACACCAGTTGTGTCCAGATTGGCCAGTAAGTGAGGCTACAGGTATTATATTATGAAGGAAATGACTAAATTTGCTGTTGACCATGAATACACATGTACAATCATTTAGGCCGCACTCTGTCAAAAGGGGGTTTGATACATCTCCATGATGCATCATACCAAGCAAGTCATGATGACTCTAAATTATGGGTCCATAAAATCCATTTTATCTCAAATTGGCTTAAAAGTGAGGTAGAATGGTCCTTGGACATGCAGAAAAATTTTCAAAAGCGAAAGTTTTGATAGAGGTCAGCCTGTATGGAATCCACAAGCTGACGTGCGTCAATACTTTTTGCACATGTATGAAACCCATTTTCACTGAGCATGGCTCATTTGTATTTTGTCCATGAAGCTTTGACTTTACTGTCTTGTGCTTTGACTTAACATATTACTAAAGATTTTGATAAGTAGGTATTTTCATTGTGGAATTACTTATTTTCTTGTATTATATTCAGGTTTCGGAGGCAAACTCATGTTACACCAAAGTCATATTTATCTTTCCTCGATGGATATCTCAAGTTGTATCAGCAAAAACTGGATGAGATAGGAGAGTTAGCTGGTAGAATGAATACAGGTCTAGAAAAACTTATTGAAGCCAGTGCTTCAGTTGATGTTTTGTCCAAGGAACTTGTTGTCAAGGAAAAGGATCTTGCTGTAGCTAATGTGAAAGCAGACAAGGTAAATAAATGAGCCATGTTCTGTGAAAAGGGGGCTTAATGCATCTCCGTGATGCATTGTACTAAGCAAGACATCATATCATTAGGGATCCATAAAATCCACTTTGTCTAACAACCCAATGGATCTGGAGGTGTAATGGTCCCTTGACATGCAGAAAATTGACCTATAGATAGCAAAAAGTTTTGGCCCAGATCAGTCTGCGCAGGCTGACCGGGGTCGATTTTTTTTTTTAACATATGCATTATGCCCCCTTTTCAGAGAGCATGACTCAAATACTTTTGATGCTCCCATTTTTAGCATTTTGACATTTCTTGAGCAAATGGATTTTATATAATGTACAACAACTGTGTCTGGTCCTGATTGGCTTATTGGTAAGTGTGTAGCGTTGGTATACTGGAGTTCCAGGATGTTGAAACACAGGACATAAGTATGACTTAAATATTGTTGAAAGTTGCATAAAACACTTTACACTATTTAAATCAATCAATGTAAGGGCTGTTACTTATTTTTTTTTTAAATTCTAATTCAATCATTTATGTCAAATGTCTGATGCAGAAGTGAGGCAGTGAAGAGCAACACCAGCACCTGGTCAGTATTCATTTCTTCAATATATATATTTCAGTAAAAATAAGTGTTGAGTCATTGACAGTATATGCACTGAGAAGACTTGGGCTTTTTTTTTTGGCAGAGGTTTCCTCAGTCAGTGTTTATATGGATTTACATTTTCGTCTTACACTTTCCTTCTTAACATCTGAAATTTAGATACTGAATTAAAACACCCATTGTTTTTGACCCACAGGTTGATTTTCTTATAGGTATAACATGTAGGATATTTTGATATAAATAATGCAAACTAATGTCAGTAAGCACAGCTGTTTGATTAATCTTTGTCTTTCCTTTTCAAAAAAGACATCATGGATGAAGGTCTGTTAATGTGACTTGTCATAGGTTGTAAGCTAGTAAACCAATCAGAAGGACATCTTAAATAACAGGTACTTGTTGAGGTCACTGCAAGTGCCACAGCTGCTGAAAAAGTGAAGTCTGAAGTACAGAATGTCAAAGACAAGGCCCAGTCCATCGTAGATGAGATCAACACTGAAAAAGTATATGCTGAAACTAAACTTGAAGCAGCAAAGCCAGCTTTGATGGAAGCTGAACGTGCTTTGCAGGTAAGGAAGTTATATCTCAACATTGATTAATTTGTCATACCTTCTTTTTACATACAGTACTACTACACAAAAGTCCTTTACATGTAAAGCTTTGAAACTAAAATGGCTTTTTGCAAGCACTTCTTCATTTCCCTGCAAATTTTTTTTTCATCGTTTATAACCTATTCATTTCAGCTGGTTCAAAATTTGTGGTGATGTTTCTGAAATGATAAAAAGGAGGGTCATAAATTTTCTATGAGCTTTATTTCTGCTCCAATGAATCTTACCATAGATATGTTTTATGTCCACAATCTGATGTTGACATTGTTATCAGCTTTCACCTCAACTTACATATGTGTAACACATCTAATGCCAGCAGAAAACCATGACAGGTTGATGCAGGCTGCTGCCAATGTCATGATCTTAATGCATAAAATCACATTTAACAGGCTGGGCTGGGCTGACTCTTGCTGTTCCATCAAATAATTTTATGAACGTGTATTGCATGAGATGAAATGGATATTTTTCATTCCTCTATATAGTTGCTGAATACTGTTCCACAAGTTGGCTTACGAGTCCTTGTTAATTTGTATTGTCTTTATTTGGTATAATTTTCTGTGTTCTTTTAAAATGTGATGCTGTTCTTGATGGCAAGCGCAGCGGAAATAAAGCTCCCATATCAGAAAAATGTCCTTTATGTTATCATCCAAAACAGACCTTTTCATACCTTTCCTTCAAATGCTCCTTTTTTCAATTGCAACTTGCATGAATTTTATGGGTCAAAATTCTTGAATATTAAAGCAGCATGTAAATTTTCTAACAGAATTTGGAGAAATGGGGAAAGATTAAGTAAAAGAATGAGCATCACAGATTTTCTTTTACATGTTTTTGTTTCAATTGTAAAGAAAATGGACTTCAGGATTGTATTTTTAGTTTTTAGCTTGGCTGCTTCATACAAAATGTCAGGTATTGTAATAGCCTGCAGAGCCTATTACAATGTAGGCTGCAAAAACTTTGATATAACTTTCCTATATCTCTGTCAATACTAAAGGTATTTTCACAAAACTTTGGCTACCTTTTACTTTTCAAAAGGTAAATCCATACCACAAGGGCAAGTATCCTTTAAAAATACCTTTGACACAGTTATGCCACTTTAGAATTTTTGTTCAAAAATGCAGCTAAGCACTGGTGCCAATATATGATGATGTCGTAAAATTGTACTGAGAGATAAAAGATTTAGTGGCATTGGCAAAGTATTTAATTTCTTGAGAAGAAAACTGGCAGACAAGAGACTATGTCAGTATTTTTTTAAAAAGAGTCTTAATTACAATAAGCCAAACGCTCAGTTTTCTAAATCACGATAGAATTTTGTTTAAAAGAATATCATGTACAATAAATGTATGATTATAGTGGTAAGACCAGGGGTTTTAATCACCAACCTTTCAAAGTTTGCTTCTAATTATCAATTATAAGATTCATCCATCCAATCAGATAGGCAGATTTGATGTTCAAATGATGAGATTTATCTTCACAAGGGTAGAAAATATTGTGGGAAAAGGAGAAAATGCTAGTTACCAACAATTTCTTCTTTTCGCATAGTGTTTTCAAAAGCCTGCTTTCTCAGGATTGTTAAGCTTGGGATTGTGTGGGAAAGGGTTAAGAAGTGTCTGTCATTGTTTTGTCTCAACTCATGTAAACTTAACTGAAAAGACGTAGTCAATGGCTTAGTGGTGAAGGCTTTGGACTTGGTTCCAAAGGTTTTTAGTTTAATTTTGGCTGGTGATAATTGTCTGGAATTTTTCTTGGGCAAGAAACTGAAATGCCCTTGCCTGGTACTGTTGAAAATCTGAAGACAATTGGATAAGTGACCTATTACTGTGATATAGCAGAAGTATTGCATAAATATGGCAAAGAAGCCACTTAACTCTTAACCCAAAAAATCTGAAGTTTTAACAATCCTAAAGGAGACTTGGAAAAAAAAAAGATGTGTAAAAAGGAGTTTCCTGTCAAGGTTCTATACCCTTCCAAAAGCAAGTTTCAATTTTCAAGTCACAATCAGCTGAGCCATGGACTGTGAAAAAGGGGTTTGAATTAATGCATCTGCAAAAAGTATAGATGGAGGTCAGCCTGTGTGGATTGCCCAGACTGACCAGGGTTGAAACTTTTTGCTTTTGATAAATTTTCTGCCTGTCTAAGGACCAGTTTTTCTGATAAATCAGTTGGTATTTAGACAAACTAGATTTTATGAATCTATGATTATATGATGATTTGCTTTGTGTAATGCATCATGGAGATGCATTGAATCCTCTTTTGCCAGGGTACAGCTCATTTGTTTTTAGCTCTACTGGCTGAAAGCCAGCAGAGCTTATGTCATGGTCAGATTTTCGTGAAACTTGCACAGTTTGTTTATGTCATCAATAACTTCAACCCTATTGATTTTGAAAAAAATCCAACAAACAGTATGGGAAAAGTAGCCATTTCAAGTTGAAAATTTCTATTGCTTGTTTATGTGATAAAGTCTGCATTTGTGGTAAGGTTTTCATGAAACTTCACAGTTTGTTTATCTTACCAATAGCTTCAACCCTATTGATTTCGAAAAAAATCCAACAAACAGTATAGGAAAAGTAACCATTTCAAGTTAAAAATTGCCATTGCTTGTTTACGCAATAAAGTCTCCATTGTTATCAGATTTTTGTGAAACCTGCACAGTTTGTTTATGTCATCAATAGCTTCAACCGTATTGATTTTGAAAAAAATCCAACAAACAGTATGGGAAAAGTAGCCATTTGAAGTTGAAAATTTCCATTTCTTGTTTAGGCAATGAAGTCCACAGTTTTGATCCAATTCTTTTGAAACTTTCAAAGATTGTTTGGTTCATCAAGGGATTGAACTCTATTAAAAGTGAAGAAAATCTACTGATCTGTTCAGGAAAAGCAGCCATTTGATAACTTAGTATTGTTTACTCAACGAAGTCCACATTATTTGTCACATTTCTTTGAAATTTGCTGGGATTGTTTAATACAAGGTGTACTGAAACCCTATCAAATTTGGCTGGATTCCAAACAATTATTTTTCAGAAATTGCACTTCATTTTTTTTTTCACTGTTTGTTCAATTCACCTTGTTGTCTTAGTGGGTTCAAGCCCGGTTGTAAGAACACCCCCCCCCCCCCCTCCGCCTTTTTTTATGTGTGTGTGTGTTTTTTGTCTTTTTTCATGTTGTATCATGAATTTATAATGTATGATAGTAAAAAAGCAAAATCACTGCCGGTAGAGCAATTTCAGGCCCTCAAGGGCCTCTAGTTTTGTCTACAGATACTTTCAGTTTGGATAAGCCTAAAATTGGTTGTCCGGTAAAGAGTTAAAAACAAACAAAAAACAAAAAATCATACTCTATTATTTAGACCATCAAAGCATCAGACATTGCAACAGTAAAGAAGTTGGGAAAACCACCTCATCTGATTATGAGAATCATGGATTGTGTATTACTGCTGTTTCAAAAAAAACTTGATCCGGTGACACCAGATCCTGAGAGACCATGTCCAAAACCATCATGGGGTGAATCTCTGAAGGTATTCCATTTCATTTAAAACTATTTTATCAGGAATATAATAAGTACGTAGATTTTGTCATAGAATTAGGAATTATGTATGAAATCTTATAGAAGACAAGTAATTCTGAATTTACTTATGGTTAATTTTTCCCACAAATTGCATAATTTTTACATTGAAATATCAGGCTATACGTATTGGACCCTTATCCTCTGAATAAGTGAAATGAAACTTTCAAGCCAATAGCAAAGCCCCAAATTTTGCTATTTCAAAAGTAGTCTTGGGGGAAAGATGTCTCCTTATTGCACACTGTAGATCCAAGATCAGACTGCACGTTCTGTGCAGCCTGATCTTGATCTACACTATCCGCAAAAGGTCCTCAAGTTGCACTTAGCAGCATAAGGGTTAAATGCTTGTTTCTATTCTATTCTAATTCATATTTTCCTGTGAATATATATAATTATAGAACATTCTTTCCTTGAAGTATATCGATAGGAACTGGATACCTCTACTTGTAGTAATATTATATTATCACATTGTAGTTGATGAGTGGTTCAGGTTTCCTTCAGAGTTTAGTTACATTCCCAAAAGACACCATAAATGAAGAAACAGTTGAGCTTCTAGAGCCCTATCTCAGAATGGAGGACTACAACATGGAAACTGCTAAAAAAGTGTGCAGCAATGTTGCTGGTCTGCTGTCTTGGTCCACTGCCATGGCTTTTTTCTATGGTGTGAACAAGGAAGTTTTGCCTCTAAAGGTTTCTATATTGTTTATTTTTCTGATGAGTTCTATTGGCTGTTAGGTATTCAGCACAATTATCTTTAAATTGATTACAAATATAGTACAGGTCCTTGGTAAGCACTCTTCTAGCACAATATTGAATGTTAGTGGTATTGTTCAATGTCCATAATGCCATCATTTTCTACCACTGTTGTGGTATAAACGAAAACATATAAACAAAATGTAACATGTGAGCCTTGTAAGCCACAGTGATGCTAGAGCTTCCTGCTGCTCAAGCTGATTTTTTAGCTCATCTGAGCACGAAGTGCTCAGGATGAGCTATTGCGATCACTCACTGTCCGTCAGTCCGTTCAAATTTCCTTTGTTTACACTCTAGCATCTACAAATATTAACCAATCAGCACCAAACTTGGTCAAAATATATATGACCATAAAATCTCGGATGAGTTCGATTATGGGTCTAATCGGACAAAAAAAACTAGAGTTATTTTCCCTTGAATTAGAAAAATTGCTATATTTGACTTTGTTTACACTCTAGCAGCTACAATTATTAACCAATCAGCACCAAACTTGGTCAAAATATATATGACTATAAGATCTCAGATGAGTTTGATTATGGGTCCAATCGGACCAGAACAACTGGAGTTATTTGCCCTTGAATTAGAAAAATTGCTGTATTTGACTTTGTTTACACTCTAGCATCTACAATTTTTAACCAGTCAGCATCAAACTTGGTCAAAATACTTATGACCATAAGATCTCAGATGAGTTTGATTATGGGTCTGATCGGACTAGAACGACTGGAGTTATTTGCCCTTGAATTAGAAAGTTCTTTAGAATAGTTCTTTGTCCGGAGCATAACTTTGTCATCTCCAGTCCAATTGACTTGAAACTTGGCATTTGTGTTTATTGCAATAATACGGAGTGCAGTGTGAAAGAACCATAACTCTGCCTAGAACTGTCTATGAGTTATTTCCCTTTGATTGTCATTTTTACAGCATTTTCTGCTTGTCCGGAATATAACTTTGTCATCTCTAGCCTGAACATCTTCAAATTTGGTATGCATGATTGTTGAAAAGTTACGGAGTGTAGTGCACAAGAACCATTACTCTTCCTAGAACGAATTTTGAGTTATTCCCCCTTTGACCTTAATTTTTATAGCATTTCTTGCTTGTCCCAAGCAAAACTTTGTCATCTTAAGTAGGAATGACTTGAAATATGGTATGCTTATTTGTTGCAATATTTGGAAGTGCAGTTCACAAGGATTGTAACTCTACCTCGTGCTGTCTTTGAGTTACTTCCCTTTGATCGTCATTTTTACAGCATTTAGTGCTTGTCCAGCATATAACTTTGTCATCTCAAGTCAGAACGATTTCAAACTTGGTATGCATGTTTGCTGCAATATTACCGAGTACAGTGCGCAAGAACAATAACTCTACCTAGCGCAGATTTTGAGTAATTCCACTTTGATCTTCATTTTTACAGTATTTTTTGCTTTTTCGGAACGGAACTTTGAAGTCTCAAGTCAAATTGACTTGAGACTTGGTAAACATGTTTGTTGCATTACCTGCCCTTTGCGATTATTATACCTCCTTGACAACTGGCGGTGGGACAAGCATATCTTGCGACAATTTGCCACTCTCGTTTCATTATCATTTGGCCTTGAACCTCGATATTTGGTATTTATCTTCATTGTAGACCTTTACTGCTTAGTACTGGGGTGAGCTATATAGGACCGTCATGGTCCTCATGTTTTTTCATCCAACTGGAAAATTGTAGTGACAAAGGTTAAAACTTCAAAACATCTTGATCTCTTAAAAAATTTATCAGTGAGAGAGTTTTGTTACAAAACTCGGTATTATAAACCAGTCTTGCAGTAAGCCAGCAGTTTAACCATTCACCAGATGACAAAATTTAAGACTGGTCAGTGTCAAAAGCATTTGCAGACAACATAGAATTAACATCAGACAACATGGAATTAAGGTTTAAGAGGATAGATAACATTGTAGGAAAAGGAGGAAGTGCTGGCTACTGGCCTTTTCTCCTTTCCCACAAGGTTATGAAAAATCCATTTCCTGTAAGCCATTAAAACGTGGGATAATTTGGTAAAGAGCTAAGCAACGTGGATTTCTGTTTTGTTTCTGTATAGTTAGATAGATGTTGCACAGTACAAATGTAGTGATCCACTGTTCAGTTGGTCTGCCAAGTGCATCTACTGTTACTATTTAGTCTTTAAAATCTGGTTATCCCTTCACCACACAATCCGGAGTTTAACGACCCTGTGTGAGAATCCTTTTGAAAACATTTTGGGAAAAGGAGAAAACATAGTGAGAACCAGCATTTTCTCCTTTTCCCACAATGTTTCTACCCAATCAGATAACTTAAGTTCATTCTTACAAATTTTGAATTTCACATCTATAGATGTTTTGAATTCGGAAGAGGTTAAATTTGTAGTTTTGGAAAAGGTCAAGGTTGTCATTCAAGTTGTGTTGGGCAATCGGTTTAAAATCACAATCGATTATCGCTTTATAATCGGAAGAGCAAACCAACTAGCTATCGATTGAACAATCAGTTTCTCCGTTTAACTGAGAATGCTTTTGCATACATACAAACAAGCAAAGCTTAATATACCTTGGGGATTAAAATATTTTTTTCAAAATGACACTTGGAGTTTGATCTCTCTAATTCATTTAATGCTTTTGCTTTAAATTCTGGGACAATTTGTCTACAGGATATTATAAGTTTATTAAGATATCTTGTTTTGTACTATAAAAGTCGAAGGAAATACTTTTCCATTAAATTCTTTACTTTATTTAATACCTTTTACTTTGGTCCTTTAATCTTAATTTCCAAACCAGTTTAAAAAAAAATAAGACTTGTTCATATATCAAGCATTTGCAGATGACGATTTCCCCCGGTCTTGTATAGATCTATATTTTCATTTCACAAAACAACCACTTTTTTCACTCATTAACAGAAATTCTAGCTTCCACTTGTTGTTTTATTCAGGGATTTGTGTAAATTCACTGTTTAAATTCATTAGTAAAGATGAGAAGGTTGTTTGAAGTGCCATTGATAGGACTATGCCACGCTGACCACTGTAGTATCATGGGTTTTCACGTTTTTTTCGTCGACCTATTTTTCATGTCTATTAATTCATGGAGAAGTAGTATGGCATGATTTGACATGAATTTGTCATTTAGAATAGCAGATAACATGAAAGTCTGTCACTTACACTAGATAAGAGGATTAACACCTTTTTTACGTTTTCATAAATGACTTGATTACCCGTGAAACAGAACCGTGTGTGTCCTTCGCATTTGATACTGATCGTGTTTATTAAAGCCCATATTTCTGCAGGATGCACGCCAGCTTGTTTATATGAAGCTTAAGACAACAATTTCACGCGTCAGACCAACATTCAGGTATATATTCTTGAGCGTCAAAGACGGTCATTTCAAATTTCCAAGCGTCAAACCCGCGGTCTGGGGTCAAATGAGAACCCTGCCGAGTTGTCAAGTTTTGTCAAGACAACCATGGACAAAAATTTCTTGCTCATTTTTCCGGCCAATTTTTGTGTTTGTTGTCCACTATGTTGAATCCAAGAGTGTGATTAATATTAGTCACAAAATTAAGCGCTAAAAACCAGTATTCACATTTCGGGACCCAGCGAGTTCCGGTACCGACTACAATCGATTCCAGGATTTCTCAATCGATTATCGCAATCGGAAGCCCAAACCAACTGACTTTCGACTATAGTCGATCATCGGCCCACCACTGCATTCAAGTATGAATTATTTAATGACTTTTTCATAAGGATAGACAATAAAAACAGAAGCAGGGATAAAGACTAGCACTTGCCCAGTCGCCCATGGCGACTGAAAATCAGTCTGGACGACTGAAAAATTCCATACAATCGCCCAGCCGAGCGACTGATCGTCCCAGGAAAAATTTCGGTAAACGTCTGTATTTTGCCCATTTCAGTGTACCGTAGTACCGATTTTCATTTTTATTATACACCTATCTATGATCCGAGTAAAATACAGGCGTTATCTAACTCGGTAATACAACTCGACAGAAAATTTTTCCGTATCAGCCTAGTACCGTGTGTAGAGCATAGTCATGTAGATGCAAGTTATGTCTGTGTATTGACGTTCGGGTCTTTTCGCCAAATTCCTATCACGTTCGGCCCGCATGACAATGCACAAAAAACCCATTTCTGGAATATCTATAGCTATTTCATCAATTATTTGTCATCAATTTTTTTTTTTTTTCAAAAATTGTTTCTAACCAGATTCTGATATTATCCGAAATCAGTGCCTATTAGATCTACATTTATGTGTTGTTTCGAAAAGGCATTTCTATATGCTACTGTACGATACACTCGTGAACTTTGGAACCGCGATTCATTTGACTTGCCTCCTGCTTTATAACGAAAAGAAATGTACTGTTCTTGACAGTGACAGTGAATAACAATAATCGGTCTCATCCGATATGCACCTCTTTACACACGCAACTCGATATGATCCGACCATGCAGAAATGCAGACTGTTGTAATATTCCATATGTCTTGAATACTCTCCCCCTTCCAAAATGGCGGCGCCTATGACTTTGTAGTTTTCTCAATCAAAAATCACGTGGCAATTCATACCAGGTGTGTCGAAATCCGAGAAAAAAAAGCAAATGGTTGAAGAGAAACGGGCATATTATCGGGAATATGACGAAAACAAGCGCCATCGCCGTTTTGACCCAATTTGGCAAAAAGGTAGGCTTTGCTAGTTGATACTGAAAATGGGTTGATCTGTTCAGTTTGTACTGAATTTGGAACTGATCAAAGCTGTGTGTACATAAAAGGAATTTTAATCTTGGGCCCCTAAGTTTTTGACTGGGCCCCTAAATTTTCAACTTTAGGGGCCCAGTTGGCTACTGAAAAAAAAATGTTAGTCTTTATCCCTGAGAAGACTGAATTACAATTGCCTGTTGTATATTGTTTCCACATTTTCAGTATATTTTTACAAATGGAGAAGTCATATTATTCAAAGGGATTGAAAGATTTTGAGCACTTACTCAAACATTTTCACCATTTCTATTGTCTGCTTGTAAAGTCTAACATCAGAATCGAGAGAGATTAGTATAAGTTGTAAGAACTTGTTTCTCAATCGATGTAAAATAAATATGTTTAAACTATAACTAAAGTCTAACATCAGAAACCTGTCAAGATGTTTTCTTCATGTAGGCCAATCTTGCAATACAAGAAGCTAGACTGAATGTTGCAAGCTCTGAGCTTGCACGTGCTCAGGGTCAACTTGATGACAAACAGAGAGAACTTGATGCAGTACAAGCTATGTATGATGCAGCCATGAAAGAAAAGCAGGTAATTAATATCATGTTGGAAACAGATTTGTTTTAGTACATGGGAAATCTTAAAGCCATCAGAAAGAGTTGCTTTCTGCCAATTCTAAAGTCATTAGTGGTGATATTTTAACTGGATTTGCACATATAGAGATCTAAATGGGTTGAATTTCACAAACTTTACCATTGAAAAATATCTTAATGCTAAGTTTCATATAGTTGTTCATTGTTGTAAGGCCTTGTTTTTCCTGAATCAAGAGACCCTAGTAAATTTAGTTTTAACCCTTAACGTGCCAAATAGACCCAAGTGACATTTTTAGTCTAGAAATAAGACCCAAATTACTGCAATTTCATGGTTGTTTTGTCAGTAGTATTTGAGCAAAGCAGTCTAGATCAAAGATCAGACTGCACATTTTGTGCAATCTGATCTTGATCTACACTGGTTGCAAAGCCAACTATAGTTGTGAAAGGCACTTTAATGGTTCTTTATCTTTTTTTATCTACCAATGGAAGAAATGTAAGAATCTTGGATTCCTTTCAGCTGACTTGCTCTATACCAGACTTTTACTCTTTACCAGATAACAGAGTTCAACACTTGTTACTATTGAGAGCATTTCCATACAACAAATCTAACGTGGCTGAGATGATGGAATTTGCTTTGAAAAAACATGGTTGGTAAAGGAGAAAATGCTGGTTACCAATATTTTTTCTTATGTCTAATAATGTTTTCAAATGCTTTAATCCTAAGGGTCCTGGATTGTTTGGTAAAGGGTTCAAGAATTGATTATTGTAAAGAAGTCTGATTCTAAATAGTATAATGTTGAAATCTGATGTCTGAATCTTCTACAAATAACCAACCTAGGACTTGCTTGAAGATGCAGAATCATGTAAAAGAAGAATGAATGCAGCATCTGCCCTCATTGGAGGTCTAGCTGGAGAAAAAGTCAGATGGACAGAGCAAAGTAAACAGTTCAAGTCACAAATTGACAGGTGTTTTTTTTTTATAAATTTGCCACATACTTCACAAAGAGGTCTTTTTTATACAACAAAAGGTACACATTATGTTATGCTCATAGTCATCAGTCCATCTGTCTATCTGTTAGCAATTTCATGAATGCCTAATATATCCTGAACCCCTTGTCTGATTTTGAAAACACTTCACATGGGTGTGCTTTTGATGAGACAAGATGCATAGCAGAGGTATCTGACTCCAGGATCCAAGGTCAATGTCATAGCCGGGGTCGAAGGTCCTATTGAAATATTTCTAACATGTGTGCACCTTAAGTTTAAGAGACAATATGCAAAGTAGAAATTTCAGTTCTCCCACTACAAGGTCAAAGTTAAAGCAGTGGATCAAAGGTGACACGCTGTTAAATCATGTTAAATTATGTCCACTTCATTTGTCATGAACCCTTGATCTGATTTTGAAAATATTTTACACTTGTGCACACCTTGTTGAGGCAAGATGTAGTAGATTGGAGATGCTGTCTGTCTTTCTAAGTGATTTCCTGTTTGTTTCATGTCTCCTGAATCCCTTGTTTATCCCCCGCTGATAGGCGGTGGGGGATATGATAATAGTAGCTGTCTGTCCTTCTGTCATTCCATCCTTCCGTCCCTCTTTCTTGTCCGGAGCATAACTCAAAAACCATTTGAGGTGTTAACATGAAACTTCGCAGGTGGATAGGTCTCATCAAGGAGAAGTGCAGTGCACAAGAAACATAATTCTTGATTGCATAATTTAGGAGTTATTGCCCTTTGTTGTTTTTCTTACTTAAATTTTGTCCAGTGCATAAGTTGAAAAGTACATGAGATATAAACATGAAACTTCATAGGTTGATAGATGACCTTGAGGAGAAGTGCAGTGTACAAGAAACATAACTTTCAATGCCATAATTAAGAAGTTATTATGTCTCCCCCTATCAGGGTCGGGAGACATATTGTTTTTCCCCGTGCGTCCGTCTGTCTGTCCGTCACAAATCGTGTCCACTCTATAACTCGAAAACCTTTTAAGATATTTTGATAAAACTTCACACATTAGTAAAGCATTATGAGATGAAGTGTCATGCATAAGAACTATAACTCTGGCTTGTATATTTTTCGAATTATTTCCCTTTGATTACTTTCTGTCACAAATCGTGTCCGCTCTATAACTCAAAAAGCTTTTAAGATATTAAGATAAAACTTCACAATTTGTAAAGCACCATGACACAAAGTGTCATGCACAAGAACCATAACACTGGCTTGTATATTTTTTGAATTATTTCCCTTTGATTATTTTCCTTACTCATTTTACATACAATTTCGTGTCTGGTCTATAACTCGAAAACTGTTAGAGAAAAATGACCTTTATTTCAGTTAGAAATTCCCTTGGTCACATATCAATCCTTCTGACACCAAAAAGGGGGGAGACTTCTGTTTTTTTGTAGAAAAACAAATTCTAGTTTCCCTTTGTTATTTTTCATACTTAAATTTTGTCTGAAGCATAACTTAAAAAGTATTACAGGTGTTACCATGAAACTTCACAGGTGGATAGATCTTATCAAGGAGAAGTGCAGTGCACAAGAACCATAATTCTTGATTGCATAATTTAGGAGTTATTGCCCTTTGTTATTTTTCTTACGTAAATTTTGTCCAGAGCATAAGTTGAAAAGTACATGAGATATAAACATGAACCTTCACAGGTTGATAGACGATGTTAAGGAGAAGTGCAGTGTACAAAAACCATACCTTTCAGCCCATTAATTTTGGAGTTATTTCCCTTTGTTATTTTTTATACTTAAGTTTTGTCTGGAGCATAACTCAAAAAGTATTACAGGTGTAAACATGATACTTCACAGGCTGATAGATCTCATCAAGGAGAAGTGCAGTGCACAAGAACCATAACTCTTGGTTACATAGTTAAGGAGTTATTGACCTTTGTTATTTTTTCTTCCTTTAATTTTGTCCAGAGCATAAGTTGAAAACTGCATGAGATATAAACATGAAACTTCACAGGTTGATAGATGACATTGAGGAGAAGTTCAGTGTACAAGTACCATAACTTTCAGTGCCATAATGTAGGAGTTTTTGCCATTTGTTATTTTTCATACTTAAATTCTGTCTGGAGGATACATCGAAAATTATAAAAGGTTTCAATGTGAGACTTCAGAGGTAGGTATATTTCATTGAGGAGAAGTGCAGTACCATGATTTTGGAGTTATGTCCCTTTGTTAATTTTTGAGTCTCAAGGTTTCCTTGGAGTGTAACTTGAGCTATATGAACTACACAGCTGGATAGCTGTTTAAGCCTTTAAACCAACCTACAAGAAATCACACATCTTCTATTGAGCAAGCATTCGGCGGGGGATGGCCGTGTCAACATGGCTCTTGTTTGATTTTGAAAATATTCCACACATGTGTGCACCTTTACAAGACAACCTCTAGAGCAGAGGTTTCAGTCCCCAGGCTCCATTATCAAGGTGAATGTTACTTGGGGGAGGGGGGGGGGTCAAAGGTGACACTCTCTTTCTAGCTTCCTTCAGGTGTGTGTTTTTCTGATTCGCAGAGCTATTTTTTCAAATTGAGAGAGATTTTTTGCCAATAAAAGTAAAATGTTGATGCAAATTTTGATATGACAACAGTTCAGGCAGCCTTGTAGATGGTCATCAACAGTTTTTTCAGGTGCTACATTGCATTGATATTTTCAGTAGTAGTTACCAATATGCATGAGATACAAAAATGTTTACAGACAGGACAAAGGATCATATTTGTGTAAAATGCATAGTTGTCATTTCATCAATTTCATACAAGAACAATCTTGTGAGCGCTTAAATCAATCTTTATATTTGTATCATATGCTACTATACTATTAAGTGATCACCCGGGAAACGATTCTTTTTATTTTACCTGAACAATCTTTGTAGAAATAGTAAAACATTTCATTTTTACATTTTTAAATGTAATAGGTGTACATGTTGTGGTAATTTATCTTATTGTCAATTGAATAATTTGGAAATTAATTAGTTTAAGTCATTGACATGCTTTTAGATGATTAAAAACAACTCGCTATTACATAATTGGGCCGTGCTCTGTGAAAAGGGGGCTTAATGACAAAAAATTCGAATTTCACTTTTTCAGATTTTCAGTTAGTACATTCATTTCTCTCTCGGAATCTGAAAGCAAAATACCGCTAACTTATCAAAAAGTGGAGATATCAACAAAATTGTAAGCATACCCAACACAGAGAACGTCAACTTTTTAACAGACATTGGTGACGTCGTTTTATTTTTACTCTGTTTAACGTCGTTCTTTGTTACCCAAATCAATGCTGATATTAACGCTATAAAGCAAGGGATTTCAGATGTAGTTCTTGCATAAAAGACTTCATGCAAAATTGGTAAAGAAGATGCATTAACAACGCTCAAACTTGGCCGTAATATCAAAACTTAACTCACTATATGAATACGAGTAGATTAAAAAAAATGGAATTTTCCCGCAACTGTTACAATCAAAATATAGCGATCAAACAGTTCTTTTTGCCGATAAGATCTTACCATATTGGACAGTGTAGATCTAAAATCAGACTGCTCTTTCTTTGCTATCTGATTTTGACCTACGCTGACGGCAAAAGTGTATTGAGTAACGTCAAGCAGCGGATGGGTTAAAAAAATTACGTGCGGCCCCACCACATGCTTCAGTGTAATGTGAACAATTACCATCACTGATAAAAACACAAAAATAATGCGTTACCGCAGTGCCTTTAAAAATTATATTTCTCGTGAAAGGAACTGTAATTTATAAACATTGTGTACATGAAATAATATTTCATGTTATTTAGTTGATTTTGTTGCCATTCAAAGTTTGAAAACAGTCTAAAGGCAGGGTAAAATGTAGGTGACACATTTACGATGCACTTGAACTGGTCTGTGGCTGTGGACAGGTGATATCCTGGCAAGAAGGGTGCACAAACGGCCGAACCATTCGGAACAAGTTCTCCAGACTTTCCTTTGATAGCCCCCCTGGTCGAATTTCATCGGGAAAATTGTCAACGAATGAGTACCTTGTACCGCAGAATATTTATGCAACTCTCCTCCTCGTCACATCTCTTTCTATCACCATTTCTGCTTCAGCAGATGAAAATCTGAAGTACTTGTACTGCTTGTAGGCTAAATGAAACTGTTTGTATTGGAGTTTAATGTTGTTTCAACAGCTTAGGTCATATCACCACGTTCAAAGCACCTACGCATGTGATTCCTGGCTTTCGTACACCAGTACTGACACAACCTTCTCTCCAAGCCACTTACTACAAACTCACCTACATCAGTGGTGAGAGGCAAAAAATTGCCGGAAAAAAAAGTTTGCAGCAATCAAGTATCAAACTCGCATTCACCAGGACACGAGTCCGATACGCTAACCACCGACCTACACGGACGGGCAAATGAAAGTGAATGACAGTATTATTCAACAGCTCACTGAAGGTTGAGTCCGAGGATCTTTAGCGCGACTCAGTGCTCTTTGGTGGACAATGTAAAGCAGTACCACACTTCACTCAACGCACATTCTGGTATTGGATTTACATTGTCTGTAACGTTGAGATATTCTGCCAAAATGATTGTTCGGTATTTTAATCAATTGTTTGAAATTTTCATTTGCTTTTAATATCATTTAAAGGGTTTTATGATAATAGGCTTGATCCATTATTATTTTTGTCAAATTTTCGCAAGTAGCACGCACTTCTTTTCTGGGAGTCGCAACTCAATTACATAAGGCAAACGGGTTTTCCAATATTTCCAAATGTCGAATACCCGACAGCGTGAATGTTTGTGGACATACAGCAGGTTATGTAATTCTCCTTGACATACTTTTTTTGTATTATCACTGGGTAAATATATGGGTGGTACATTGTCACATCCTTTTGGGGCAGCTGGCTCTAGCAATTCGAATTCCTCTGAGAAATTTGATAAATACTGGACCACAAATTTCATTTTGTCAAATCTGAAGCTGTGACTCGGACGTTTTCCCATGTTTCCATGTGTTCTTGGTACCAGACCGTTCATGTGTTGCAACAAGTTTGCCAAAGCTTTTCTACCAAGTCAAACACAACCATAAATGTTATTTTATGTTTACATTTACCACCAAAGCTATACTCATACAACACATGTTGTCTTTTCTTTCTTCTCTTAGTTGCGCCTCGATCTTGACTGTTTTTGATATATTTCATAATACACATATGGCGATGTGACCGTTTCATTTGTTTAATTTCTAAAATATTCTAGCACAGAGTCTCTTCTGAAAATTGTTCAACGCATTTTGAATGGTAACTGCGACCATTACATTTTAAGTTTCGGATTTTTACCAAATCATAGTCATTTACTGTATCGTCTTCTACTTCCTCACCATTATCGTCTAAAGAATGTCTGCTTTGTTTGTTTGTTTGTTTGTTCGTTTGTATTGGATTATAAAGTTATTTTAACGGCTTATGTCAAATCACGGCGGTCAGTGCACCTACAAATGTGTTTCCTGGTTTTCTCATACCAGTACTGACACAACTTTCTTTTCAAGTCACTGACTTTTTTTCTTACATGCATCAGAGGAGAGAGACCAAAAATCGCCGCAAAGAAATTTTGCCACAACCGGGTACAGAACCCGCAACCACCAGATCATGAGTCGGATACGGCAGCGCTAACCACCGAGCTACCAGGCCGGGCTCTAAGAATCTTTGCACTCGTTCCTCAACTTTTAACTCCCCTCTGTTATAAAAATCATCATCATCAACATCATCATTTTGCATGTCAGTTTGATCATCTTGAAATGGAGGTTTTTGTAATCAGCACCCTGTGAGATAGATGATGTGTATGTTAAAGACCCCTTTAAGTGGCCTAAAACGGATTCTCCAGCTCCTGTTGATATTGAAAAATAGAGAAGTGGGAAAAGAGAGAATTGTTTTTTCTTTCAATTTGTTGACTTACAAAGAAAAAATACATGAAGAATCGGACATTTATCAGTTCTGTTTGAAAACACTCTGTATTGATGTTTAGAAACTGGGTTCTTTTTTAAAATAGAATTCGCCAAGTCCAGTAGAGCAGTCGGAAGCAAACAGGACTTGATACCAAGTGGTCTCTGGTTCGAGTCCTAAGCTCGGCGAGTTTCTTTTCAAGGATTGATGATAGTCGTTGCAACAGGATTCATTCGTCTTCATCGCCGACCTTTTTTATTGCAGTGTAGTAGGAAAGCAGTCTGTGGCTCGGGGTGAATATTGTGCGAAGTACTCAGAGTAAACGAAACTACAGGAACGCATGGACAAGTGCTTTGGCCACAGTGACATAACTGACAGAATTTTGAAAACTGCAAATAAAATCTACCAAATATTGACATGAACATGAATTAGACCTATTGTATGAACAGAAAAAAAATATTTTTTTTTTTTAAAATGCATATATGCCTATATGGTCTACGCAGGCCAGCTAAAATGTACAAAGATCTATTTACAATTTAAATAATGGACTATCGTCGTGATTGATGGAGAAAAATAGTAAGAGTGACCGTGGTGACTCGATCTCAGGCAAGGCAAAAAATGTGGACTTGGTGTCCACACCCCTGTCACCAATACAATACACGCAAATTGTTATCTTGAGTGAATTTTATAATAATTAACGTATTTTTATACGTGAGTCTTCGGACGTGGGGGAGGGGGTTAGGGTGGATAAACGATTTGAAAAATGAACCTTTTTTTAAAATCTCGCTATATAGCCCATAAAAAATTCAGTGTAACACACGTTAACAAATACTGGATACTGTTTTTACATCCAAAATCAGAGGGAGGTCCATAGATCTAACTGCAAAAAATGGCGCTCAGTATTCCGGTATTTCTAAATGGCGGGTAGCTGATTAAAAATAGATCTGTACCAACAAATCAACTAACCTTGATTTCACTGTCTATCCCTGATTGAAAATTGATGATTAAAATTCAGACGTAGTATGACAATTCTCCGGTACACGTAATGTAAAACAGATTTAAGGTCTTGTCAAAATAGGTGAATATATTTTGAAATGAACCGCTCTCTTGAAAACCACATGTAAACAACAAAAATAATGACGTCACTTTAAACGCGATTTTCTCAACATCATTTCAATGTCATTAAGCCCCCTTTTCACAGAGCACGGCTCATATGTATTAATCAAAACATAATCTACACAATGTACAACTGTTTTTCTTTGTAGGCTTGTTGGAGATGTTCTATTATGCACAGGATTCTTATCATATTCTGGACCATTCAATCAGGAGTTTCGTAACAAGCTTATCAAAAACTGGCAGAAAGAGATGTATCAGAGACGAATTCCATTTACAAACGACTTAAATCTTATTACTATGCTTGTAGACAATGCCACTGTGAGAAGGAATTTCTTAAACATTATCTGAATATATCTTAAAACTTTCCCTGCTTGACAAAACCTTTACAGGAAATGCAGACATTCATGAAAATTCATATTCTAATCAGACTGATCTGAATTCACATTGCGTCTTATCCCTTTACCACACAATGCCAACTTCAAAGACCTTGAGAAAGAAGGCATTTGAAAACATTGTTGGAAAAGGAGAAAATGCTGGAAACCAGCATTTTCTCCTTTTCCAACAATGTTTTCTACCCTATCAAAGACAACTTACATAACTTCAGTCACATTTAATTTGAGTTAGCATGATGCATTTCGTTGGAACAGGTCTGAAATTTTATAGTGTGGTAAAGGGTTATGCAGACTGATAACCATTTGAAAATGTGCAAGATTTTCTGGCCAAATATTTGCAGTTTTAGTATTGAATTATTTCCCACTTACAGACAGAGTCCATATCATTTATCTAGCACTCCAAGACTTGAAAAAACATTTATTCAGTTAGTGGCTAGTTGGTGTTCTTTGATCACACTTTGAAAGACCCTTTTTTAGCATGTTTTTTTTTTTTTTTTTTAAGAAAATGTCAAAGATCTTATCATAGCCAAGTTGTTGTCTGCAAGGTCTTGGGAACAGTGATAATTATGTTTTCATGTCTCATGTCTCTGTCATTACTGAAGCCATCTCATGTTTGAGATGAAAATCATAATATATTTGTCTAAAAGTTTTTGCTGTCTTATCTTAGATCTACTCTGTTGGCTTATTCATGACAAAGCCTTAAAGTTGCAAAATTTTGGCCTTTTTTTTTTTTTTTTCCATTTTTCCTGACTGAAAAAAGTTAATTTAGCACTCTAGGGGTACTTTGTAGCTAGATAGTAAAATGACTTCCAAACAATTATCTCAACATGTATTTATAGACGTACATGTATTTGCATTCAAACATTAAGTAGAAACTCTACTTCTATCAAGTGTGAACTCTACTTGATTTACATTTTTCAGATAGGTGAATGGAACATGCAAGGGTTACCAAATGATGATCTGTCAGTTCAGAATGGTATCATTACAACTAAAGCCACACGATATCCTCTTTTGATTGATCCACAAGGACAGGGTAAAATATGGATAAAAAATCGAGAAAAAGATAGAGAGCTACAGGTAAAGAAGTATTTGATGAGAGAAAAGGACTAAAATCAATAGTTTTCTTCATCATTAATTTCAACGCAGCTTGAAACTGTTTAAATAGAGTTCCATATTTTTAGCTCACCTGAGCAAGAAGTGCTCAAGATGAGCTTTTGTGATCGTGCTGTGTTCGGCGTCTGTCATCAGGCGTCAACTTTTACCTTGTGTACACTTTAGAGGCCACATTTTCAGTCTGATACTCATGTAACTTTGAGAGAATGTTTGTCTTGATGATATCTCGTACTAGTTTGAAAATGGGTCATGTCAGGTCAAAAACTAGATCACTAGGTCAAATCTTAGAAAAACCTTGTGTACACTCTAGAGGCCACATTTTAAGTCCAAAAATCTTGAAAGTTTGTGAGAATGTTTGTCTTGATAATTTCTTGGACAAGTTTGAAAATGGGTCATGTCGGATCAAAAACTATGTCACTGGATCAAATCTTAGAAAAACCTTGTGTACGCTCTAGAGGCCACATTTTCAGTCCAAAACTCTTGAAAGGTAGTCAAAATGTTTGTCTTGATGATATCTCTTAATGAGTTCGAAAATGGGTCACATTGGGTCAAAAACTAGGTCACTAGCTCAATCTTGGAAAAACCTTGTGTACGCTCTAGAGGCCACATTTTCAGTGCAATACTAATGAATCTTGGGCAGAATTTTTTTTTAGCTCACCTGAGCACAAAGTGCTCAGGATGAGCTATTGCAATCACTCACCGTCCATCGTCGTCCGTCAGTCCGTCGTCCATCTGTTCACATTTCTTTGTTTACACTCTAGCATCTACAATTTTTAACCAATCAGCACCAAACTTGGTCAAAATATATTTGACCATAAGATCTCGGATGAGTTCGATTATAGGTTTAATGGGACCAGAACAACTGGAGTTATTTGCCCTTGAATTAGAAAAATTGCTATATTTGACTTTGTTTACACTCTAGCATCTACAATTTTTAACCAATCAGCATCAAACTGGTCAAAATATATATGACCATAAGATCTCAGATGAGTTTGATTATGGGTCCAATCGGACCGGAACAACTGGAGTTATTTGCTCTTGAATTAGAAAAATTGCTATATTTGACTTTGTTTACACTGTAGCATCTACAAATATTAACCAATCAGCACCAAACTTGGTCAAAATATATATGACTATAAGATCTCAGATGAGTTTGATTGTGGGTCTAATCATACCAGAACAAATGGAGTTATTTGCCCTTGAATTAGAAAAATTGCTATATTTGACTTTATTTACACTCTGGCATCTACAATTTTTAACTAATCAGCATCAAACTTGGTCAAAATACTTATGACTATAAGATCTCGAATGAGTTCGATTATGGGTCTAATCGGACTAGAACAACTGGAGTTACTTGCCCTTGAATTAGAAAGTTCTTTAGAATAGTTCTTTGTCCGGAGCATAACTTTGTTATCTCCAGTCCGATTGCCTTGAAACTTGGCATTTGTGTTGTTGCAATAATACGGAGTGCAGTGTGAAAGAACCATAACTCTACCTCGTACTGTCTATGAGTTATTTCCCTTTGATCGTCATTTTTACAGCGTTTTCTGCTTGTCCGGAATATAACTTTGTCATCATCTCTAGCCTGAACATCTTCAAATTTGGTATGCATGATTGTTAAAAAATTACGGAGTGCAGTGCACAAGAACCATAACTCTTCCTAGCACGAATTTTGAGTTATTCCCCCTTTGACCTTAATTTTTATAGCATTTCTTGCTTGTACGGAGCAAAACTTTGCCATCTTAAGTAGGAATGACTTGAAATGTGGTATGCTTATTTGTTGCAATATTTGGATATGCAGTGCACAAGGATTGTAACTCTACCTCATGCTGTCTTTGAGTTATTTCCCTTTGATCGTCATTTTTACAGCATTTAGTGCTTGTCCGGAATATAACTTTGTCATCTCAAGTCAGAACGACTTCAAACTTGGTATGCATGTTTGTTGCAATATTACAGAGTACAGTGCACAAGAACAATAACTCTACCTAGCGGGGATTTTGAGTAGTTCCACTTTGATCTTCATTTTTACAGTATTTCTTGCTTGTCCGGAACGGAACTTTGAAGTCTCAAGTCAAATTGACTTGAGACTTGGTAAACATGTTTGTTGCATTACCTGCCCTTTGTGATTATTATACCTCCTTGACAACTGGCAGTGGGATGGGCATATCTTGCAACAATTTGCTGCTCTTGTTTCATTATCATTTGGCCTTGAACCTCGATATTTGGTATTTATCTTCATTGTAGACCTTTACTGCTTAGTACTCAGGTGAGCGATATAGGACCATCATGGTCCTCTTGTCTTTATGATTTCTTTGAGAAGTGTGCAAATGGGTTGTGTCGGGTCAAAAACTAGGTCATTGGATCAAATCTCAGAAAAACCTTGTGTACCCTCTAAGGTGTCAGGAGAAATCGTCCCCTGGAGAAATCGTCCCCAAACTGCTTGGGGACGATTTCTCTGGAGAAATCGTCCCCTTGGGACGAATTCTCTGGAGATATCGTCCCCAAATTAAATTTTGGAGATGTTGTCCCCAACCCCATATTCAAAATTCATATAATCACATTGTTGTTAAAGTTGTCTTTGATAAACATTTTTTAAGTTCTTTTTTTTTTTAGCTCCAGTATTTACTTTGTGTAACGATTTTCTTCAGTCAAGAGCTATTTGATTACAGTCGTTGTTTATACAGCAATTTTCACACTTACAATTTGTTGTTAACACCTGTCGAGCCTTCCACAGGTAGCTTTACACCTGAAAGATTTTTAATTGTTCCTGTTTGGTTGAATTGGATTTTAAACCAAAGCAATTACGAAATATATGTGTTCATAAAACAGTAGTCATGGGTCATTAATTGGAATCAATATTTCTCTCCCTCCCTCTCTCTTTCTCTCAATCGGCATGGGTCTTTCATGTATTATAATGGGTGTCAGTCTGTAGAATTCGCTCTCCGTATGTCTCTGTCTCTGTATCTCTTCTCTCTCTCTTCTGCCATCACTTGGCAAGGAATATTAATTTTTGTTTTATTTATCTTAATTATATGACCGTAGATCTGTCTTTATCTTTGTAGATCTTCCCCTCCTGTCTCTCAATCATTCAACATGAGGGTGTTAATTTGTTTTGATTTTTTTTTACGTCTGTTGATCTCTCTCTCTCTCTGCATGGGCTACTAATTTTTTTTTTGTATGGAGTTATTTTTTTAAATAGCTGGGATTTATGTTTGACAGTTTTTGGTTCATTTCGGCCTTTCAATCCTGAACGTTTTCATTGACTTGATCACCGTAAGAGTGTTTAACGACTCTGATTTCTATATTCTGTACAAGTAAACATTTTCTAGACGATTCCTAGTTTAGAAAACATTAACTGAAAAGGCTGATTACTTGCAGTCTACACATAACTTTCCTGCCCTTGTAAACGTAAAAATTCCGGACAGTGAGTGCTTTACAGAAATTTCGAAAATGTCCCTGAAAAGGAGGAAATACATTTAACCAGCTCTAGGACTTCCTTCTTGCCGCGCATTTTTTCCCCTTGGACTGTTTATGTATGAGGTGATTTTTTTTTTTTTTTTTTATTTAAGGACCATTGATATTTCCATAAGCAGTGTTCCCACAAGCTTTTTATTTCAAGGGCGCACTTACCCCCTGAGCTGTAAATCTGGGGGTAAGATTTCATATTAGAGAGTATGACAATAATGGTTCTCAACTAGAGGTAAAGCAATCAATATGGATGATTTCCAACACAAAAGTGTTATATTAAGATATCTGTGGAAATTTACTGCTTAAAGTCATAAAAAAGCTGAAAAGACGGTCTGAAATGACTCTGGTCAGACAATGTCAAAAGGATCATTCTGTTGTGTCATGGGTTTCCATGTTTTTTGCACCGAACATTTTTTCATGTGTGTTAATTTATGGATAGGTATTTCCGCATGATTTGATAATAATTTATCAATACGGGTAGCAATTAACTACAAATCCTGTCAATTTACACAAGTTAAGCGGATAATGCCCTTATTTTTTTTTTTTTTTTTTTTTTTTTTTTTTTTTCTTACGTGAGGTCTCGCATGTAACCAAAATTTGTTACGTGAATTTCAATTCTATAACGTGGTTTACGCAATAATTTGCGTGAGTGGGAACACTGATAAGCCTTTCATTAATAGGGAAATAACTTACGTACTTAGTTCTTCGATGAGAGGATGAACCTTTGTAACAGTCACTAAAATCAAATAAGCCTAATCAATTTCTCTTGCTGACTGATGAGAGAGACAGAGAGACTGAGAAACAGTCAGACAGACAGGTGTTTGGATAGGAACCCATATGCATTACATAAATTTATCCTTGCTGAATGAGGGAGAGGTAGAGGGAGATGCAGACTCACAATTTTAGTATAAAAATACATTTAACGACCGAAAATCTACTGTTTTAAGAACATAAATACCTTTAAATTGTTTTAAAATCAAAATCAGCTAGTAGAACTTTTTAAAAATCTTTCAGGTGTAAAGCTGTGACAGGTGTGAACAACAACTTGTAAGTGTGAAAATTGCCATATAAACAATGACAGTGTAACCAAATAGCTTTTGACTGAAGAAAATCATCTCACAGTAAATACTGAAGCAAAAAAAAAAACTTTAAAAATGTTTTTCAAAGACAACTAAAACAACAATATATTTGAATTTTGAAGATGGGGACGACATCTCCATAATTTAATTTGGGGACGAATTCTGCAGAGAATTCGTCCCCAGGGGACGATTTCTCCAGAGAAATTGTCCCCAATCAATTTGGGGACGAATTCTCCAGGGGACGATTTCTCCAGCATTCCCCTCTAAAGGCCACATTTTCAGTCCAAAACTCTTGAAAAGTAGTGAGAACGTTTGTCTTGATGATATCTCTAACAAGTTTGAAAATGGGTCACATTGGGTCAAAAACTAGATCACTAGCTCAAATCTTAGAAAAACCCTTTGTACGCTCTAGAGGCCACATCTTCAGTGCAATACTCATGAATCTTGGTCCGAATGTTTGTCTTTATGATTTGTTTGACCAGTGTGCCAATGGGTCATGTTGGGTCAAAAACTAAGTCACTGGATCAAATCTTAGAAAAACCTTGTGTACCCTCTAGAGGCCACATTTTCAATCAAATACTTATAGTTTGTCAGAATGTTTGTCATAATGATATCTTGAATGAATTTGAAAATGGGTCACATTGGGTCAAAAACTAGGTCACCAGGTCAAATCTTTTAAATAGCCAGTGTAGCTCTAGAGTCATCATTTTCTGTCCAATACTAGTACTTTTGAAAATTAGTCTGAATGTTTGCCTTGATGATCAATATGATGAAATTGAAAATGGGTTACATTGGTTAAAAAACTAGGTTGCCGTGTCAAAATCTTGAAGAAAACCTTGTGTACACTCTAGAGGCCACATTTTCTGACCAATAGTTATGAGATGTGGTCAGAATCTTTGTTTTGATAATATTTACACTGGGAAAATGGGTTATATTTAACTAAAAAGTAGGTCACTGAGAGAAATTCTAGAAAAAGCTTATGTACAAGCTAGAGACCAAATTTTCTGTCCAATAAATATGAAAGCTTGGTAGAATGTTTGTCATAATATCTCGAAAGAGATTGAAAATGGGTCATGTTTGGTCAAAAAACTCCGATGAGCGACTTCAGGGCCATCATTGCCCTCTTGTTAGCTCACCTGAGCACAAGAGCTCAAGGTGAGCTTTTGTGATTGTGCTGTGTGGGTTGTATGTTGTACCTTTTTACCCTAGAAGCCACATACCCATTTTCCTAATACCCATATAAGTTGGTCTAGATGTTTGTCTTTATGATATCTCTAACAAGTATGAAAATGGGTCATTTTGGGTCAAAAAGTAGGTCACTGGGACAAACCTTAGAAAACCATCTGAACACTCTTAAGGCCTCAATTTTGGTCCTCTGCTCGTGAAGTTGAAAAGAATATATGTCTTGATAAAATCTCAGATGATTTTAAAAATGGATCACTTCAAGTCAAAAAGTAGGTCACTTGTACAGATCTTAGAAAAGTCTTTTGAATACTCTAGAGGCCACAGTTTCATTCAAATACTCATGAAAGTTTCTCAGAATGTTTTTCGTGATATAATCCACAAGTTTGAAAAAAAGTTGCATAGGGTCAAAATGTAGATCAGTGGGACAAATTGTAGAAAAATTTTGTGTGCACTTTAAAGACTGCATTTTTTGGTCCAGTCCTGTGGAAAGTTAGTCAAAATGTTTATCTTGATGATGTCTCACATGTGTTTATAAATGGGTCATGTCAAATTAAAAAGTAGGTATGTGGAGAAAACTTAGATAAACCTTTTGTGCACTTTATAGGCCTGAATTTCTTTCAAGACTCATGAAAGTTAGTCAGAATGTTTATTTTGACATCTCAGACAAGTTCTAAAATTGGTAACATCGGGTCAAAAGGTTGGTTACACTGACAGGTCATTGGAAAACCTTAATGCTCTCTACAGGCCAAATTTTCACTCCAATACCAATGAATGTTAGTCAGAATGTTTATTTCACTAATGTCTTACACAAGTTGAAAATGAGTGATGTCATATCAAAAAATTGCTCACTAGGTCAAATCTTACACAATCTTATGTGCACTCTAAAAGCCATGTTTTTAGTTCAGTACTCATGATAGTTGGTCCCAGTATTTGTCTTGATAGAGCTTGAAAATGGGTCATGTCATGTCAAAAAGTAGGCCACTGGGATGAAATTTAGATTCTCCATATTATAACAAGGTAAGATTCTCCCAGAGGTACACAGGCTCATTTGAGTGATTCAAGGTCATCATGGCCTCTTGTTTTTTACTCAAATGATGTTAAATTTTTCAAAAAGCTTCTGGATCCCACAGAGGTATTTGGTCCGACAGTGAAAAAGACAGATAATTTGATGCTTTAAGGCGGTCTTTTGCTTAGAATATTCCATATTGGACTTGACAGTACATGTTAGTCCCAAGATTAGGATGTACAGATGATCCAAGTTCAGATTGCACATTTTGTGTCTACCCTTTCAGAAGAAGCAATTTAAGTTGTGCTTAGCACAGTTTTGAAGTTTGAAACGGTAACTTAAGTGTAATTCTACATACTGTATAAAGTAATGGATACCTGAAATATTTACCTGGCTTGGGTATCATATGGAGACAAGAGACTGATTCAGTTATTTCAATCAATTTCCCAACGTCAGCTCTTATTAAAATGTCACATGTCTGTCAAGCGGTGGAGAGGCTGGCTGTTGATAGCAACATGTATACATATATTAGATGTGTACGTGAATTTGTGCTGTTTGGGAAAACGGAAGATTGGGATAACAAAGGATTATGCAATACTGTTATCTAGAAGTAACATATCCCTAGAACGAAGACTCTTGCAAAAATCTTTCCCCTGTGTAATTTACAGACACCTCCATTTCGTTGTAACGATGCATTTCCACCATATGATATCAAAGAACATTACAGGCATGTCTGTCTATACATTTTCTCTAACCCTTTACCAAACAACAAAATTTTAGACTTGTCCAAATTGAAAGCATTTGCAGATGACAAATTAAAAGTGGCCCAAATGGAAGAATTTGTCCTTGATAGAGTAGAAAACATTGTTGGAAAAGGAGAAAATGATGGTTACCAGCATTTTCTCCTTTTCCCACAATGTTTTCAAAAGGCTTTTTCATAGGGTCATTAGAACCAGGGCTTGTTTGGTAAAGGGTTAAACCATCTTGGACTAAGAGATTGTCTAACAGTGAAACAAATAAGCACTTAGAAAGTGGTAATGTAGTACTCTTTATATTTAAAACAAACATGAAAGTTTTATGAACATGTTATTTCAGGTCACATCTCTGAATCATAAATACTTCAGAAGTCACCTAGAGGATGCTCTATCACTGGGTAGACCTCTACTGATTGAGGATGTGGAGGAGGATCTGGACCCAGCTCTAGACAATGTGTTGGAAAAGAATTTCATCAAATCTGGATCAACATTCAAAGTAAACACCCAAAACTGTATATTTGATGTATTTTGTTGAGAAGGTTGTAAAATTTATCAATAGCGTATTGCATCTATATTTGATTAATATATATAAATATATTTAATATATTTTGGCAATGTATTGTACCGTATATATGGGGTACCTATGGTTTCTTTGGGTCTTTCAGTAAGTTCTTCATGAGAAAATCATCTTCTTTATCAAGTTTTCCTATGAAATGGGCACATTAATGTGTACAGTTGAGCTTGAATGACAGGAAAATGTGTGTTTTTCTGACAGTGATCAAAATTCTATGTAATCAAATAGTTTGTGATAAAGATTTATCTACCATTTGATAGATGTGTATAAATGGAACAGCAAAGAAGGTGTATATGCAGATCTAACTACCAAGTAAAATTTCTTTTGTATGGTGAAAAGGTGAAAACACATTAAACATTGCATTATTGTGAAAGACTGTCTGTATGTTTTAAAAACATGATTTATTTAACATATAGAAATTCTCTGAAAAAAAATAATGCATGAGTGGATCTTGACACCTCATATTAGGATCAGTCTGAGTTGAATACTTGGTAATTTCAGGCGAAAACAACAGCAATCACTTTTCCCATTTCACAATGTGACAAATTTTACACTCCATCGGCTTTTCAAAATATTGCCAAAAAGGCAGATAACAGCTTTATATAACAATTGCTTTCTTGTCTATGTTTTGGTGTAATTCAATGAAGAAACGGTTGCCTCTTCTGTAATTGATTTACACAGTAATATGTCTAAAATACAGGCTTGGCTGGGTAGCTCAGAGATTAGTGAATCTGACCAGCAACCTCCAATACAAACAAATTACAGTTTTTATTGTAACTGATTAAAATTGCTTTTTATTGTTTGCCTGCCTACATGTTAATCTGGTAGATTACAATAAGTATTTTGGACTTTATAAAAATTAAGATTTTAACCAGTCAGCCTTGTGTTCCTATGAACCCAAGATAGATGATTTTAGAAAAGATAAGGGGAAGTAGAGAAAGCGCTATTTATCAGCATTTTGTACTTTCCTCATAGTGTTTTTCACTTAGTTAATCCTTTATCAGGGACAAGCTTTCCAAACTGAAAGCAGGTACAGATGAGAATATGAACATGGCTTAAAAGATGGAATTTGTCTTTGTAAACCAGAGCAAAAAACATAGAGGAAGAAGAAGTGCAATGTTTGTAAATGCCTTCTTTCCCTACCTGGTTAAAACATGGGATTCTGTGGTAATAAATTTAAGATCATTTCCATCATCTAAGTCACATTCAGATTAGAACTTTGTTGTAATTTTTTCAATCTAGATGAGTTTAAACTTCTATTTTCTGGTGATGAATTAAGGAGATAGCCTTGCAACCAAAAAACTACAACAATTTCGATATTTTCCAGGTCAAAGTTGGTGACAAAGAATGTGACATTATGTCGGGATTTTATCTGTATATCACAACAAAGCTGGCAAACCCATCCTATACCCCAGAGGTAAGATATTGTCATCTAAAATGTGCATAATGATTTGTCAGTAGTTCATATTTTATTTGCTTTTTGCCAGTCATTATTTTTTATCCCCAGCCAAATGGCAGAGATATATTTTGGCATCCATCCATTTTTTGGTATGCCCATCTGTCCAATTTGCATTAAACAGCTTTTGCTGCTAATCTCCTGGTCCAATTTTATAGTTTTTTTCACATATAGGTTAACCCTTTACCACACAATGATGCCTTTTGACACCCCTGATAGAGAAGGCTTTTGAAAACATTGTGGGAAAAGGAGAAAATGCCGGTAACCAGCATTTTCTCCTTTTCCCGCAATGTTTTCTACCCTATCAAAGAAAAATCATTTCATATGATCCACATTGAAACTGTCCTCTGCAAATGCTTTCAATTCGGACAGGTCTAAAATTGGTCATGTGGTAAAGGGTTAACCTCAATGAGCTAATGCTCAATATTTATGTCTCAGGCACTATACCCAAAGGTCAAGTTCACAGTAAGTGCCGAAGGTCAAATGCCTTTTAATTTTTTCTTATCCATCTCTCTTGATGGTCTGGTTGAAGTAAAGAAACTAATTCATGCGTTTGTCTACTTTGATTACACTATGTGCAGAACAGAGGATTCAGTCACATGGCTTAAAGACCAAGGTCACAGTAAGGTATTCAAAGGTCAAATACTGTTTAATTTTGTCCTGTCAATATCTTGTGCAGGCTTTGAAGTGGGCCCTACTTTTCCTACTTTCAGTTGAATTGCCTAAGCCAATTTAAAAAGCATTTTGACAGCATGTAAGGTGCAAATTTGACATTCCAACAACAGGTTGGTTGCTTTGCAATCAGTAACTTAAACTTAGTTTATTTTTATAGGTCAAATAAGGCATCATCCTTATCTGTATACAATCCAACATGGTCGACGTGGGTTTAGAACTGGTCATGTTGGTCAAAAGTTGGTCACTCAGACAAATTTAGGGTAAACCTTGTGTACACTTGAGGCCACATTTTCAGTCCAATACTTTCCAAGGCTAGCTGTGCTGTCTGATGACAGCTCTTTTTAAATGTACTGAGTTTAGGATACATTTTAGCTTTGATAAATATCTATCATGTTTATGTTTGCCATATTTCATACAGGTGAGTGCAAGAACATCCATTATCGACTTTACTGTGACCATGAAAGGGTTAGAAGATCAGCTTCTTGGTAGAGTTATCTTGACAGAAAAGCAAGTGAGTTCATTTCGGTACTGTTGAAATAAATGTCATATTTCATAAATGATATAGCTAGGGTTTAATTTATTTGAATTTATTTATAAACTAAGATGATTACTCATACTTCTGAATTTTATAGTTCACCAGAGCACAACATGCTGAAAGTGAGCTTTTTGTGGTTGTGCTGTGTCCATTGATGTCATCCATCATTGGAGCATAAACTTTTACCTTGTGTGTCCTCTAGAGGCCACATTTTCAGTCCAATGCTCATGAAGTTGGTCAGAATGTTTGTCTTGATGACAAGTTCTAAACAAGATCACTTTAAGTCAGAAAAGTTGGTCACTGGGACAAATCTTTGAAAACTCTTGTCACACTCTACAGCCCATATTTTCAATTCAGTGCTCATTTTCTCTGTTTCCCATGATATGTTCCAAGTGCCTTTCTCCTCTAAATAGTTAAAGTATTTGATTGCTCGCAAAGGATTATGTGAATATTTGAATCAAATATTTTAGGAATTGGAGGCAGAGAGGGTGAAGCTTATGGAGGATGTGACAGCAAACAAAAGAAAAATGAAAGAGTTAGAAGATAACTTACTCTTCAAACTGACAAGCACAAAGGTTTGGATTTTCTCCTTTTGCTGTGTTATGGATTATTTTTGTGATTGTATAAAACAACTTTCTGTTTCAGTGTAATTAATTAGCTCACCTGAGCACAAAGTGCTCAAGGTGAGCTTTTGTGATCGTGCTGTGTCTAGCGTCCATCGTCCCTCTTGCTTCATGCGGTGTGCGTTGTCTGTTGTTAGCTTTTACCTTGTGTACGCTCTAGAGGCCACATTTTCAGTCCAAAACTCATGAAACTTGGTCACTGTTTGTCTTGATGATATCGCGGACGAGTTCAAAAGTGGATCATGTCGGGTCAAAAACTAGGTCATTAGGTCAAATCTTAGATAAAAGCTTGTGTATGCTCTAGAGGCCACATTTTCAGTCTGAAAATTTTGAAAGTTTGTCAGAATGTTTGTCTTGATGAAATCTCGGGCAAGTTTGAGAATGGGTCACGTTTGGTCAAAATAGGTCACTAGGTCAAGTCTTTAAAAAAAAAAAACCTTGTGTACACAATAGGGGCCACAATTTAGTCCCAAACTTTTGAAAGTTGGTCAGAATGTTTGTCTTGATGGTATCTAGGACAAGTATGAAAAGGAGTCACGTTGGGTTAAAAAATAGATCACTAGGTCAAATCTTAGAAAAACCTTGTGTACACTTTAGAGGCCACATTTTCTGTCCAAAACACTTGAAAGTTGGTGAGAATGTTTGTCCTGATGATATCTCAGACCAGTTTGAAAATGGGTCACATTGCAAAAAAAACTAGGTCACTAGGTCAAATCTTTGAAAAACCTTGTGTACGCTCTAGAGGCCACATTTTCAATCCAAAACTCATGAAACTTGGTCCGAATGTGTGGCTTGATGATATCTCGAGTGAGTTCAAAAGCAGGTCATGTCAGGTCAAAAACTAGATCACTAGGTCAAACCTTAGAAAAACCTTGTGTGCCCTGTAGAGGCCACATTTTCATTCTGAAAGTTTGTCAGAATGTTTGTCTCCATAAAATCTAGGACAAGTTTGAGAATGGCTCACGCTGCGTCAAAAGCTAGGTCACTAGGTCAGATCTTAAAAAACCTTGTGTACGCCATAGAGGCCATATTTTCTGTCCAAAACTCATGAAAGTTGGTCAGAATGTTTGGCTTGATGATATCTCAGACAAATTTGAAAATGAGTCACATCTCATCAAAAACTAGGTCGCTGGGTCAAATATTTGAAAAACCTTGTGTACGCTCTAGAGGCCACATTTTCAATCCAAAACTCATGAAACTTGGTCAGAATGTTTGTGTTGATGATATCCCGGACAAGTGTGAGAATGGGTCACGTTGTGTCAAAAACTAGGTCACTAAGTCAAATCTTTAAAAAAACCTTGTGTACACAATAAGGGTCACAATTTAATTCCAAAACTTTTGAAAGTTGGTCAGAATGTTTGTCTTGATGATATCTTGGACGAGTGTAAATGGGTCATGTCGGGTCAAAAACTAGGTCACTAGGTCAAATCTTAGAAAAACCTTGTGTACAGTCTAGAGGCCACATTTTCTGTCCAAAACACTTGAAAGTTGGTCAGAATGTTTGTCTTGATGATATCTCAGACAAGTTTGAAAATGGGTCACATTGCAAAAAAAAACAAAAAACAAAACTACTAGGTCACTAGGTTAAATCTTTGAAAAACCTTGTGTATGCTCTAGTGTATGCTCTAAGGCCACATTTTCAGTCCAGTACTCCTGAAAGTTGGTCAGAATGTTTGTCTTGATGATATTTGAGTTTGAAAAAGGGTCACTTCAGGTCAAAAATTAGGTCACTGGGTCAAATTTTTGAAGAATCTTGTATATGCTCTAGAGGCCACATTTTCAGTCGAATATTTATGAAACTTGGTCAGAATGTTTGGCTTGATGAAATCTCGCATGAGATTGAAAATGGGTTATGTCGCATCAAAAACTAGGTCACCATGTCAAATTTTGTAAAATTCTTGTTTATGTTCCAGAGGTCACATTTTCTGTTCAATTCTTATCGAAGATAGAATATTTTAATTGATGATTAATAAGATTGAAAATGGGTCACATTGGCTCAAAAAGTAGGTCGCCATATCAAATCTTGGAAAAATCTTGTGTACATCCTAGAAGCCACATTTTCTGTCCAATACTCGTGAAAGGTTCATTAGAATCTTTGTTTAGATAATTTCTACAACAAATTGTAAAATGGGCTATGTTTGGCTTAAAAGTAGGTCAATGAGACAAATTCTAGAAAAAGCTTTTGTGCATGCTAGAGGCCAAATTTTCAGTTTAATACTTATAAAAGCTTGTTAGGCTGTCATAATATCTCGGAAGGGATTGGAAATGGATCATGTTTGGTCAAAAGGCTCAGGTGAGCGACTCCAGAGCCATTATGGCCCTCTTGTTCTTTCAAAAGAAATAAATTTGCAAAATTTAAGTCTTTTAATTTGCTATTGGCAACATTAATATGTAGATCAGTTTCAGACTGCTTATTTTCTGCAGTCAATTTTAGGATTTTCACCTTTCCAAAGTCCAGTCAGAACAAAGGTAAGTTGTAAAGCTTGGATCCTTTCTTCTTGCACCTTGCTCTTTCTTATCAGGGCTCTTTAGTTGATGATGAATCCCTTATACAAGTGCTGGCTACGACGAAAGTTACAGCAGCTGAAGTAAGTGAAAAATTGACAGTTGCTGCAGAGACAGAAATCAAGATCAATGAAGCTAGGGAAGAATTTAGGCCTGGTAAGTGATTGATTGTTTTGTTCTAGAGAAAATGCCTTTGAGTGTGTGATATAGAATGCACATATAAAGAATTTCATCAGCACATCAGCATTATAATACATATTCCTTTACTATCTGTAGGCACTGAACACACTTCATGAGAAAATATTTCTTCACCTGCAGTAGAATTTTTTTATATCCCTAGGACAAAAGACAACTTTATTCATTTTGCAGCAAAACAATTAAGTTTTACAGAGCATATTCAGTTCAAACAGGGGTGAGAAAAATCCAGGAGGCAGGAGACAAATTAATTTATGACTTTGTGTCTAATTTGAACTGTATTTGCGTTCTTTTAAATAGAGTGTTTATTATTTTATACCGGTACTGTGCTCTTTGTATTTCAGTGGCAACCCGTGGAAGTATCTTATATTTCTTGATCTGTGACATGACCATAGTAAACAGAATGTACCAAACATCTCTCACACAATTCCTTGGAATATTTGACTTGTCTATGATGAAGTAAGACTTTATTGTTGTAAATCATCAACATAGCATATCAGTGTACGTTAAAGTATTGTACATTTCTTATCTCAAGTGGTATCTTTCACAGGACTCTTTATATATTTAACCTTTTACCAAACAATCCTGAGTTTTAACAACCAAAAGGAAAGGGACATTTGAAAATATTGTAGGAAAAGATTAAATGCTGTTTACCAGCATTTGTCCATTTTCCCACAATACTTTCTACTCTTTAGAAGCTAATTCTATGATTAGAGCTACATTTGATTTTTGTCTGCAATGTACTTCAAGATGGACAAATCCAAAATTTTGCCATCTGTTAAAGAGTAAAATCTTTGCTGGAAGACAAGTTTTTTTATACTTGTTCATATTGATAGTTTTTATAGATTACAAATTAAAAGTATCCCATTAGTCAACGCAAATTGCTTAGAAATCATAATAAATAGTATGTTGCTCTAGTTCAAAGATACCTTATCCATGAGTGCAGAATATGTAAATTAGCAGTTTTCAACCTTGTAAAAATACCTGAATAATTACAAAAGTTGGGATCTTCTTGGCCACAAAACCTCTACATAGCAGGTAGTATAGAACCAAGATCACACTGCATATGTGGTCTGATCTGGATTTTCATTGGCAATATAAGCAAATGAAGTTGTGTGAGGCATGCTTAGGGGTGATATTGTGCAAACTATATCAAATATCAGTGCTATCAAACATTATGTGGAAAAAAGAAGGGGTATAAAACTTTTATATATTTCGTTAGGTCAGAGAAGAGTCCAGTGCCAGCCAAAAGAATACAAAACATCATTGACACTTTAACATATGAATCATTTAGATACACTTGCAGAGGTCTCTATGAGGAGCACAAATTCCTGTTTGTGCTGTTGATGACCTTTAAGATAGACATCCAGAAAGGAAAAGTAAAGCATGATGAGTTTCAGACTTTCATCAAAGGTAGGTAGCGCTACGAGGTCTACAGGTAATTGATATGGTTAAGTACTTATGCTGCATAGTGCGACTCTAGGATCTTTTGCTGACAGTAGATCAAGATCAGACTGCACAGAAAGTGCAGTCTTATCTTGGATCTACACTGTCTGATAAGGAGATATTTTTCCCCAAGATATACCTTTCAGATAGCAAAGTTTTGGTTTTTACTCTCGGCTTGAAAGTTTCATTTCACTTATTTAGCAAGTTAACCCTTTACCACACGGCAAAATTTAAGACCTATCCAAATTGAAAGCATTTGCAGAAGACAATTTCATAGTGGATCAAATGAAGCAACTTTTCTTTGATAGGGTAGAAAACTTTGTGGGAAAAGGAGAAAATGCTGGTTACCAGCATTTTCTCCTTTTCCCACAATGTTTTCAAAAGGCCTCTTCTTCAGGGGCGTTAAAAGGCATCATTGTGTGGTAAAGGGTTAAAGGTTAAGATGCTTAACCCTTTAGCAGATAACAAAATTTCAGACTTGTAAATATTGAAAGCATTTACAGATGCCAATTGAATCATGGTTCAAATGATGGTATTTGTCTTTGAATAGGTAGAAAACATAGTGTGAAAAGGAAAAAATAATGCTGGTTACCAGTATTTTCTTCTTAGCTTTGGTAAATGCTGTAGATGTAACCAATTTATCTGTAAGCGTATTCAGAAGGGTTAAGATTTTAATAATTGTTAACTTTTTACTAGACGACAGAACTTCAGATTCATCTATGTTGAAAGCACTTGCAGATGAAAAACTGATGGAAAGATGGAAATGTCTGTTAAAGAGTAGAAAGCATTGTGGGAAAAGTGTTTTTAAAAACCTTATCTGTAAGGGTTGTTAAAATTTGGGATTGTGTGAGAAAGGATGCAAAAAAATTTTAAAAAAGGGTTGATTGTGTACGTATGAACTTCATAATTTCTCTAGCCCTAATTATTGGCACTTATTATTTGAAGATGAAGCATTTGTGACATAGTGTTTGATTTTAGTTCTTTACTGGTTACCTCCTGAAACATAGCATCAAACACCAAACATAGCATCAAACACCTTCGAAAATATCCTTGAATGATATAGATAAGCACAATGAAAAAAAAAAAAGAAATACAAACTTAATGTTTTACAAAACTACAAGAATTTATACCTGCCCAAATGGAAAGCAAGTGCAGACAACAAATTACATGTAGCTCAAATGATGGGATAATTAGGTGAAATAGCAAATTTAGGTTACCAGCATTACTCCTTTTTCCACAGTGTCTTCAAAAGCCATCTCTTTCATGGTCTTTTGGGATTGTGTGGTAAAGGATTAAACTAAATGAAGTTTCATTCTATTCATAATCCTGACTTATGTATGGCTGGTCAAAGAAAAACATAGTTACGGTATTATAGTACACTGTCTTATTGTGAAGAAACTTGGATATCAATGATGATCATGAAACCATTACATCACTTTGTGAAATCAAGCAGGTTTTTTGGTAAAACTTATGATTGATGCTATTTTATGTAACTTTAATTCAGGCGGTGCTGCCCTTGATTTGAATGCAGTAACAGCTAAACCAGCCAAGTGGATTTCCGATATGACATGGCTGAATCTTGTACAGCTGAGTCACCTTGGGCAGTTTTCTGAGATACTTAATCAGGTTGCCAGAAATGAGAAGGGCTGGAAGGCATGGTTTGATACTGATGCACCTGAGGAAGAATTGATGCCTGATGGTTATTCAGCTGCATTGGATGCTTTTAAGAAATTACTTCTTATAAGGTAATTGTATCGTCCAGCATTTTCTTTTTATTCTATTACTTGTGAACCATTATTTCTTGGATTCTAGAAACTTCAAAAAAAAGTCATCACATTTCAAGTTTCAGAAAATGTGACCCAATAATTCCGCCCTTTAACAACCTAAATATGAACCTATTTCCTATACATCATTTGTGAAACAAGTTTTTACATCTTCTATCAATCACTCTCAATGATTTTGATGTGGAAACCTTACCTGCACCTTTGCTGTAATATAGGTAATTCCAAATGTAGTCCCTGCTCATTACCAGTAGAACCTTTGATGTGAGAGGCTAACCCTCTACTTCTACTCTACCATCTCCCATCTTGTGGTGTCCGTGGTTATGAGGTAGAGCATTGGCCTCGTAACCATAAAGTCCCAAGTTCGATACCCGGGAACGGGTGTCAACTTTGATATTGTTCATTGGCCCACACATTTGGTGCCAGTACTGGTGTAGTTTCCAGGAAGCAGAATCGAGAGAGATTATCATTAGTATAAGTTGTAAGAACTTGTTTCTCAATCGATGTAAAATAAATACGTTTAAGCTACCATCTGCCATTAAAAACAAGCAATTTTCTTTTCCAAGAATTTTTACCACCATTTTTCATCATTTGATGCACTTTCGGGTTGTTTTACACAAATACTTCTAATGTAAACAAATCTCGAACTTTTGTTGTCTTGTAATAGGTTAGACCAAGCTACATGTCAAGAATTTGTGAGCATTAGAATGTCAGAAAATTTAGTAGGGTCTAAAAGAGAAAAGGTACCTGATGAAGAGTTAGTGTTTGTATAACTTTAACCAAATGGTAAAATTTTGTACTCATTCAAATCAAAAGCATTTGCTGTAAACAAATAGAATTTGACTCAATTGATGGAATTTGCTCTTTAAAAAGTAGAAAACATTATCTGAAAAGGAGGAAATGCTATTACTAGCATTTTCTCTTTTTCCAAATATGTTTTAAAAATCCCTCTTTGTCAGAGTCATTAAAATTCAGGATTTGTTGGTAAAGGGATAACTTCACTTTGATTGGGTATTTAGGGTGATAAAAATGGTCATTTATGAGAAAGAGAAGGATGGACTGATGGTTAGTTTTGTATTTTGTTTACTTATATTCTACAGGTCTTGGTGTCCTGATAGAACCATACCACAAGCAAGAAAGTACATCAGTGATTCTATGGGGCCTGTTTATTCAGAAGCTGTCATTCTAAATCTTGAAACTACTTGGGCCGAGAGTGAACCAAGAGTCCCACTGATCTGTTTTCTTTCAATGGGCTCTGATCCAACCAACCAGATTGAAAACCTGTGCAAAAAACATGGACTAGGTATCTTAAAACAATCTCTTAGTTTTCTTACAGCAAGTGTAGAATTTGATACTTAAGGCAGGTCAAGATCAGACTACAAAGAATATGCCGTCTGATGATGGATTGGACTATCTGTCTATATCAAAAAAGCCTATGGTTGGGGTCATTTAAGTATTTAATGCTCTGACTAAAAAGTTCAATTAAATGGAACTTGGTCAAATATTTCATTAAGTTAAAACTTTTTTTTTCTATGCTATTGTTCATCACTTTAATAACTTGCAAAATTATGCTGTACAGGTATGGGTTATCAGTTTTGGGTTTTTGTTATATAAGAGTTCTAGGTTATAAGTAGAAGGTAAAAATGGACTGTGCTAGACTGACACAGTTTCACCAAAAAATTCAGTCTCAGGCATAAATTCAACTGGAAACAGACTTCGACCACCACTTGGTTTACAAAAAATTTTGACAAAAGGTGGTATGGTTGTCCAGTCTGGGGATTTAGTAAACCTAAGGAGCTAGAATGTATACATTTAAGATTTTGTAAACACATTTTAGGAGTTAAGCTTACTTGTTCTAATGCAGCTATTTACAGCGAACTAGGTTGAGTCCCTGTATACATTAATCGGTATGTTCAAATTATAAAGTATTGGTTAAAGGTAGTACATTCAGAGAATATTATACTGAAAACGGTGTACGAAAATTCCTTATTTAAATGCTCCATGGGTGAGAGGAATTGGGCATAGAATGTTAAAATAATATTGAATAACTTCGGTTTTTCTGAATATTGGGACTTCCAAAATAATATTAATGAAAAGCAATTTATTCCAGTTTCTAAGAATCGGTTATTAGATTGTTTCAAACAATCTTGGATGTCCGATATAGAAAATAATTCTGTTCTTAATCACTTGTATTTCCATTTGAAACCGATTTTTGGGTTGGAAGATTATATTTAGAAGGTACAAACTAAATATCTTAGAAGCATGTTGACCCGTCTTTGAGTTTCATCCCATAATTTAAGAATAGAGACAGGCAGGTATGGGAGAAACCGCATTGCGCGAAACGAAAGAAGTTGCCTGATTTGTAATAAGTCGGATATAGAAGATGAGTATCATTTTGTATTGATTTGTGACGTGTATAGCGATATTCGTCAAAAATATATTAAGAAATATTATTATAAAAAGCCAAGTATGTACAGATTAATAGAACTTTCGGCTAATTGTAACAAACAAACAGTCTTAAATCTTTGCTACTATATTAATGAAGCTGTAAAGCGCAGTTTATCCATTATTAACGTCGTCTCCTCTTGATTGTGCCTTAGCAAGTGACCATACATTTATTTACATGTTGATTCTCGTCACCGTTAACCCTTATCCAGCTAAATAACTAAAGTGAAATTTCCGTTTGTTAGTAAAAACCCATATATTGCTTTTTCAAAGTTATGGTTTGGGGAATAATATCTCCTTATTGGACAGTGTAGATCCAAGATCAGACTGCACGTTTTGTGCGGTCTGAACTTGATCTACACTGTCCACAAATTTTGCTTTTCGGGGTCATTAGAACATTGGATTGTTTGGCAAAGTGTTGAGTGTTTAACGAAAAAATTTCCACACTATATAGTTATATAGTAATATGGCTGGTCGATTGATTGGCTTTTGTAATTGACTATATGATCAATGCAGAAGCAAGTCTATCGTTTGCCATCTGTAAGGAAAATGTATACGATGCTAAATACCTTAATCGTCCTAGCTCATTCTCCACTTTTCCGGCTTTCTTTCCTGTTTTCTTTCTCATGTCTTGTTATGGCATTTGATTATTTAAATTCATTTTTTGAAATGACCTATTAGATGTGAAATGCGTATGTACGAAACGCATGTGTATGCATAAGTATTCAATAAAATCTTGAATCTTGGTGAAATTGCTCATGTTGATAATTTCACTTTTGTTTGACATTTGTTTCAACCATTAAATACATAATAGATACATATGAAGGTGAGCATTTGTTGTAAATCTGAATATTCATTTCAATGATGGTCTCTGTCATAAACAGAATATATTATGCAACAAGGTATGTCACAGTATGGTGATATGACTTTATGGTGAATGTTATTTCTTTCTCACAGAATTCAGAGCTATTTCCATGGGACAGGGTCAAGAAATCCATGCTAGAAAGCTTATACATGCCTTCATACAGTCTGTAAGTAAAGATAGGTTGAATGCATTTCTGCCTACATATAGACTTTTATTAAAAAAAATAATCTTCTTTCTACCATGGTTTGTTGTCTAATAAAACATGGTTGTGAGTTATGAGGCACAATAAATAAACCATGAGGGTGATAGCTGTTGCGAATCATAACTCACAACTGTGGTTTAGTGAATGATCAACCACCTCAGAAACAAGATTATTTTGATTCAACCAACACTTGATCAAAGGGAAACAAGTTCAAAAACGAATTTTTTGTCTTCATTCAACACAGGTTTTTTTTTTTCCTGGGGTCAAATGTCACATTCAAGTCATAATCATATATCATTCATGATGTTATTATTGCAGCTACATATACAATAAACTGCTCTTCATCTTTATTCATAGTGAATTATTTGATTTTCACCCTTTCAAACGACAAAGAAGAATGAATTTAGATGTACATAATGTTGCTAATCATGAATTGGCAAGTGACTTGCATTAATAAAATAACCAAGGGTGGAGACATGGACAAGCCATGCACGACCTTCTTTATATAGAATGATGTTGTTCTTACCACACTTTATTTGCATTGTGTATATAGATACAAATTCATGTGACATTTTAGAATACTTGCTGGAAATTTTCCTTATGAAAGTAAAAAGGTTATGTTTCACCTATGCAGGATAGTTATTGTATCTAGATAACTTTTATGTAAAACTATAACTAGAAAAAGAGAAGATGATATAATGTTTTGTTTGATTTTGATAGCCTTTTCTTTGATGGATATGATAATGTTTGCCCTTTGTATGTTATGTAGAACTCTACAACAGAAAACAAAAAGACCCTAAACTGTATTACAATTATTTATATTTTGTTAGGGTGGCTGGGCTCTGTTACAGAACTGTCATTTAGGACTGAACTTTATGGATGAGCTTCTTGACACTTTACTGGAGACACCAAACCTTCATGATGAGTTTCGTGTATGGATCACAACTGAGCCACACAATGGTTTCCCTATCAGTCTGTTACAGGTAGGATACATCTTGCTTTAGAATAAACATGCAGTGTTGAGTAATTGAATAAATAATATAATGTGATACATGCAACTAATTATTAACCCTTTACAAAAAGATTAATTCTTTACCAATGAAAACGTGGGAAAAAGTAGAAAATGCTGCAGACCAGCATTTGTCCTTTTCCAACAATGTTTTCTTATGTTTCATACAAAAGCCTGATCATTTGAGCCACATTTAGTTTGTCATCTGCAAATGTTTTCAATTTGGATAAGTGTAAAATTTTGTCAGAGTTCAGAAAACATTGTGGGAAAGGGAGAGCATTTTTTGCTGAAAGACGAAGCTGTCATTTGAGTTAATGTGTTGTCTTCAAATACTTTCAACAAGGGCAAGTGTAATATTTTGTCTTTTGGTATACAGTTAATAGATTATAATTTTTGTTTGTTAAAAAAAGGAAACGTGTGAATTTCTTGTTTTACCATTGCTCTGTGGATGTGATGAAAGCCTAAAATTTGCACAGACGTTTTTGCTCCGACAGCAATATTTCATGTAGATCAAAGTTGTTTTTATATACATGATGACATGAATATTGTTATCCCCCGCCGAAGGCGGAGGGATATAGTTTTAGCGTTGTCCATCCGTCCGGGTGAATATCTCCAATACCATTGGACGGAATTTCGTGAAACTTTATATGTGTGTACAATAACCCATTTCGCCGAGACACTTTTTTTGTTTTTTTGATTCGATGCAAAATGGCCGACTGGGAGCGATTTTAAGTTACGCGGTTGAGTGAATTTTTGGTCTTCATTTTTACAGCATTTTCTGGTTGTCCAGAGCATAACTTTGTCATCTCCAGTCCGATTGACTTGAAACTTGGCATTTGTGTTTGTTGCAATAATACGGAGTGCAGTGTGCAAGAATTGTAACTCTACCTTGTGCTGTCTTTGAGTTATTTCCCTCTGATCATCATTTTTACAGCATTTAGTGCTTGTCCGGAATGTAACTTTGTCATCTCAAATCAGAACGACTTCAAACTTGGTATGCATGTTTGTTGCAATATTACGGAGTACAGTGCGCAAGAACAATAACTCTACCTAGTGCGGATTTTGAATAATTCCACTTTTATCTTCATTTTTACAGTATTTCTTGCTTGTCTGGAATGGAACTTTGTCACCTCAGGTCAAATTGACTTGAGACTTGGTAAACATGTTTGTTGCAGTTACGAAAAGTGCAATGCACTGGAGCCATAACCTTACCTAATGCCCTTTTTGAATTATTCCCTATTCATTTTTTTTTTTACAGCTTTTCATGCTTCTGTACAATATAACTTAGTCTTTTCATGTTGGAATGACCTGAAACATATGCATGTTTCCTTAACATTAGAGGAGACATTCATGCCTATTTCAATCACTTACACGATTTCTGCTGCACTACTATTTTCCTGTACCTGCCCTTCACGATTATTATCCCCCCTCGATAACTGGCGGTGGGACGGGGCGTATCTTGTGTCAATTTGCCGCTCTTGTTCATTAAATGTCATGTCATGGAAAAAGGGGGCTTGACAAATATTTTCATTATGGACCAATATCTCTTTCACTACAGGACAAAATGCAATTAAGCCACAGACAATAGTTATTTGATTTTATTTCATGAAATGCCATGTCACGAAAAAAGGGGGCTAAATGTATAATTTCATTATGGACCAATAACAGTTAGTTCGCCCATTCGTCCACCTGGACAGATATCTTCTAAAGTCCTTGACGAACATTTATGAAACTTCATGCATGTCTTTCTTAGGATAGTCCGTTGATACAATTTTCTTTTATATATAATGACGTGTCATGAAAAAAGGGGGCTTGATGTATATTTTCATCATTTTTCATTTAATGAAATGCCATGTTATGGTAAAAGGGGACTTGATGTATTATCTCTTTATGGACGGCTTATATATTTTTCATTTAATGAAATGCTGTGCCATGGAAAAAGGGGGCTTAATGTGTAATTTATCATGGACCATTAACAAAAAGGCCACATGTTCATGCAACACACAATACCTCTAATATGTTTGTATCAAAAAAGGTCTTTTTCGGCAGGGGATATCATTTCAACGAAATTGCTTGTTAAAATAAGTTTTATGAGGGACTAAAGTTGGTTTATAGATTTTGAACTCAAGGATTTGTTATATACAAAACATTATCCAACCATAAATTGCACCATGGTTTTAGGGCTATGTTGGCTTTTTGCCACATTGAACATCACATGAGAAATGCTAAGTGTTTCACAATTCAGAAAAAGGCTTTTGTAGTGTAATATCTGTCTGGCACATGTATTTATCTACTTATGTCTAAGATACTTGTACTTCATTTTCAGAGCTCAATTAAGTTTACAAATGAGCCACCACAAGGAATAAAGGCTGGTTTAAAAAGAACATACGCAGGTATCAGTCAAGATTACCTAGATGTGTGTACCATGCCACAATGGAAACCTGTACTTTTTGCTGTCTCTTTTCTGCACACAGTTGTTCAGGTATGAGAGTTCTAGATTTCCTAACCTATACAAATTATTCTGACCTATTGAAATCAGAAAAGCCCATATATTATGCATCCATAAGAAATTCTGTAATTATACCCCCACAAAACGAATGTTTTCGAGGGTATACTGGAATCAGCCTGTCTGTCCATCCATGTATCCATCCATGTGTCTGTCTGTGTACAAAATACGAGTAATTTTGTGTCGCAAACTCCTCCTACAGTTTTCCTTCAATTGTATTGAAACTTTGCACATATATTGATCATATATTGAAGGTTTGCAAGACGCAGTTTTCAAGTGTCAACTCCTCCTGGTTGAGGAATTATCTCCCCTTGAACTTCACACTTTTTTCTGTCAAAGCGCTGGCGGGGATATTAAGTCACATTCAGTGACAGCTCTAGTTACATATATATCCAGGGTTAAGTACATTAAACAAATTTTGTGACAAAGTTAATTCAGCAAGTGTAGCAGTTGATCTCTTTACCACACAAGTAAATCATAGACCTGTCCAAACTGAAAGCATTTGCAGACAACAACTCTAGTGTAGGTCAAATGATGGGACTTGTCCTGGATGGGTTAGAAAACATTGTTGGAAAAGGAGAAAATGCTGAAAAGGGCCTATTCTTTAGGGTCGTTAAAACTCGGGATTATGCAGTAAAGAGTTGAATCAAAATGGATTAAACAGAATATTATTATCAAAACTTATTGGTAAAGGATTAGACAAAATGAAGTGATATGATTTATCCCTTTGCCTCAGAACCCCAAGTTTTAATGAACCTGAGGAAGAAGGCTTTTGAAAACATTTTTGGAAAAAGAGAAAATACTTGTAACCAGCATTTTCTCCTTTTTCCACAATGTTTTCTACCCTTTCTCAGACAACTTTTCCCTTTTGAGCTACATCTAATTTGTCGCCTGCAAATGCATTTAATTTGGACAAGTCCAAAACTTTGTTGCTTGGTAAAATGTTGATATTATTTATCTTGCTGCTTGACTGAAACTCGAGCTGATTTTCAGGATGAAAATTACCCGTTTGTCAAACAAAGAATCATATGGAGATTTTTATTAGGAGTTGCTGTCAAATATAAGCTCTTCAAAGAAATTTTGCAGTATGTACTCCAGTTGCTTTTTCCAGGGAGATAGTTGCTTTTGCCTGAGCCCGTGCTTATAAAACTTCCTTGAGTACATTCTCATACTCAAGGAGCTGTTTCTTGCTCAACTCTGAGTCCGACTCAGAGTTTTGCGCTTATAAAAAATCCTGAGTTTGAGATCGTACTCAACTGAGCATTAAACTCAAACTCTCTTGAGTATGGTCTGAACCAGACTCAGTGAACGTTCTCGTATTCCGTGAAAATGGCAGACGTAATGCATGTACGCTTATTTAGAAGACAGAATCATTGTAGAAGATTGCGAAAACCGCGTTTTTTCAGAGATAGGAGCAATCCACTGGAGGATATGGAGGAGGGTAAAGTTTTTGAAAGATTTCATTTTAGAACGGAGACGGTATATTATATTTTTAACCTGCTAAATTTGGGTGCACCTGCAACGAGAAGAAATATGCCTCTCCCTCCTGCATTAACCCTTCTGGTTGGGTTGAGATACTTCGCCACAGGCACATTACAGATACTAATCGAGGACAGTTTGAATATCAGTAGAGCGACAGCAGGGCAGTGTATTCGGAGAGTACAGATTCTGTTGAAAGATCTTGGGAATAGGTTCATCAAGTTCCCACACGGGATAGAAGCAGAAAGAACAAAGCAGGTGTTTTTTCAGATTGCTGGTAATAATTCTATTTGGAATTTCCAAAAAGCAATACTCTAAACCAATCGATTGAGTTCTATTTTCAAACGGAAGTTGATTGGTTGTCATGTAAACAATACATATTAAGGTTGGTTGCTACTAATGGGAGGAAATACTATTGAAGCTAGCGTATGCGGTGATATCATTAAAATTAAGCAGATCTAGGATCATTTCTCCTCCCTATTCTTAGTTCACTTTTCACAGACCCATAGAATTCAATTAATTTATTTTCCAAAGAAAAAAAAAACGATCACAACTACTGACTTGCAAAATATTGCATCATCGCATTATAATACATGTATAGATCTACTTATTTCAAAGGCAATTATATAACAGCTCAGGGGTATTGTCGAATCTTATCCTGTAGAATTGTGACCACGACACTGACAGATTGACACTAGCAAGACAGGTGGCATATTACAGTCTTTTATTACATTCTGTTAATTTTCTTTTTCTTCTTTGGTTAATAATTGGGGAAAGGGAATACTGATATGGAGATGGTCATTTCAAATTCAATTATACATAATATGACCAAATATCACACACCCTAGAGGTATTAACTCTTTACCAAACAATCCCTGGTTTTCATGACCCTGTAAAAGAAGCCTTTTGAAAACATTGCGGGAAAAGGAGAAAATGCTGGTAACCAGCATTTTCTCCTTTTACCACAATGTTTTCTACCCTTCCCAAAACAAATTCCAATTTTTAAGTCACTTTCATTTTGTCGTCTGCTAAGGCTTTCAATTTGGACAAGTCCTAAATTTTGTCTTAAAGTAACCTCGTGGTGAAAGTTCATGACTGGATCATGAATTACATGAAAACTGTTACATGCTTGAGCCCGCCCAGTGAACATAAAGTATTTTCTGAGAACAAAATAAATTGAAATCTTTCCTTTTCTTACATGTCAGTGTTTGTGACATGTTTTGAAGTATAAAACTCTTTCTACAAATTTTAACTTCTGCATCTCCAGTCTATACAGAGACACACTGTATCCACCCCTTGTGGTAAAAAAAATTGATTGATTGATCAAATGATTGGTATTGTACTCTTCTTGAGTCATTTCAGTCATATCACTGCAACAGATCACATTAATGTATTTCCGGGGTTCCATCAGTACTAGGCTGGGGCTCTGAAGTGTCTTGCCCAAGGACACCCCCACAAAAACACAATGCATCATGTGAGGCCTGAACCCGGGACCTCCAGGTCATGAGTCCTACTCCTTACCACTGAGTCACGCAGGACCCCTAGTATAATACATTTTCACATTTTCTTTCAGGGTTTCCAAACGTTCTCAGCTGTATAGATGGCACGTTCATCAGTATCATCAGGCCCAGGCAAAATGAAGCTGATTTTGTCAACAGAAAAGGGTATCACTCCATAAATGTTCAGGTAATACAGTTGTTGTTATAATTTTGTATATAGTGAAGTTTTGTGTAAATATGTGTACAGCAAAAACAAATTTAAAATCTTAGTATGCTAATATCAAATGTAATCTTCAAAGCCCTGTTGAAGATTGTAGTGTTTGTTTGTATTTGTAGGGTGTTTGACACACTTTTCAACATGAATTCAGTCATATCAAAAGGCACCTGTCCATGCTTTCCCAGAATTCTATTAACCAGTGCTTTGCATGGTATTCTTCCCAAGCCACTGGCTGCTTTCTCACATAACCACTGTTGAACTGATGACCAACGATGAACTTGAAAGAGGATGAGAGAGGAATAATCAATGAAGATATTAATTTTTGAATGGGACAGATGGTATGAAATGAGCTTAGCAGTTACAGTCAGTGTCATGAAAAATTCTGTAAACTTCTATATAGAAATCTAATATGGGCAGTCTTTATCAATCAATCAGCTGAAAGTAAAATTAATTTCAATAGGTCATATTTCATTATTTAATTCACTGACTATAGTCTGTTTCTATGTAGATGTGATGCCAAACTCAGATTCACATGCGTAAATGCATCCTGGCCTGGCTCTGTACATGACAGTAGGATATTTCGAAGTTCAGCACTATGTGCCCAGTTTGAAAATGGTTCTATATAGATGGTTTGTTAATATTTTGTAAAATTTGATGAAACTGAGAAATTGGGATTGGTAGCAACCCTTATTATTCATACTGTCATGACAGTCTGTCTTTCGAAAAAGTTACTGCCTTTTTTCACATTTCATACAAATACATGTATGTGTTGACCAGGCAACAATGTGTTAATTAGTCATTTGAGATATTGTACATGACCAGTCAACTATGTTTTAAGTGGTCATTTAGGATATTTTACATAAAATCTGATAAACTACATACTACCAAGGCTGTTTCTGCATATCAGCATTTTGGGCTGTGCTTTATTGACTAGACCTTCCACAGGGTAGTTAACAGATTATGGATGTAGTTTTTAAGAGATTAATTCAAATCTGAAGCTGTTATCACAGGATGTTGTATTGTGACAAACTTTGGCATTAATATAATGTATTGTATATTACATTGTATAGGTGGCAAAGTTTGTTACGTAAGTCATAACCAGTACAAATAATGCTCTTTCATATTTTCAGGACAACATGATGGATTTCTGCTAGGTGATTCCGGTTACCCATATAGGCAGTTTCTACTAACTCCATTTTTAAATCCAGGAACCCCTGCAGAAATTAATTATAACAGCGCCTTATGCCGCACAAGAGTACTCATTGAACAGTCCTTTGGTATCTTAAAAAGACACTTTCAGGTCTTGCAAGGAACAATAAGATCAACCCCAGAAACTGCCGTCACTACCATCTTGGCATGTGTTGTGTTGCACAATATTGGGATTGACCAAGGGGACATTATTGATTTTGAATTTGAAAATGACCAACATGATGTACAACCAAGAATCTACCTCAGTAACAGAGAAGATGGAAATTTGATGAGAGGGCACGTAGTTGCCACATATTTTTCTTAGGTTGTTGTATTTTTAACCCTTTATCACACAATCCCGACTTTTAACGCAGAGCCACTGTAGCTAAGTCGGTAGCGTGCAGGACTTGAGAACAGGGGGTTGTGGGTTCGATCCCTGGCTCGGCCGATTTCTTTCTGAGGACTGATGATGGTCATTGCGACAGGATTCCTCTCTCACCGTTGACCATTGTTTCGACAATGGTTATGTGGAAAAGCAGCCAGTGAATTGGAAAGAATGTTGTGCAGAGTACTGGTAGAAGAGACTCCAGGAAAGCATGGATAGGTGTACTGGCCGCAACAATATAACTGAAATAATGTTGAAAAGGGTGTTAAACACAATCCAATACCCGAATTTTAATGACCCTGAAAAAGAAGGCTTTTGAAAACATTGTGGGAAAAGAAGAAAAAAGCTGGTAACCAACATTTTCTTCTTTTTCAACAATGATTTCTACCTTTTCAAAAGCAAAGTCTATCATTTGATCCATGTTTCTCTTGTGGTGTGCAAATGCTTTGAATTCAAGCTAGTCTATGATTTAATTGTGTGGTAAAGGGTTACAGTCACCATCACCTAAATTAGTCTGTTGCTCCATGGCTAGTCCATTTATCACAATTAAATTAACAACCTTGACAAAAGTTTGGAAAGAGAAACCACTGCTCTTAACAAGCAATTGCCCCTTTTTCCACATGGTTTTAACAATATTATGCTACACCAAATACATTTTAAAAAGATTTCTCCAATATATTTATACAGTTGTCTTGACTTTTAAAGTAAAAAAAAAAAACCTGTGTGATCATTTGGTGACAAGTGCTGACACTTTCAATGGTTAAAATCACAAAATTTCATGTTCATCTTCTTAAGTTTATGTGCAAAGCATAAAATTGTTATAGGTAATTGCAATGGCTTCTACCAACAACTAAAACGTTTCATTTGATATATCTTAACCCATTACCACAAAAGCTATTCTTAGACGAAAATAAAAGATTTCTTAGAAAACACAAGCTGATAAATTGTTTGATGGTTTGGAAAACATTGTGAGAAAAAAGCTATTGCTCATAAATAACAAATGCCAGTTTTACCACAGTGTTACCACAAACTGTCTGCTATAGAGGCACAAAAACCTAGTGTCTGAGTGGTAATTACACAAATCAAGATACGTACTTTTGTGGTAATGAGTTAAAGAAAGTTTTAATTCTTTGCAATTATGCTATTTTCACAAAAGTTTCAATTCAAATGAGGTTACATAAAGAGGTAATTCTGAGATGAAAAGAATGTAGATCTACTTGTTATTGGATGGTTTTGTTAATTTTGTGGAAAAAGGAGCAATTGCTCATATGAGCAGTTGCTTCTTTTCCCACAGTGTCATCAAAAATTGTCTTCTCTACAGAGGAACAAGACTTACATGAATATGCAATGCAGCACAATATAATTATGAGCCTTTATAAAACAGGCTGTTTGTAAACATATATACCCAAAATGAGAAAGTTAACTGGAAAGAAGAGAACAATTTTTGATAGTTAATGAAATATAATAGGATATATTGTAGTGGTGTTTAACGCTGTTTAACAGCTTAAGTCATATCACAGCAGTCAGTGAACCTATGCACTTGTTTCCTGGCTTTCTCACACCGGCACTGAAACAACTTTCTTTGCCAGTCATTGACTACTTTCCTCACATGCATCAGAGGTGACAGGTGAAAAAACGAGTCCAAAGGACTCAATAGCATAATTTACTTCATGCTTTCTGGTAGGTTATCGAGAATTATTGGTGAAATATTTTTCGATATTTTATGGTTACGACCAGTGAAAATACCGATTTTTATATTCTAACTCTTCAATTGAAGGCGGAAACAGTTGTTCCCGCGCACTAGTATCTAGGTAAAATGGGCGTGCCTCACAACCAGATAGAAATATGACGTAATTTACCTTACATTTATCTCGCTTGACATAATACCGTAATGTGTTGCTATGCGGAGGAGGTACGCCACGGGGAATAACCGAAAAGAACTGTAATGGGTTTTGATTAAGTTTCCCCCAGAAAGGGTTAAAAACATGAAATAAATAGAATATTTGTCTTTTTTGGTGAAAGATCGAAATTTATTTCATCTCATGAACATCATTGGTAACATTTTCACTCGTGGCTGCGCTACTCGTGAAAATATTACCAATGATGTTCACTATGAAATAAATTTCAATCTTTCACCATAAAAAACAAATATCCTCTATATATAAAGTGCAATCAAGCACAGCCATATGACACATTCCATTGCAATGCAATTGTCTTATTAGTATATTAAGGCATTCACTTCTCATAATGATATTACAGGCACCGTGTTGGTTCCAATAACATGATGCTTTGTTGTGAGACTTTTTCATTTTTTTTTTTTTTTTTTACCATATATGCACAAGAATGCACAAAGAAGATAACTCTATCAGACTGTAAGAAGTATAGCAAACACATTTGAGCCATGCTCTGTGAAAAGGGGGCTTATTGCATCTGCAAAAAGTATCAACCCAGGTCAGCCTGTGCAGGCTGACCTGAGCCGAAACTTTTCGCTATTGGTCAATTTTCTGTGTGCCCAAGGACCAGTCTATCTCATGAATAACTTGATTGCTGAAAAAAGTGGATATTATGGATCCATAACTATGTGATGGCTTACTTGGTCCCATGGATCACAGAGATGCATTAAGCCCCCTTTTTTCAGAGCATGGCTCATTTTGATCGGTCTTAGACGTACAATAGGCCTACCTATTTCGGGGTCCTTTTTAGCTCACCTGAGCACAAAGTGCTCAAGGTGAGCTTTTGTGATCGTGCTGTGTCCGGCGTCCATCGTCCGTCATCAATTTTTACCTTGTGTACGCTCTAGAGGCCACATTTTCAGTCTGATACTCGTGAAACTTGGTCAGAATGTTTGTCTTGATAATATCACGGATGAGTTCCAAAATGGGTCATGTCGGGTCAAAAACTAGGCCACTAGGTCAGATCTTAGAAAAACCTTGTGTACGCTCTAGAGGCCACATTTTCAGTCCAAAACTCCTGAAAGTTAGTCAGAATGTTTGTCTTGATGATTTCTCGAATGAGTTTGAAAACAGGTCATGTTCGGTCAAAAACTAGGTCACTAGGTCAAATCTTAGAAAAACCTTGTGTACGCTCTAAAAGCCACATTTTCTGTCCAAAACTCTTGAAAGTTGGTCAGAATGTTTGTCTTGATGATACTCCAGACGAGTTTAAAAATGGGTCATGTCAGGTCAAAAACTAGGTCACTAGGTCAAATCTTAGAAAAACCTTGTGTACGCCATAGAAGCCACATTTTCAGTCCAAAACTACTGAAAATTGGTCAGAATATTTTTCTTGATGATATCTCAAATGAGTTTGAAACTAGGTCACTAGGTCAAATCTTAGAAAAACCTGGTGTATGCTCTAGAAGCCACATTTTCTGTCCAAAACTCTTGAAAGTTGGTCAGGATGTTTGTCTTGATGATACCTCAGAAGAGTTTGCAAAAGGGTCAGATCGGGTCGAAAACTAGGTCACTAGGTCAAATCTTAGAAAAACTTTGTGTATGCTCTAGAGGCCACATTTTCAGTCCAAAAACCTTGAAAATTGGTCAAAATGTTTGTTTTGGTGATACCTTGCATGAGTTTGAACATGGGTCATGTCCAGTCAATAACTAGGTCACTAGGTCAAATCTTAGAAAAACCTTGAGTATGCTCTAGAGGCCACATTTTCTGTCCAAAATTTTTGAAAGTTAGTCAGAATGTTTGCCTTGATGATATCTCAGACGAGTTCAAAAACGGGTCATGTTAGATTGAAAACTAGGTCACTAGGTCAGATCTTAGAAAAACCTTGTGTATGCTCTAGAGGCCACATTTTCAATCCTATACTCATGAAACTTGGTCAGAATGTTTGTCTTGATGATTTCTTGGACCAGTGTGCAAGTGGATCATTTTGGGTCAATAACTAGGTCACTGAGTCAAATCTTCAAAAAACTTTTTCAGTCAAATACTCATGAAAATCTTGGTAGAATGTTTGTCATAATATCTCAAAAGAGATTGAAAATGGGTCATGTTTGGGCAAAAGACTCAGGTGAGCGACTTCAGGGCCATCATGGCCCTCTTGTTTACAATTTTTCTACAATCTGAAAACCACTTATACCAGTGGGGCATTTGATCACCCCTTGTTACCATACTGATTCTATACCATTGCAAAGGAAAACATATAGAATACATGTACATATCAGTGTTTTACAAGAAATTTAGATTAACAGAATAAAAACTATTCAACTATTCATAAAACTCACAAAACGAAAATGAAGACTTGTCTGAATTCAAAGCCTTTGCATACGGCAGATTGAAAGTGGCTCAAATGATGAAATTTGTCTTTGATAGTGTAGAAAACATTGTAGGAAAAGAAGGAATGCGGGTTACAAGCGTTTCCTCCTTTTCCTTCAATGTTTTAAAAAGACTTCTTCCACTGGGTTGTTAAAACTCAGGATTGTGTGGTAAAGAGTAAAAACCATCAAACAATATGAGAGGTCACACAATGGCTCTACTAAGTTAAAACCTAGTTTTTGTTGATAATAAAGAGTCATGGTGTCTGCCATTGTTTTCATGGAAAGGAATGTATTTTCCATGCCTTTGTTGCAAGAAATATTAGATTTCAATTTTTCAATTTGTAGCTTTAATTTCTCTTGTTCAAGCAAAATTCTTTCATATCAAGTTTTGTATTTTTCAGTGTCTCTGCATTCTGTTCTTCAGCTGTGTTACTTTTTCTTTTCCTTTTGTCACATTGTCCTAAAATCAGAAAAGAGAAAATATGATTTATTTTCCCTGAAGAAGATGACAAAGGATTATAACTTCTGAAAACATTGTAGTAGAAGGAAAAAATACTGGTAAACAGCATTTTCTCCTTTTTCTCACACAGTTTTCTACCCTTTAACCCTTCCCACACAATCCTGACTTTAAACGACCCTGAGGCAAATATGGCTTTTGGTAACCAGCATTTTCTCCTTTCTCCCTAAGTTTTTTATCTATTCAATGAAAAAACAATCATTTTAGCCCTGTTGAATTTGTCATCTGCAAATGCTTTCAGTTTCAATGATTTTTAAAATTTTGTCATTCAGTAAAGATTAAAAGGCAAGTCATTTGTTTTATTTGATCAGTCTTTTCACATTTGATTTATCTTAGGCAAATGCTTTGAATAATGACCAGTCCAAAATTTCATTGTCTGGTATAGAGCTTAAGCCAGACAATGGAACTGGGAACTGTTATGGATAAATAAGCATAAGCAAACAGTTTTTTTTTTTTTGTGTGTATGTGGGGGGGGGGGGGGGGGGGTCTTAATATGGCACTCGGGAAAAGCATTAATGAAAAATGCAGCATCTCCTAATCAAAGTTCGGATAAAAGAAAATTGACAGATAGATATTGATTTCTGTATTTTACCTGTATGCTTTTTAATAAGTTCAACATTTTTCTTCTCCATTATTTCTTGAGCTTCTGCATAAAAAAAAACCAAAAACAGAAATACATGTACTATTCAAAATGTAAGTTTTGGAAGAATTTGCATGTTTTGTAGTTCATGCCATTTCAGTGCTCGCGCTGCCAATAGACATTATCGACAATTGTCAATTAATTAATTCAGCTGTCGATTAATTTTTCCAATTGTCGATAAAAATTGTCGATTAATTTACTCCCAAAAAAGTCGGGTAAAATTCCCTTTACTTGCCTTGATCACAAGCTAATTTGCACCGGAAATGTGTGGTAATCACTTGTTTCACACCTCGGCGGACGCAACCTTAGGTAATCGACAGGTCACAGTTGGCTTGTATATTCCACAACGCATGTCATGTTACCGGTTGTTATTCTAATCCGTTAATTGGAGAACAGTTGGCGATTATTGTTTATTTCACGTTAAATTTTGATTGACTATTTTAATCGACGCAGTGATAGAATGTCTTCGATTTCGATACCGCCAGAAACGGCGATGGCGACTAATGGAAACCAATTAGATATCATAAATTCGTTTATATTGCTAACGTAAACCGGCGCTGTTTAAATGTCGGCGAACAAAAAGAAAACAGTAATTCATAATTTAATTTAATTGACATGTTGACATTATTCTAATAAATCTCGTTCTTGTACCCCAAAAATCTTGTCATCCTTCACTTACACGTCAACATGGGTCGTCCTAAATGAAAACTATCGCCAATAAAAAAAGATAAACTAAGGAAAATTAAACTGCATTTACAGTATTGGATTTAGCAGTGGTTACCAGTGAATAGCATTATGAAAATTCAAATGAAATTTAAAGGCTTAGGTTGATAACCTTCGTCCACTTCACTGTTTAGGTACTATCGAGTGAATGACTTTATTTAAAACATCTTACCCTCCTCATTGACCTTATTTGAAAATAATTAAGGTCGACAGATAATAAAGGGAGGTAATTCGTCATGTTGTAGAAAATTTTCTCCTTTACTTGTGCACATCATTTATTACAATACCAAGAAAATTGTTGTTTGGTAAAGAAGTAACCATTCATCAAAAGAAACTAGGACTTAATTGTCTATGCTTTTAGGCAAATAATGTGGGAAAAGAAGCACTATCCTTAGGAAATGTTGTAGAACAAATTTTCCTTTTCCTACAATATGTTCTACAATGTAAGATTAAAATAAAATTTTGTCTTTTGGTAAAGGAGTAACCATTCATCAAAAGAAACTGAGACCTTAAAGCCTTTATGCTTTTATGTAAATATTGTGGGAAAAGGGGCACTATCCCAGGAAATGGTATAGAGCAAATTCTCCTTTCCCACAATATTTTCTACAAGGTAAGATTAAATATATATGACAATTTTTTTCTTTTGTTTATTATTGTAGTGGAAATGACTATGTGAATGAAAAGTTGAAACTATGAGTAAAAAATAAAGTTAATGCTACGTGTGCATGTCTTTTCTTTTAAACCAAACTTCGCGCGCTTAATTTGTCTATCATTTTTTTCAAGAAAAAGTTATTGGCCATTACTTTACATGGGCCAGAGCTAGCACTGCATTTTCAACATTATCTTATAAAATGACAATGATAGTTTCCTTTTCTCTAGACATTACTATTTTGACAAGTCTCAAAACTACGGTGGCACAAAAGTGATATGGAAGATATATTTTATACTACGTGCGCACGCAGTAGCTAATACGTGCGCACGTATTAGTTATTACGTGCGCACGCAGTAGCTAATACGTGCGCACGTAATAAGTAATACGTGCGCACGCAGTAGTATTACGCGCGCACGCAGTAGCTAATACGTGCGCACGTAATAACTAATACGTGCGCACGTATTACATATTACGTGCGCACGTAATAATCCACCAATCAGAATCATGAACGGAAGCCATTGTTTCAAGATGGAAGTGGAAGATAGACATTATTACGTGCACACGTAATAGTTATTACGTGCGCACGTATTAGTTAATACGTGCGCACGTATTAGCTACTGCGTGCGTACGTACTAGCTACTGCGTGCGCACGTAATAACTATTACGTGCACACGTATTAGCTAATACGTGCGCACGCAATAGTATTACGTGCGCACGTATTAGCTGCTGCGTGCGCACGTAATACTACTGCGTGCACACGTATTACTTATTACGTGCGCACGTATTAGCTACTGCGTGCGCACGTAGTATAAAATATATCTTCCATGTCACTTTTGTGCCACCGTACAAAACAGCCACTGTGGTAGTTGAGTAAAATGAATTCACCTTAAGTAATCCAGTATGTTTAACTCTTGTACATACTGCAAAATTTATGACTTGTCCAGTTTGAAAGTATTTGCAGATGACAAATTAACTGTGGATTAACTGATAGAATCTGTTTTGGGTTGGGCTGTGAACATTCTGGAAAAAGGATAACATGCTGGTCACCATCATTTTCTCCTTTCTCCACAATGTTTGAAAATGCCTTCTTTCTCAGGGTCAATAAAACCTGGGAATATTTGTTGAAAGGTTAAGATAATTATTTATTCTTACCAAACAATCACTATTCCAGAGTCTAAAACTTTGCCATTTATAACTAGAAACTGAGAATGTCTCAAATAATCAGTACATATTCTTGATTCTGTTGATTCTGCAATTTTGTCTGAAGTAATTTAACATACTGTATGTTGTGAGATGTAGTGATAAAAGGCACAGTTTGATGTATATGAATAACCTTTGGAAGCTGTCTCTTCCAGTTCCATCATTTTGATTATAATACATTCTTTCACCCTGGATTACAATCAGATTGAAGTTATGAAAGTAAAGCAAATAGTTAACCTTCCAATGTGTTTCCTTCTTTTTCAAGCACCTTTTTTTTTATTTTCTATTAAACAATTGATTCAAGAAGGCTTCTTCTAATTCAAAGGAACAAGAATTCTTGCAGACAAAATTGAAAAAGATATTATTAATCGCACAAAGCAGTGGTTACCTGTCCATGTTTTTGAGAAATAACATAAGAGCATAAATTAATACTCACTCAGCCTCAGGTGTTCACAAGAAAAATTCTCTTCATGGTAAGGTAAATTGATAGAAACTTTGTCAATTTTAAAAGGCTCATTGTGTATAAGAAACAAGAGTATTGCATATGGGTGCCAACCCTTGGCTGCAGTTGCTTGATTTTCAGTCAAAGTTTTAAGTCGAAAAAGGGGCATACCTGTATCAGAAATAAAATAATGATTTACCTGCAATTGTTGTACAGGCTCCCCTTTTCATAGTTAATGACTAGTCTGAGTTTGAAGCAAATATCTTTAGTAATAACTGAGATATTATAAAATTGTCGAAGTTTTTGCAAGACAACACTGATGATAACAGGGTTATGACAATAGCTCGATGTTTTATTTGAAAACAGTTGAGCTAAAAATCAAATAGGAAGCAATATGTAGGTTCCTAAATAATAAAATGCGTGTCTTTAAAAAAAAGATATCTTTGGGAAGAATGAAGTTAGAATGCAATGTACATAAGTAACAAAGATGAGGCATAAATAGATGAGCCATGATCTGTGAAAAAAGGGGTTTAATGCATCTGCAAAAAAAAATCTACCAACGTCAACTTGCACAGGCTGACATGAGCCAAAACTTTCCGCTATCTTTTAAATTTTCTACATGTCCAATGACAAGCCTACTTCATGTTTAAGTCAGTTGTCAAACAAAATGGATTTTAGTTATGGATCCAGAACTTTGTGATGTCTTGCTTGGTATAATGCATCACGAAAACGCATTACGCCCCCTTTTTGCCAGAGCATGGCTCAGGTGTAAGTAAGTGATAAGGAGTAATGATTCGATTAGTAAGTACCTTCAACACTGGTCTCATCACAAACATCCAACACTTGTTTTGTTGCTGAAAACAGTTTTTTTCTTTAATTACATTAGACCAATCACATGATGATATATGGGGAAAAAACGCAAAAAAGTCACAATGTTTAATTCACATATGCTGTCTACCCCATACACTTACTTTCTGTGTGTTTACAGTGGTACTCATGTGAAGCTGATAAATTTTTTGAAAACCTAAAAATTTCACAAAATTTTAAAATACTGATTAACTCTTTACCAAATGACAAAATTTTAGACTGGTCCAAATTAAAAGCATTTGCAGACGACAAAATTAATGTGACTCAAAAATTGAAATTTGTTCTGGGAAGGGCGGAAAACATTGTTACCAGCATTTTCTCCTTTTCCCACAATGTTTTCAAAAGGCTTCTTCCACAGGTTCGTTAAAAGTCAGATTGTGTGGTAATGGATTAATGCAGAAAATATTAGCAAATAACTGACTTAAGTGAGACTTAAACAGCCTCATGATAATAGCCTATCAATGGGCAAATTTGGACAAAAAACTTTGGAAATATGTACCTCAAGCAGAAGTAAATAAAACTTTGATTAAGCCTATCAATACATGATGTGAAGAAGGCAAAAAAATGTAACATAGCAATCTTATGGCACATTCAGCTCTTTGCTCATTCACCCATGTTCACTGATATTTCATTGAAACTCATGTGCACTGTAAAATGCTGAAAAAACTTAAGAGATTGATATTTGTACTAACATCAAATTTACTGCTCATGAGTCAATGAATTCGATATATGTGCTTCTTCAATCTTTTACACACCTGAAGTTGTCTGCATAGAAATCGAATGTATTGCTTAACAGAGATAAATATGAAGACATACTATCCTTAAAAATTGTTGTTTTTTATTTCGATATACAGAGCACTAAATAATCCATTACCATACAGTCTACTTTCAAACTCACCAAAAAGTGGAAGCATGTGAGGATACTAGAGAAAACCATGTGGAATGGGAATATCAGTTTTGCAAGATTGAACTGGTTGTTCTCTGAACAATTCCCATTCATAAAAGGAATTTAAAAGGAACTCACCATCTGTGTCAACACCTCATCCCAGTCCAGCCAAAACAGGCCTACCCTCCACTGACCCTATCAGTGCATCTTCTGCAGCTGATAGTTGTGGTAGGGCAGGCCCTCCTCCTGTTTTTCCCCTCCATTTTCTATGCTCATCTATCTTTTCTTTTGCTGTAAAGTAAACAATTTACTACATAAAAATGATTAGAAACAGAAAACATAAATCAATTTCACAAACTTATATATGTAGATACGGAAACAATTATAAAGGAGTAATGTGTGCTTTCTGTGATATGCATGTCTATGTACATGTGTGTGCACCTACTTAACAAATAAGCTTGAATGCTTATCTTTTGTCAGTAAAATATGTTGATTTATGTGCTTTGGTGGATTTGCAATCGATGAATATATAAACTACAGGTAACTTGTTTTTAAGTTGTTCAGCTTGTCAATTAATTCTAGGCTGATAATTTTTACATATTGTTTATCAATCATGATAACTTGTTTTTAAGTTGTTCAGCTTGTCAATTAATTCTAGGCTGATAAGTTTTACACATTGTTTATCAATCGTGATAACTTAAAAAATTGTACCTCTTTGCTTCAAATTGTAATATTTCTTCTTGACCTCCTTTGCTTCTCTCTTTGAATCTGCTGATCGACTGCAAAATAATACAGGATCATTAACTGAAAAGATCAAGTGCTTCGTGTAGAATGATATACTGTGCAAAAAATGAAATATCTCTCTGTGAATATGAATTCTAATTTATTACTATTTACGTTCGTGTATCATCAAGAGTAAGAAAACATTTACCCTCTGGAAGTAATAGAATCATAATTATGTTAAATGTATCACTTTTCTGTACAGAACAGCTTATTCATATTTAGATTACCCAACTAGGCAAGTAAACATATTTCTCAGAAACCATCTTGATACTGTCTCTTAGAAAAAGATGTCTCTCAGAAAAAAATGCCTTGATCTATCTACTTTAACAAAAATCGTCCTTAAAAAATTTGTGACCATCAATTTAATATTTGAACATATAATACCACCAAAAGAAGTGTAGCAAATCAGGTACAATATTTTTTGGATATCCTATTGCCATTCACAAACTCATTTAACATTGCACTTTCTTCATCACAAATAACTGTCATGTGTGCATGTGAAGTATTTAATCATCTCATTTTTATATGCCCGTCGAAGACAGGACGTATTATGGGATCACCCATGGCGTACGGGCAGGCGGGCGGGCGGCGCCCAGTTCTTTGTCCGGAGCATAACTTTGTCATCTCCAGTCTGATTGACTTGAAACTTGGCATGTGTGTTTGTTGCAATTATACAGAGTGCAGTGCGAAAGAACCATAACTCTACCTTGTGCTGTCTTTATTTCCCTTTGATCGTCATTTTTACAGCATTTTCTGCTTGTCCGGAGCATAACTTTGTCATCTCCAGTCTGATTGACTTGAAACTTGGCATGTGTGTTTGTTGCAATAATACGGAGTGCAGTGCAAAAGAACCATAACTCTACCTGGTGCTGTCTTTGAGTTACTTCCCTTTGATCGTCATTTTTACAGCATTTTCTGCTTGTCCGCAGCATAACTTTGTCATCTCCAGTCCGATTGACTTGAAACTTGGCATTTGTGTTTGTTGCAATAATACGGAGTGCAGTGCAAAAGAACCATAACTCTACCTCTTGCTGTCTTTGAGTTATTTCCCTTTGATCATCATTTTTTCAGCATTTTCTGCTTGTCTGGAGCATAACTTTGTCATCTCCAGTCCAATTGACTTGAAACTTGATATTTGTGTTTGTTGCAATAATACGGAGTGCAGTGCGAAAGAACCATAACTCTACCTCGTGCTGTCTTTGAGTTATTTCCCTTTGATCGTCATTTTTACAGCATTTTCTGCTTGTCCGGAATATAACTTTGTCATCTCTAGTCTGAACATCTTCAAATTTGGTATGCATGATTGTTGAAAATTTACGGAGTGCAGTGCACAAGAACCATAACTCTTCCTAGTATGAATTTTGGGTTATTTCCCTTTGATCGTCATTTTTACAGCATTTAGTGCTTGTCCGGAATATAACTTTGTCATCTCAAGTCAGACTGACTTCAAACTTGGTATGCATGTTTATTGCAATATTACGGAGTACAGTGCGCAAGAACAATAACTCTACCTAGTGCGGATTTTGAGTAATTCCACTTTGATCTTCATTTTTACAGTATTTCTTGCTTGTCCGGAACGGAACTTTGTCACCTCAAGTCAAATTGACTTGAGACTTTGGTAAACATGTTTGTTGCATTACCTGCCCTTTACGATTATTATACCCCTCGACAACTGGTGGTGGGACGGGCATATCTTGTGACAATTTGCCGCTCTTGTTTTTAATAATGTTATACATGACTGAGAAAAATTTATACACATATGTTCATATTTTACATGTTACAAAAAAAAATGGTTTGTAAAAGATAAAGGTTGATATACAGTCTATACACAGGCCGAGTAATAATGCAACATAAACCTATTTGATTCTCACTTGGTCAGCAGATTTATAATCCTAATTAACCCTTAGAGTGCTGGAAGTTGTTTTTGCTGACAGTATAGATCAAGATCAGAATACACAAAACATGCAGTCTGATCTTTGAACTATACTGCCTGCTACTTCATCACATTTTCTGGCTAAATTAACCATGAAATGACAGTATTTTGGATTTTTTCTCCATTGAAAAGGTCCATTTAACAACTCGACTTTCCTAGGGTTCATCGAGTCAATTTGATAATGTTCCTTCCGTATAAAATAATATCTTTTCAATCCCGGCAGATTAGCTGTTTACTATGATTTCAGGTTGTATGTGGTTTTTGGGGAAATAGATCTATTTATAAACGTTTTCAAAATTCGGAGATTTGACCCCCAACAATGGCAACATCCAAGCACACACCTGTGTCAGTGTGTGTATGTAGGTCCATGTAAAAATTAATTCTATTAATGATCAAGGTAAATGTTATCAATTTTTTAAATATCTAAGTATGATCTTTAATTAGCTACACTAAGTGACTGTCATGAGTCTATCAAATTGTAGACAATATGTAACAAATTGTAATTACGATGAAAGCTTATCAGCGATTCCAGCCCAAGCATCCACTCTCTTTCTCCCAATGCTTTTGACACCGGGGCCCTTCAAATCTCCGAAGAGGAGTTCCTCCTGCCCTAATACTTCTTCTATCAAAGCCACCTCCTCACACTTGCTCCACGGTCTAGCGCTCTTTTTTTTCGCAGGATCCGGCAAACTAGCTGAACCGGCAACAACTTCAGCTGTCAAAGCCTCCATATTGTTTGTCAACAGCAACCGATTAGAATGTGCTATTTTTAGATGTTGGGTCGCTTACGTTCACGAACAATTTAGTACATACCGTGCTCAGCAGAGAATGTTCTCAAGCGACGTTTATAAGCATCGTCCGAGTACAAAACTCCCGTCAGCAAAACTCAAGCCGTTGAGTACGATTTTGTGCCGAGCATGAGAATGCACTCAAGGAAGTTTTATAAGCATGGGCCCTGGTCTGATAACTCTTGGCTGGACAAGGGTGAAAATTACAGAAATACTTTGGTCAGTTACAAGAGACTAACTCATGACAGACAATTTGGAAAATTTGACTTTTTTTACATGCGATCCATACCATCTTAAAAATTTGTTTAACAGATATGAATAATATTTTATTGCTTTATTCATTGTAGAAAGGGCAGATGGGTAGTTTGTAAGTGCACTTTTTCAGCTTGACACATCTCTAACCTAGTAGTGCTACCCTATATTTTAAACACTAACAACTGCAGTGCCTTAACCCTGTCCTTTATATACATGCCACATTTTAACTAGCTCTGATACAAAAGTTCTATTTAACTTTCTCACCTGTATAGTATGAATGCATGAATCATACCACCTGCCCTAAATACTGTAGCTATCTTCAGACTTAAGTTGTATGTACATTCACCTGTATTTTGTGCCAGCTATAGCCTGTTATGTATAAATAATTTTCAACTAAGTTCAGTTGAATTTGTATACAGTCAGGAAATGCCAGTGAATCATGTTTATGAGAAGTAGTACTAATGAGATATGTAAAGGTTTGCCTAGGTTTTAAACAAATAATTACAATGAATAAGTTTGCATTATTATACCCCCGCAAAACGAATGTTTTCGGGGGTATACTGGAATCACCCTGTCTGTCTGTGTGTCTGTCCGTGTGTCCGTCTGTGTACAAATAATTGCCTGTGTCTGTCAAAGCGCTGGCTGGGGTATTAAGTCGCATTCAGTGACAGCTCTAGTTTCCACTTTACATAATTATAATATCTTGGAATGACAAAACCTATTGATATCATTTTAGATTGGCAGAGATTCAATTGACTTAAAACCATAAGAGTACTAGATTAAATTAGATAAAAAATAAAAATCTATGCTGTCTAGTGGCTGTTTTCAGTGAAAACACCCTCATTTTGATCAACATGAAAACTATTTCTAATAGAGATGTTTTGACTGGAAAATCTTGCAAAAGGGGATTTTATGCATCTCTGTGATGCATTGCAGCAAGCAGTGTCTATTCTAGGATGCACAATTGCTGGATTCATGCTAATTGTTTTTTGTTTTTTTTTTCTGATCAGGAATAAATTCAGACCCAATGCGTGACTGCTGCACATAAAAAATAAATGAAAATGTCCAAAGAAAAAAAAATTTACTGTTGCCTCGCAGAAAATATTGCTGTTTTGAGTAGGCATCATTGCCAAAGCCGTTTTTGTAACATATCTTTACCATTAGAGTAACCTCCCGTAATTGGGAGTTGGTCAAAAGGGCCCACTTTACCAAATAGCCCACTGTTCAGGGTACTGTTAAAAAACTGTCCCCCCTCCCTTTTTTTTTTTTTTTTTTTTAACACCACCTTCCCCCCCCCCCCTTATTTTTTTAGATTGAGGGGGAAATCTCCTCCCTGCCCATTTTTAATTTCTAGAATAAACACTGACTAAGCAAATCACCATATAATTATAGATCAATAGAATCCATTTTGTCTGATGTAAATAGATACTTTTTTCAAATGTATGAAACCCCTTTTCACAAAGCATAAGACTTTAGACACTTGCTTTGGTCCTGTTTTAGGTTACTGGGCTTTTTTTTTAATGAATTGCAGGAGAGAAGGAAGTTTGGACCACTAGGATGGAATATCCCATATGAATTTAACTCCTCAGATTGGCAAGCAAGTGTACAGTTTTGCCAGAACCACCTTGATGATATTGATCCAAAGAAGGTAGCGTCTTTACTGAGAAAAGTATTGTGATTACCCCTGATAACTCATTCAAACATTGGTAACTCATTTAAGTATTTGGTTACAAGGGAAAAAGAGACATTTTTTGTCTATATTCATATCTTGTCTGTTGTACTCTTTCTACCTGACGAAATGAATTTATATCTGACTTGGAAAGTGGTGGTGTGTATTGACAGAGTTTATAGAAAAAATGGTTAAAAAAAAAAAATGTTTTGTTTGAACACTTCGACTGCTGAAGTTGAAATAAAACAATATTGCACTGAAAAATCTAAGAAGTACTTGCTGCAATACTGTTTTATTTTCTTCATTTGGGCAGAAAATGGCTCTCAGGCAAAAGTTTTTCAACAAAATAATCTTTAAGAATGTAAGATGAAATAAATAAACAGGAATAAATGAAACAAATTCACTTTAATATCACTTTGTAAACTTTAGTCTTACTGATTCTTAGTCTGACTTGATAAATTTTATTAATTGGATCTCCTTTGGATATAATCTCATCGTACAACTCTTATATCTGAACATTATAACTCTGTCATTACAGTATAGCAGAAACCAAAATGGTCAAATACAGGTTTTTTTCACTGGACAAAATTAATGCTTCTCTCAAAATGACTTTGAAACTTAAGCTAGACCCTAGAGGTATCATGTTCATGGGCTGGTGTCTGGCAACATTGGCAGAGTTAGGTTGCTCCAGCTAGCTGGGAATAGGCGGGCATGGTGTCCTGCCGCCTTTTCTAGAAGCCCTGCCCGTTTTCTGGATGCTCTGCCCTTTTTCTGGATACCCTGCTGTATATGAGCGCCCCGGAGTGGCCTATGTTCAGTACTATAACCTATCTAAATTACACCAGAAGTCTGTTTACCACCTCAGTGATTACTGTTTTTATTGAAAAATATTGGAGACTGTCTGCGAAGATTAAATCATTTGTTCAGTTTGTTATCATTCACAATTTATTGTTTAAGTCGTAAAAAAAAATAACGTCCAACAAAGATCATGCTGATTATCCAGCATCAAGTTACATGTACAGAGTTAAATCAAGGGTGTGTGATTGATGAAATTACCCTTTCAAGTTTTGTAGTGTGTTCTGTTCATAAGCAAGGTAACTTATTCTGAAACTCTTGGTTTCAAAAATAATTGATAAAGTTAACACTCATGTATGTTTGATGAGTCAGCAAATTAAACTGTCATAACTTGGAACTGGTGCATTCATAAAGTAGACAATGAAGTATAACAGCATATTGCTGGCTTACATTTTGTAGAATGTATGGCAAAACGTCAAGAAATACCTTTCCATAAATTACATGGAAAAGGTCTGACGCAAAAAACACGAAAACCCATGATACAACAAATTTCGATTTCACATCCTGATCAGAGACACTCCAAACTAACTTTCCAGCTTCAGTAATGAATTTAAAAATGAGATTTGCTTACTCATTGTATTATACATAAAGAAGAAGAAGCTAAAATCTCCTTATTTTTCACTATGAAAAAAGACTTGAATTACATGTATTTTTTAATAAAATGAAAAATATCCGAAAAATTCCATTAGAAGGGGGGGGATGTCTTGCCTTACCACACAGGAATATAGAGACAAGTGTAATGAAAGGAAGTATGCAACACTTATGGGACATTTAACATTTATTCATAATGTTGAATGACATGCAAAGTAATAAGTTACTCAATAAAGACCTGTTTCTGCCTCATTTCACTAACTCTACAGATTCAAAACCCTGTAAATTGAATACAAAGAATTTAAAGAAAAATGAAATACACAGTACTGTTACATTGCAATAAAAGAAAGAAGGTGTTGAAAGTTTTAATTTGTTAGTTTTTATAGCTTGCTTGTCTTGCTTACCTGCAAAGCACTGATAAAAAAGAAGACCTGAATTGTAATGGTATCAAGTCTGTAGTTGAATGGCATGAGGTTTTAGAAAACATTTTGTGAAATGGAGAAAATGCTGATAACCATTTATTTTCAGCAGTGGCTTTGAAATTGGGCAAGTCTGTTATCTGGTACAGAGTTAAATGAGGGTTATGATATGAACTACCGGTTTAGAAATACCTTTCCATAAATTACATGGAAAAAGGTCTGATGCAAAAAGCACAAAAACCCATGATATAATAAATGTCAATTTCACATCCCGATCAGAGACTTGTAATGCTCCTGGACCTATGTAAACCATACAAGAAACTGAGTTACTCATCATGAAAAATGTTTTTCTTCTTAAGATGAAGCTGGAAGGTACATATAAGCCACTATAACAGACTTATTTTTGTTTTAAAAATCTCTTATGTCAAAAATTGCAGGAGAGACTGTCAGTAGGGTCCAAAATTACAAAATATTTGATTTGCACATGCTTATTAGATTTCAAACTGTATGTTGTCTTTCAAATTTAGGGATAATACTAATTTTCTTATGAAATCACATGAAGACTTTGCATCACTATTGGAGGTTATTGTAGCTTTGCCATTTGGAGCACATATACCACTTATATTGCAGCTCTGGGAATCAAAGAAACAGAATGCACAATTTGATTGAAAAATGGCAATTGAGTAGCATGTATGTGCAACCCATTGTAAAGATGCAGCCAACAGTTACTGTTTCTGTCCCAAAGATTTTGGCAATAGCATCTTCTAATTGTATAAATGATTCCAATTTTTGTGAATTTGACAACAGTCCATATAGAAATTTGGAACAATATGCCACATCTTTTGGTATATCATCAGATTCTGTTGTCAGGAATTTGACAGAGTTAGACTGAGTTGTAATTCTCTTGTACAGAAGGTCACCCTCTTCAAGAATTTTGTCTAAAGATGCACTGTCCCATGCTGTTTGCTTAAAGTCATACAATAAAGTAATGCACTAATAGTATATGCCAAACTGTGTTTCCCACTTCCCCAAAGCTACTTGTACCCCTGATGATAAGTTGCTTGAAGTACATGCATTCTCTATTTTTACCTACAGTATAAACTAAACAGAGTATTGTATTCACACTTAATCATAATGTTAAGTAAGTTAAATCCATCCATATTCATATCTAATGATTGATTCAAATGGATTTTATGCTAGATATTAACTTACTTTGGTTTATTTGCCATTATTTGCAGTTTACTTTTTTGTTTAAAATAACTGTTTTAAACAAAAAGGGATGCCTAAAAAAAAAAACTGACCAATAGGAATAAACTTTTTTTTCCCCATGTCGATAGGCGCAGTGCATTAAATGATGTCATAAAATTTTGTTTTTGAAAGAATAAAGAAAGATGAGAAAAATTTAGTTACTATGAATTTTTTCTTTATCTACAATATTTTGAAAAGCATTCATTTTTAAGGGCTGGTTTAAGCATCTGGATTGTTCAGTAAAGGTTTGAAAATATTAAAATAGACTATTAGTTTTTGAAATTCAAGCAAGGAAATTGAGAGTACATTGGTATTTTAACCATATCAGATGACGAAATTTCAGACTTGTCCAAATTAAAAGAATTCACAGAATATAACTGTCGGGAAAAAAAGAAAATGCATCAACTTGCAAGATTTTATTTTCTCACAATGTTTACCAAAGCTTTCTCTTTCAGTGTCTTGAAACATCAGGATTGCTTTTTAAGGGCTATGATAAAGCTGTGAGCAGTGAATTGTTTCTAGAATTCAGTTGGTCATTAACTGAAAGGGCTATTTCTGATTATGCTTTAGAATTTAATTAAGAAAGACTTAAAGTAAAGAAATAAAGGAGAAAAAGAATTGATAGTTTTTCCTGTACCTGATATAAGAAAGGCTTTGAATCTTGTTGCATGAATTTAGTGTTACATTTGATGAAAAATTTTGCTTTGAAGATCCACCAATCTTGCTATTGAGAGGTTTGTAAACCTTAAAGTCATGGAAAATGATGTCATGAATAGTTCTTCATGGTGTAAGAAGGCCATTTATGATATTTAATAAGTAAACATGATGCACACTAGCTGAAAAATCAATACAAAATGAGTACACTTTTGTTATAGAATAGTATTGCAGTCAAAAATTTTGAACTTTCTATACAATTTTTCATGCAGTACTATTCTATGTTAACTTAGAATAATATTGCAGGAAAAAAAATTCACGTTCTGAGATAGAATATTATGGAAATTAAGAATAACTAAAAAATTTCTTTGATTTTGAATCTGAAATTTTGCCAAAACCTGTAATGATGAAAAACATAAATGATAATGACAAAAACCCATTTTGGGAAAAAAATGACTTAGCATAGTATTGCGTTCAGCAGTCGACTTGTGTGCTTGCCTTGTAAAATAAGCACTTTTTCCCCCAAAAAATCTTATACTACATGTAATAATTTACCATAATTTGCATTTACAGGGTGTTTCGTGGGTGACTGTTCGTTACATGTTGGGTGAAGTACAGTATGGAGGTCGTGTGACTGATGATTATGACAAAAGACTGCTCAATACATATGGCAGGGTAAGTAAGTATTTGAAAAAAAAAAAAGGGACAAATTCACAAAGTCAGGTTTGTCTTGTCTTTAAATCTTATGTTTAATTTCTTTGTAAAAAAGACATATCTATCTTCAATCATTTTTTCATGAAATAACATGCATGTACAAGATAATCATTACAATTCATTTTGAAAATACAGATCTGTCTAGTTCTATTATTACAGTAGCCCTGTGTGGCTCAGTGGTAGAGTGCAGGATCCCTAACCTTCAAGGCCCTGAGATCAACCCTCATTCAAAACACTGGGTTTTTCCTGGAGTGTCTATGGGCAAGACACTTCAAAGCCCTGGCCTTGTCCTGCTGAAACCAAGGGCATACAGGAATATGTTAGGTGTTGCTCTGATACGACTAAAATAATGTTGAAAGGGTAAAAATACCATTCAATCATTTAAAGAGGCCCTGATACTCATTTTCAGCCAGTTTTAACTCATTTTTGTCTTTACTTTATCAAACTATAGTCATTCTTATATCTTCATGCCAAATATTGCGCCTCACGGTTGCAAGGTTGCTTAGATTACGGTCAATAGAAAATGCATTTCGCTGAGTTGCGGCCTTCCATGTAAACAGACTCGTCGTTTCTGGGTTTTGAATCGAAGATTTCGATATGTCCGTTATACACTCGGGTAGATTCATATGATGATCATGCATTCTGTCACGTGACTATATTTGACCTTCGCCCTGTGTCTAATGAGGTAAACGAAGGAAAATGGAGGCTTCTCTGTTGCAACCTCGATTTTCAGATGGAGATCTCAGCCTATATATGCAAATTATACCGTATCCGACTCTAGGCGGAAACCAACGGTAAATTTCCGTGACGCACCAATATTGTTTACAGCTTCGATCGGCAGCCAGTTTCTAATACAAATCTCTGTGTTTCTTTTTTTCAAGTACACCATATATGTCAGTAATTTATCCATGTTTACACAAAGGACTGATTTCTTTACCATTCAAAAGTGTTTGAAATTTAACAGCGTTTTTGCTCTCCGGCTGTAGACGGGCATCTTTTAATATTTCAGGTATGGTTTGGAGAATTCATGTTCACAGACAGTTTTCAATTTTATACGGGGTACAAGATTCCAAAAGTCAAAACTTATGACCAGTTTATGCAATTCATTGAAAACTTGCCCCTTGTGGATTCACCGGAGGCATTTGGTCTTCATTCAAATGCTGATATTACGTAAGTTGCCTGCAATACCATTGTCCTTTTTCTTCATACATCTTTTTAAGATCAAAGGAGTAAAAGTCCAGAAAAGTTTGTGCTAGATTATGAATGCAGGTTTGTGTTGAATGCATTGGCAATTGTAACTGGAAACAATAGCTAAAAAAAAACGTTTGTACAAAAGAAAAAATGTCAAAATGCGATGCAGCATTCAATTTATTACTATGAGCCTCATCCTGGTATGCAGCAATGTTGAGTTAACTCTTTATCAGTTGAAAGAATTTTAGACTCTTCCATATTGAAAGCTTTCGCAGACAACAAATTGAAACATGCTCAAATGATAAAATTTGCCTTTCAAAGGGCAAAAACATTACAGGGAAAATGGAGAAAATGCTGGTCACCAGTGTTTTCACCTTGACCTACAAAGTTTTCATAAGCCTTTTATTTTGGGTCTTTAAAACTCAGGAATGCATAGTAAAAGGTTAAGAATGATGGAAGAAATCATGTTTTAACCTAGACTCTATAGTATTCCCTGCAATAAAGTAAATAAAGCTAGATGAATGGAACTTTTCAAATTAAGAACAAGGGCACAGAGATATGCAGAATTAACTGTAAAAATATGTTACAACTGTGAAATATCATTCTTAGCTTTTATTTGATAAATGTTCTGTTAGCATATACCCACTTCACATGTTATACATTTAGGTATGAATCTTATAATTAAAAATGTTTCCTTTTCAATTCTGATCTCAGTTTATTGTATTGACATATGAGTTTTGTATGGATGACATAGCAACTGAATGTAGTGAGGTTAATGTTTACTAGCTAGACTGAAAGTAGAATGTGTAGAATACATACAGATGCGAGGGTGGTTGCCTTTGGTCAAGACAACTGCAGTAAACAGGTTTGCACAGCAAATCTGCTCAAAATGTATACGACCTTTTAGCAGTGTTAAGTGTTTAGATGAAAAACCTTTGGTTGAAAAAGTCACACAACAACATAATTATCACTGAAAGCTGATTAACAAATCAATTAATAATACACCAGCTACCAGACCAACATGGCAGCTAACATTTTGGACACTGTTATGAGTATACAACCTAAAGAAGGTGGTGGAGGAGCGGGTGAAACCAGGGAAACTGTTGTCTACAGGATGGCTGAGGATATGTTAGAGAAACTGCCTCAGGATTATGTTCCACATGAGGTAAGTAATAATGTTATTCCTCAGTAGTGCTTGACTCTTCACCAAACAGTCCAATGTTCCAAGAACCCTGTGGACGGAGGCTTTCCAAAAATTATGGTAACCAGCATTAGAACCAGAATCTCCTTTTCCCACATGTTTTTCTACCTTTTTGGAGGCAATTCCAAAATGTTATCTATATTTGAGCCATGCTCTGAAAAGGGGGCTTAATGCATCTGCGAAAAGTATCTACCCATGTCAGCCTGCACAATCTGTGCAGTCGGACCTGGGCCGAAAATTTTCGCTGTTGGTCAATTTTCTGTATGTCGAAGGCTCAGTCTACCTCATGAATAAGCCGATTGTTAAAAAATGTGGCTATTACGGATCCATAACTATGTGATGGTTTGCTTGATATAATGCAACATGGAGATGCACTAAGCTGCCTTTTGCCAGAGCGTGGCTCATTTAATTTTTGCCTGGAAACGATGTCAATGTACATCAGTTTGTTTTGTTTTTTGTCTGATAAAGAGTTATCCAATTACTTTCTGAAACAAATTGGCAGCAGATGACTTGGAGAGCATCCTTGTTTGATATGAATAATAATTATGAAGGTCCAATACATGTGAATAAATATCAAAATGTAGGTGTAGAAAAGAAAGTTACAAGGATGCTCATTAACTCTTAAAGCACCTTTAACAACAATAGTTGCCTTTGCAACCAGTGTAGATCGAGATAAGACAGCACAAAATGTACAGTCTGATCTTTGATCTACACTGTCCGGTTAGCTGAAATGAATGACACATACTAAAAGTACAGATGTCTCTACAATTGGTGTAGAATTCTCAGAATGCTTTTTCTCAATCCAAAACTGGGGCTTAGAATAGAGATCACTCTTACTCCATGCAACAGCCATACACACACTGCTCTGTGTAACACCCATACACCTACTGCACTGACGTATAATTATTATAATCACTTTGTACTTTGTTTTAAAAAACTAAGGTGTTATGATATACAAGTACTGACAAATTTGACTTTTCATATATTTCTTTTTTATCATTTTGTCTTCTGTCACAGGTGAAAGACAGACTCAAGAAAATGGGTCTCCTTCAGCCTTTGAATATTTTCTTGAAACAAGAAATTGATAGAATGCAAAGGGTGATTGTTAATGTAAGAGTTACCTTGCAAGATTTGAAACTTGCAATAGAAGGGACCATTATTATGTCAGAGGTTGGTATATGAAATACTTTTACTCAATGAGTGTGTGACAATAAGTAACATTTGATATTTGTTTAAAGAAATGAATTTACACATTTTACCTTCTCAGCCTAGCCTCTTATTACAAATTCGTAAATGCACCAACATAGAGAGAAATTAATTTAGTGCACATTTTTACCATATTATATAGATAATGAATAAGAAGAGTACCAAGTATGGCAAACCATTCTGCGTGTTGACCTTATATTTCTAGAATCTAAGGGATGCTCTAGATAACATGTTTGATGCTAAAGTGCCAAATTTATGGAGAAAGATTTCCTGGCAATCATCAACCCTTGGGTTCTGGTACACAGAGTTACTGGAAAGAAATGACCAGTTCAGTAGATGGGTTTTCCAAGGACGGCCAGATGTATTTTGGATGACAGGACTTTTCAACCCTCAAGGTAGTGGTGTTCCATTTCCTTTGGTCAGAAATACAGATGGTGACCACAAATTGACCTTTGACTCATTTTGGATATGCCAAACTTCAGACTGTTTTATTCTGTAGAGTTATATTAGAGGAATTATAACGATCTTTGTGTCTGGGTACAAAAGGAGACCCAAACTAAAACTACAAGGCATATTCTTTTGATATTTTGCTTATAGCGTTACCTAAATGTCATTTTTTACAGTTGTTCAAGTTAATGTATGTCTTGTGGGTAAAAATGTGGCCTTAAATTGGTATAAGATGCATAGAATTACATGTAGGAAATAACTTCATTATCTTGAAGTCTGAAATCGCAAAGATTTCAACTGTTTTTGTAGAATCATCATGTGGTGATGAAAGTATTCTTGGGTTAAAAAAAAAAAACATGTATATATGTCATCTAAAACTTACGCTATAGCACCTTCTTCCATATGCACCCAAGTGAGAAGAACAGTGCCATCATGCATGGTTAACATTATGATTTTTCAGGTTTCCTGACCGCCATGAGACAGGAAGTGACAAGAGCACACAAAGGATGGGCCCTTGATTCAGTTACTCTTCATAATGATGTAATGAAAATGTCTAAGGAAGACGTGTTCTCTGCTCCTGCAGTATGTGTACACCTTTAACCCTTTGCAAAACAACCCCGAATTTTGACAAACCTGAGAAAGAAGGCTTTTGAAAACATTGTGGGAAAAGGAGAAAATGTTGGTAACCAGCATTTTATTATTTCCCCCCGATCTTTTCTACCTTTTCAAAAACGAATCCCATTTTTCCGAGTCGTAATTGTTGTCTGCTGTTGCTTTCAATTTGGACAAGACTAAAATTCTTTTCGGTGGTTAAAAAAGTTTTAATATTGAATTTAGTTTATTGTAGCATGCAAAGCGAAACCCTGTAAATCCAAAATAAGTGCTGTAAATATAGGTTCATTCTGTAAACAAGACAGTCCCTTAGGGTACAAGATATTCGATAGTCTCCCAAGATCAGACCGCAGGGTATATGAAGTCTGATCTTCTCCCACACTGTAAACTAAGTTCTTTCAGAGGATTCATGATAGTCATTGCAAACGGATTCATTCCTCTCTCACCGCTGATCATTAATTTGACTATGGTTGTGTGAGAAAGCAACTATTGGATTTTGAAGAATTTTGTGCAATGTACCGGTAAAAGAAACTCTATGGAAGCATGGGCAGGTGCACTGGCCACCCCGTTATTACTGAAATAATGTTGAAAAAAAGATCAAACACCATACCATCAATAAATCAGTTATCTGTAATCGGCAGGGAAATTTACCATTGATGTGCTCAAGCCTTTCTCTTGTTTTCTTAGTAGGAATTAATTAGACTTTTCTAGTGATCCTGGCAGATATGCATACTTTTCGGGACAATCAAAATCAAGTTGTAGACTTTGTTACTTTTATTTTTATCTTATCTTTGGATCCTCTGCAGATCAGTGGGTAAGTCACTAGATTTGTAACCAGGAAACCCTGGTTCAGTTCTAGATTAAGGCGCCATGTATATCCAATACACTGTTTAAATTGGCATGAAAACATTTTCAAACAAACTCTTTTTCACCCTGCAAGTATATACGTGTATACAAACCACATTGTATAGTTAGTCCAATCATTTCATTTAGGGACCACACTATGGCTGGATGTAAAAATGATAAGATTTCCAATTATCTGATATTTTCATGAGCCTGAAGCAAGTTTATTTTTGCCGAGAGATGCATGTGTTTGATTGCTTAATATCAATCATTATTTTACCTTTTACAGGAAGGTGTTTACATTTATGGGCTATATCTTGATGGTGCAAGCTGGGATAGAAGAAATTGTCGCCTTTCAGAGCCCCATCCAAAAGTATTATTCACAGCACTTCCTGTTGTCCACATGTATGCGATAAATTCTACTGCACCAAAAGATCCACGATTATACCAGTGCCCCGTCTACAAGAAACCACATCGTACAGATCTGACCTACATAACCTTCATTGTATTGAAGACCAACCAAAGTCCAGACCACTGGATCTTAAGAGGAGTGGCTGCTTTATGTGATATCAAATAACTGGTAATTTTTAAACATGCATGCACATTCTACTCCTTATATAACAGATTTGGCATGTTGGTTTGGATGTACTTTTTATTTATGAAATGTTACCCTTCTCCGATTGAAACAGGAATTAGTTCAGGCAAGCTAAATATTTCACCTTTCTGTTGCATGTTTTGTTGTTAAAAAATATTATCTGATACAAATGTTAATGTTCCTGAAATGTTTTGTTTCCTCACCTTTGTTTATTTCAAATACAAGTTTTGAAAAATAAGATGTTGCATTTGAACACAAAACTCTCTCTTTTTCCTATCTGTGTCAACCTTAATCATACTATGTATGTAACCTTTAAAATAAATAAGGATACTTTGCTCTTTGGACAACAGCAGCTGGTTTCATACATCAAAGATCTATAAATGAAACCACTGCTGGTATTTGCTGGTGATTCTAATAGTGACTTGACTTTCCGTGAAATAAAATCTGCAGTAGGGCAAGCAGTAACTGTTATATTTGAAGAAAAACATCAAACATGTTCACATCGAGTCCTATACAGTGTGTCAACCTAAACCTAACATTTGATACAACTGATAACTATGCATGGATACCGAGAAATAGACATTAAGGTCTGAACATGTATTACGTTACAATCACATACTTTTTCTATGTTCTCAAGCATGGCATGTATTTTAGTGCCATTTACTTTGGTCTTGTTTATATTCTATGTAAGCCAATCAAGAGAAAAATCCTGCACACATGGCCGTTGTGTATAAAAGAATATGTGTGTTATTTTTGCAATTTTCAAATGTCCTGGAAACATATACAACAGCTGTCCCAGAAGTATGTAGACTTTCCTGTAACTCGACTATTGATATTTAAAAAGATTTTTATGCCAAAATTTGGCTATATTATCGGATGCATCATTGATACATACTTCAAATCTCATCAAAATACTTGGGTCCATTTTAAAGTTCACCTAGATGCTGCCTTGAAAAGTAATCCCAAATCTTTCATTTTTGCATGTAGTGGAATACTAGCACATTTTGCATCTTTTTCATTTTCTTTTTGCTATGAAAAATAATTACACGACCATAGCTTATGTATAAACTAAACTCAATGATTTATTATTAGATACTAGTATTACACTAAAATCCCCATCTCCGTTGAAGGCAAGAATGTCCAAGTCTGGCAGAAAATATAATTGGACAATGCTCCATGAAAAAGAGTTTAATGTACCAGCAAGAGGTTTCGACCAATGTCAGCCTGAGTAGTCCACACAGGTTGAGATGGGTCACAACTTTTTGCTATTTGTAAATTTTCTTCAAGTCAAAGGAACTTTCTACTACCTCGTGATTCAGTTAGTTGTTCGACAAAACTGTTTTTATTTTTTAACATACTCATGTAATGACTTGCTTAGTATCATGCATCACGGAGATGCATTTAACCTCTTTTGCCAGAGCGCAGCTCAAATGTTTGTGTACTTTTTATGGAACGCCCAGACATGCTCCTAATGCACAAAGTACCAGTAAAGTCCTCGTAGTTAGGTATGTAAAATTGTCAGTTATGCACGTAAAACGCTCCAGTACTCCAAAACAAAGACTGCTTCCCTTAACAGACCTTGTTAATTGTTTCTCCCCATGCGTGCTTCTGTGTGTTTCAAGGGGTTTAGTCAAATTTCCATGGCAGGAGATTTGACAATGCAAGACGTCATGCTGAAACAGGAAAGATTGTGTCTTCTCTGAATAAAGAATTCTACATCGTACAACGAATGGACTTTCAGCCAATGGAAATGCATTCATACTGGCGATGACTACGTGGAAAAAGTTTACTGTGGCTTTTCAATGCCACATTCAAGTAACATTGTATGACCTTACGTTGTGCACCGGGTGGTATTTAGTAGTGTCGTTCAACTCTTTACTAGACAACAAAATTTTAGCCTTGTCCAAATTGAGAGCATTTGAATACAACAAATGCGACTCAAAATATGAAATTTGTCTGTCATTTTCTCCTTTTCCCACATTTTCAAAAGACTTACTTCTCAGGCTTGTTAAAAAACGAGATGATGTGGTGAAAGGTTAAACTCTAGTAACTTTTGTTTCGCTCTTTCTATTGATTGCATGGTGTTTAACGCCGTTTTCAACATTATTTCAGTTATATCGCAACGGCCAGTGCACCTGTCCATGCTTTCCTGGAATTTCTCTTACCAGTACTCCGCACAATATTCTTTCCAAGCCACTGGCTGCTTTCCCACATAACCATTGTCAAAACAATGGTCAGCGGTGAGAGAGGAATGAATCCTGTCGCAATGACTATCGTCAGTCCTCGGAAAGACATTGGCCGAGCCGGGGATCCCCTGTTCTCAAGTCCTGTATGCTACCGACTGAGCTACCGGGACTCGGCGTTTCGCTCTTTAATTAAATATGAAGTATGTAACAATGATACATCTTTTGGTTATAAAGTGTTAGATAAATAGTCATGAGAAAAGTCTGTAAACACTGTACTTCCGGGAGAACCCTGTTTGTGAACATCTAATTGAAAACTGCTGAAGAGAACAAAACAACTCATGGTGACGCCAAGTAGGATGGTGATGAAGCAACACAAGCTTCAACGTTGGTTCTTCAGAAGATATTGGACCAGCTCCAGACTATACCAATAATGCGTAATAATAGTACATGTATCTATGAAGATGAGTCATTATCACATCCAATATCTCTGGCACTGTTTCGACTTACGCATCCAGTTGTAATGATCCCCGACAAATATCTTGCTAATCATTTACATAGGTTCATATGTGAGAAATTAAAGTCCAACTTTTATTTAGCCTATACCAAATGACCCGATAAAGGATTTTAAAAACTTAATGGGGGGAAAAGGACGAAATGCCGATAACCACCATTTTTGCCTTTTTCCACAATGTTGTCATCTATGTCAAAGAGGTATCACATCACTTGAGCCATGTTTTATCCGTTTTCTTCCAATTTGGACAAGAGTAAATTTTATCGTATGTTAAAGGATTAAGCAAACGCACGAGAGGTTTCTTTATCTGAAAACCCATGTACATGTACCGGTCAAAAATGAACACCTCATGAAAAAATATCGCAAATACGCTTGTATCAATCCCACCTGGGTTTTTCAGACAAATACGGATATGGAATGTAAAATCACACTTTATTATAAAGTATGAAATGTTACAAAAATTGATAAACTTATAATTCACCTAAACTGCTTTATACGTAATGATGTTTATGATTAAAACATTTATATTATGCGCTAATACCTTTTGCACATTCTGCTTTATACGTAATGATGTTTATGATTAAAACATTTATATTATGCGCTAATACCTTTTGCACATTCTAGTAATACATTTCTCTCCGACGGGTCCGTATTTACCCAACATTTTTAAGGACATTCTTAGTTGAATTCTCCAAGCTTTTCTAAATCTGAAAATAACACAACTTCTGATTGGCTAAACCAAATGGTTTAGCCAATCAGAAGTTGTGTTACATTCAAATTTAGAAAATTATTCAGTATTTAACCTTTCCCAAACAATCCCTGGTTTTTACGGGTCAGGAATAGAAGCCTTTTGAAAACATTGTGGGAAAAGGAGAAAATGCTGGTAACCAGCATTTTCTCCTTTTCCCACAATGTTTTCTACCCTGTCATATAGAAAAATCATCTTTTTAGCAACTGTTAATTTGTCATCTGCAAAATGCTTTCAATTTGGTCTGGTCCAAAATTTGCCATTTGGGAAAGGGTTAAGCACAGGGATATTCCCAAGACCGGTTGGTGAATACGGACCAGGAGCAACCATAAAAATCTATGGAGGATTTTAACCTTAATCGTACCGTGTGGGGTCCGTATGGACCCTACATGGTTCTCTGTTTGTCTATGATACAAAAGTTGAAGCTGCAGGGAACTGTCAGTTTAGGAGTTTGTTACTAAACCTATTCTTAACCCGAATTTAGATAGAAAATTTACTGGCTTCAGAGTGAGCGGAATATAAACCCCAAAATCAGGCAATATCATTATTATTCTATATATCACACATGTTATACTCGCCTAATACTCGCAATCTATATCTGTATTTCCATTGACAGAAAAGTCAATAAATAATACCAGGAGTAGTTGATTTTCAGTTACTGAACTTACACAAACAATATTCTGAACATTTGTACACAAGAAATCGAGAATGATACAAGTTTGTGACTGGGGTCCAGATGGACCCCACTTGGCATGATTAAGTTGGGAAATGTGTCGGTAGAGGGGAACAAGGTACAGTAATTACCGAACTCCTTATTTCTAACCAAAACATAACAATTGTACTCCTCATTTTTACCTTTTCCAAATTACCTCAAACACCACTAATTGCTTTCTTCTGAAAATTCCATATCCAACCAGGTTATACAAATCTATAACTCTCTTACTCTACATGTATGTGGTTTTAAGATGTTGCGTGTATTGGTAGAAATCTCAAAATCTGGTTTGTTTCAATGCAGAATTACCGTGCTTTCACTAGTACGGGCGGTGCTTAAAATGTTGTCGGAAAAATGACATATCTTTTTCAATATTACTAATTTTCTTATAAAATTTCGACAAAAGATTTTATATAATTTTGACATCTGGAAAGACAAAATCATCCTCAATACACCGCTGTGAATTCCTTAGTCACTATAGTACATGTAATGTCTAACAGTGGCAAACACAATCATGAGAGGATTATGATGTTTGGAAGCAGAATCTTTTTACACACAAAATATTTTTCTGCATTACATGATAGACAAATCTCCCACCCACTTATCCATTTGCCAAAGCATGCTTTTGGTAATCCTGTGAACCATGCCAATTATTTGCCTCGCAGCAATGTGCAAGTCTCCAACTTCGTGAAACAAAACGACTAGGATATACATGTTGGAAAGAGGAAGAAATGGCAAAGCTTTATGTCTAGAGTATAGCCAATACTTTATTTTCACTACCTTACTCACTAAAATTGTTGCCTTGCTGAATGCATAAGAATTTGATGAGCCGTTGTCATCTTGTAATGGAGCTTGTCTATTGAGGTCCTATCTCTCTTTCTTCGCTGTTTGTGCCATACTTTGCAACTTGAAATCATGATACAGCTATATTACAAGATGATTTCAGCATTCTTTGACAGGTGGGTCCGGTAGGTCGGTAATATTCATTACGGAATAAAGAAGAATGCTTTAAAAATATGTACCTTTTAACTGTGAAAAAGAGATTCTGCCAACAATGTAATCCTTCTTTGAAAGTGTATGCCCAAATCAGCGTTACATGGCGCCGCTACTAACTGAAGTATTTTCATTGGTGTACTGAGGTCAAGTTTGTAGGAAACCTGTTACCATTGACGAAGTTGTGATACTTTTGCAACACCCTTCATATTTCCGTCATATCGCATGTCCAGTCATATTGCTGCAACAGTTCACTTGTCATGTCTCTTCTGATTTTAACCAGTACAAGGCTGGGTCTCTGCAGTGCCTTGTTTAAAAACACTCCTGACAAACCAGGAAACACTGATTAGAAACCGAACACCATAGCCGTAAAGCAACATGAAAAATCTTGGTAATTTCCTCAAGCTTATAATGACATTGCGCAACAAAATTCTTTCTGTTTAGTGGATAGTTCCACAAATGAACCGACCTGCTTTTCATCAGACCAATGAGTATTCTTTTTTACTTTTGTAAATTGGTGTGGATAGAAAGATCTTCTTAATGTGTATTTTCCAATTTCGTCTTCTAGTATCATTCTTTAGTCCCATAATGTTCATACTGAAATATTTTCAACTGGTTGTCCTCACCACCTGACATCAACAGACTAGGAATTGACCAATCAACAGCCAGCACTTTATTATTGTGACCAACCAAATTGTACAGAGGGGCCTTTGGGCTGAAAAAAAAATAGTCACAATTTTTTTTATTCATTATCGCTAGAGCCAACATATTTTAACCCTTCAAATGTTACTACACAACAGTGATTTTACAAAATGTAGATCTAGATCTGACAGCAAAGAAGGTCCATTATCTAGGGAGATATTCTAGCAGAAACTGACTGGCAATTGCAACCAGTGGGTCTTTCTAACGTCGGAAAATGCCTAGTGGAAACAGTTTAACCCTTTAAAACACGATCCCGAGTTAAAACAACCCTGAGAAAGAAACTTTTTGAAAACATTCTGAGAAAAGGAGAAAATGCTGGTAACTAGTGTTTTCTCCTTTTCCCAGAATGTTTTCTACCCCATCAAAGACAAATTCCATCATTTGAACCACATTTAAAATATCGCATGCAAATGCTTTCAATACGGACCAGTCTACAATTTTGTCATTTGGTAAAGTGTTAAGGGTTTAAAACATCCCTACGCTAAAATCATAAATACACTATACAGAACAGAATTTCTTTTCTGTTCTATAAATACATTATAATCAAAACTTGAATTCAGAATATTTATAAACCTATCTGTCCTTTTAGTATTTGCACTTGTAGCCTCGTAAAGAATGTCATTAACCTATAGGCTGTTAACCCAACTCGGTGCACTTTGGCATACGGAGTAGACTCGAGATAGGAATATGAAATTTGATCTTAATAAATACGGCTAACAAAGGTGAGATATTTTCCAGTGGAAATGAATTTTGAAAACACTACAATCACGTAATTGAGCTTTGACTATTTCTTTGAACTATCCATTTTGGGCAATGCTCTGTGAAAGGGGGTTTAGCGTATTTGCAAAATGTATCGACTCGTGTCAGCCTGCACAGGTAGCTAGTTGCAAACTTTCTGCATGTCAAAAGCCTTGACTACCCCATAATTCAGTTTGTTGTAAGACAAAATGGATTTTATGGATCAATAAAGTTCTATGTGATGATTTGCTTGGAATAACGCATCACGGAGATGGCCTGCAACACGCGAAAAGGGGCATTCGGACATTTGTGTAAAGTGTCGTCTCGGATGAGCCTGCGCAGGCTAATCCGAAATGACACTTTCCGTTTTTATGTAATTTTCTGTTTTGCGCCAGTCTACTGTGGCACAATATCCAATGTAGTCGTAAAGTGCCGTCTCGGATTAGCCTGCGCAGGCTGATCCGAGACGACACTTTACGCAAATGTCCGAATGTCCCTTTTAGCGTGTTGCTGGCCAGATGCATTTAACCCCCTTTTCCCACAGCACGGCTTATTTACTTGGCATTTTTAAATCCTTATTAGATGATTAACGACTGTGCTTGTCAAATTGAAATCATTTGCAGTGGACAAATCAATTTTGAGTAAAATTTGGTATCTTTCAAAGGGGGAAAAAAAACATGGTGAGAAAATATTGTGGTTACCAGCATTTTCTCTATTTCCCACTGTTTTATAAAGCCTTCTTCCTTAGGCTCATTAAAACTTGAGATTGTGTGGTAAAGTGTTTACGCTGATCCCTCTGTTAGGAACCGTCTTAATTTTGGCTTCAATGAACTCATTACCTCCAGACACAGGTCGATAGCTTAATTAATTAATGTGAAGCGTGTATTACATTAATACAAATGCAGTTCAAAAGTCCATGTGAAAACAACGAAGCAAAAGTTGTAAATCAAAACCTCAGAAATGTGGTTATAACTTATAAGAGAGACTTAATCCCTGTGGATGTATAGTACACGTAGTAAGTTTAGCACATGTAAACTGCCAGTGGCCTACCTTCTTTTATCCCAGAGTTTTACCATGTGGTCATAGGACCCAGATAAAAATTGGTGTTCGTTTGTATGTGACCATGCCACACTGGATACAAAACCTTTGTGTGAGGTGTAGGTACATCTTACTAAAGCTCCATCTGAAAGCAAGGAAAATGAAATGACCTATGCTTTGTGAAAAGGGGTTTTAATGCATCTGCAAAAAGTATCGCCTACGCTAAACTGGATCAAAACTGCCATTAGTCAATTTTCTGATGTCGGGTCAAAAGATCAGTTTACCTCGTGATTCAGTTAGTTGGTAGACAGAATGGATTTTATGGATCCATGATCATGTGGATGCCTACTTGGTATTTATAACTGATCCAAAAGATGCATTAAGCCCCTTTTGCCAGAGCATGGCTGAAATATTTCGATTACTTCACATGTACAGTATACAGAGAATTTGGGCTTTCCGCAATGAAAGCTTCCAGTGCTAGGATAAATGTAATGTCATGAACTGAATACAACAACCTATACCAAATATTAGAGAAGAAAGGGCTTTTTTTTTTCCTCTCTTTTTTAAAGTTATCTGAAGTATAAAAGAAGTTGATAAAATCTACACAAAGGTTCTGGTCGGACCATCTCGCCAAATTTTCGACACTAAACATCTGAGATAGAGTGCACTTGCTTTGTCAGAGTGTTAACAAAATAGTCCTATTTTAGTGGGACTTGACTATCCTAGAGGATTGGCATTTCATCCATTAACCCTTTACCGCACTATCTCGAGTTGTAACACGCAAGCTTTTAAAACATTGTGAGAAAATGCTGGTAACCAGCATTTTGTCCTTTTTTCACAATCTTTTGTACCCTTTCAAACATAACTTTTAATTTTTTGCGTCAGATTTTATTTTTCTTCTGCAAATGCTTTCAATCTGGACAAGTCTAAAGTCATTTGGTAAATAGTTAATGGAAAATGTAGACTTGTCCAAATTCAAAGCATTTGCAGACAACAGATTAAATACGATTCAAATAATGAAACTTGTCTCTGACAAGGTATAAAAACAACGTGGGAAAAGGACAAAATGCTGGTGGTTTCCAGCAATTTCTCCTTTTCCAACAATTTTTTTCAAAAGGCTGTTAAAACTAAGGATTGAGTGGTGGTAGACGGTCAAGTAAATGTAAAGGCCAACCTCATAAAGTGAATTTTTCTGTGATCACTTCACACAGATACCGATACAATGACCTTTATACAGTCTTTACAAATACTGCTATGTGACAATGGTAAAACACGCACCTGAAGTTCTTGGATCCCACAGTCGTATGTGTCTATCTGTCGATCCAGTGATTAATAAATGGTTTAAAGGAGAATATGACAAACTTAAGAATGCTTTGTTTCCTTGCTGAAAAGAGAAAGTAGCAACTTGAAAGTAGGGTAGGTCTATCCTTTAAAGGCCCAATAGCAGCCAAGAGTAAACGGGGGGGGGAGTTATAATGCTTCTAAATTTGAATCATACTATTTAAAAATATGGAAATAATTGCGAAGATGACAATCTGTTATTGTGTGGTCAGTCCAAATGTTAGTTGCAGGCAGGAAGAATTTTAAAAACCAGGTAAAAAGTAAACAAAAGATCGAGTGACCTGGCAATGTTTGTCCTAGTTTTAAAATTCATTTTCCTGTCACTAACTTACTAAGTAACACTTGGACCAATCTTTAACTTGTATGCCAGAAACCCTTCATTTGAGCCACATTTCATTTGTATACTTAAACAATTTTAACATTTCGGGCAAAAAACGCTTGGAACAAGCATTTTCTCCATTTCCTGCAATGTTATCAACCCTGTCAAAGACAAATTCTGTCATGAGAGCCATATTTATCTTTTGTCTGCACATGTTTTCAATTTGGAAAGATCTGAAATTTTATCATATTGTAAAGAGTTAACTCTCTACCCAACTATAGAATTTTAGACTGGTCCAAATTCAAAGCATTTGCAGATGACAACCTTAATATCGTTCAAATTATGATATGCTGTTGAAAGGGTAGAAAACATTGTGGGAAAAGGAAAAAATGCTGGTGATCAGCATTTTCTCCTTTTTCCGGAATGTTTTCCAAAGCCTTCTACAGGGTCCATTAAACTTGGTATTGTGTCGTAAATGGCTAAAAAATAGTGAGGCTGGAGAAGGCCTGATAGCTATGGCAGAACACTTGCACAGACAGCGAGGGGCCCTGGTTTTGTGTTCCTGTTGGCTCGCTACATTCTTCTCCTGTGGTTACAAAAACACTTAAGAGTTTGTGTTTTCTCACATAAACAGCCAGTACATGACATGACCAATATGACAAGAATGATTCCTGAGAGATTGTTGTGTTGCATCACAGTCATAAATTTGTTACAGAATGCCTAGTTACACCTCGGTTCTAAATTTTAAACAATTTTAGATGCTTTTTTTGGTTCATGTAGATTCAGATCAGACTGCACAAAGAATGCAGTCTGATCTTGTTCCTTAACAGTCCTCAGTTTTGAGTTTATTCTTAACAACCTTGAGTTTGAAACATGTAGACTTGAGCCATGCTCTGACAAATGGGGATTTAATGGTTCTCCGTGATGTATGATGTCAAGCAAGTTATCACATTATTATGAATCCATAAAATCCACTTTGTATAACTACCAACTGAATCATGAGGTACACTGGTCCTCTGACATGCAGAAAACTTGCCAAAAATAATAACTTTCAGCCCATGTCAATCTGTGCAGGCTGACATGGGTCCATACTTTTTGCAAATGCATTACACTCCCTTTTCACAAAGCAAGGCTCACCTTCCCCCCCCCCCCCAGCTGAAAATATCTTATTTCATTAACATGCTCATTTGAATATACCACATAATCCCAAGTTTTAACGACCCTATAAGAAAGAAGCCTTTAGAAAACATTGTGGAAAAAGGAGAAAATGCTGGTGACCAGGATTTTCTCCTCTTTCCACAAAGTTTTCTACCCTATGAAAGATAGAATTCATCATTTGAGCCACATTTTAAGTGTCGTCTGCAAACGCTTTCAATCTGGACTAGTCTAAAATTTTGTCGTTTGGTAAAGGGTTAAACCATTTTTCTTACAATAGACGAGGTTTGTGCAGCTGTTTCTAGATCCCACAATCTGATAGTATGGTCCCAGGACGCTGTACAAACTTCATGATCACCTAGCCAGGTCACGGCTGACAAGCATCCAGTGTGCCCAGACAGGGTCAGGACCGGTACTCGACTCTGTACTTTGTGACTGGCTTTCTGCTTCTTTTTGGGATTGTCTTCATTACTGTCACCAGCCTCATCTCTGTCTATCACTGGAAATTTTCCACAAAACAAAGTTTCTTTTACTACCGCTGGTTCAAAAACAGTCTGAGACTTCCGCTGAACAAGACTTTCAACAGGTCTACTAATTTAATATTTTTTTTCCCCACACACTGCCATCGGCAGCCAACTTTTCTGTTCAGCAATAGATCACTCTATAAACATTATTTAGCAGCATTTCCTCCTGTTCACACAATGTTTTCAAAAAAAATTTTTTTTTCTCAGGGTCTTTAACACCGGATACTGTGTGATACAGGATTTATTGCAGTCAAAAAGTAATACAATATACAATCATTTCATAGAATGTAATCACAAAGTATTGTATGGCTTTAAGGTATTTGCAAAATCATGTTGAAAAGTTTTATAGCAAAGTATTTATTGCAAACATGTCTCGATTTTGTTATGAGTTGTTTGATTAAATATTACAGTTGCTTATAAAAAAGATGTGCTCCACATACCAGCAGACCACAACTTCAGCATATTGTCCCATCCACCACTACAAAACTGAAATAGACAACAAAAGTTACAGATATTATGCACGACGTAAATGTATATGCTGTATCCCTTCTGTGTACAGCGCTTTAGACCAAGAAAGGTGCTCAGGCAAAAAGGAGGTTTAGTGTATCTTCGTGATGCATTATACAAAGCAAATAATCATGGATCTTTAAAATCTATTTTGTCTAACAACCAGCTAAATCATGAGGTAGAATCATCCCTGGACACGCAGAAAAATTTACAAATAGCAAAAAGTTATGACCCAAAAAATCCCTGTAGATGCCCCTTTTCCCAGAGCAAGACTCGTGCTTATTCAGTTTGGAAAATAACACTTAACCTTTTACCAAACAATCTAGAGTTTTAAGGACCTTGAGGAAGAAGCCTTTTAAAAACATTGCGGGGAAAGGAGAAAATGCTGGAAACCAGCATTGTCTCCTTTTCCTACATTGTTTTCTACTCCATCAAAGACAAGTTCCATCATTTGAGTCACATCCAAATTGTCGTCTGCAAATACTTTCAATTCGGACAGGTCTCTAATTTGTTGTTTGGTAAAGGGTTCAAACACATGTATAAGAGCGGTTGGAATGTGCATTTATCTCAAACCTTTCCAATCATGAATACAACTTCCAACAGGTGAACTAATGAACATGTCAGATATCAAATATCCTTATTTAATTCTTCATCAAAGCATTCCTTGTTTCAATGACGCAGGGGATGAAATCTATTGAAAACATCGTGAGAAGAGGAAAAAAAATTCTGTAAGTAGCAATTCTCCCTTTTTCATCTGGTTTCTACCTCTTCAGAGATAACCCATCATTTGAGCAACATATTGCTTATTATTTGCAAATGCTTTCAATTTTGACCAGTCTAAAATTTTGTCATATGGGAAAGAGTTAACAAAATTGGTATCTTGTATTTTTGTGTAGGTGAGATATAGAGGATATTTGAGGGTTTTTTTGTTGGCAAAAGATCGAGATTTTATTTCATCGAGTGAACATCATTGGTAACATTTTCATGAGTGGCACAGCCACAAGTGAAAACATCACTAATGATGTTCACTCAGAATAATTTTGATTTTTCAACGAAAAAAAAAAAAATATTCTATTTATTTCATGCTTCAAACCCCTTTTTCGTTGGGACTTTCATCAAAATCCAATTGTTTTCTTAAATATCCTGTGGCGTACTTCCCCCCACATAAGGCATTACAATGTTGCGTAAAGTTGAATGGCACACACCGTTTACCTAGGTAAAGTAGTGTGCAGGAACTACTTTTTCCACCTTCAATTAAAGAGTTACTGAAACATTTACAGTAAATTTCACTGGTGGTAACCATGAATTACAAACCTTGTTATCCACCATTATTTCCCATAAACTACTGAAACGCATGAAAAAAAAAATCAAACCCTTTGTCCAGACTTCTCCACAGCCACACACTCAACACTACCAGCATGACCTCTACAGGCATGGATACATTCTACTTCATTTCTATCTGTGTCCCATTCCCACAGCAGTATCGTCTGATCCTGGGAACCAGACATGAAACTGCGATAATTGCCATCTGAAATAAAAATAAATGTGAGACAGACTGACAACAGACAGAGGGGAATCTGACATAGGTTGGCATTTTACTAAGAATTTTATAAACAAGACAAGAAATTATATTAAGGAAGCCTCTGTTGAGTTTAATACAATTTCTTCTCCATATGAGCCAACCTTTGGTAAAAAGGGGCTTTATGCATCTTGGTGATGTATGACAAGCAAGCCCTCACTTCAGTATGAATAGTCACTTTTTTTAACAACCCACTTAATCACAAGGTACACTGGCCCTTGGACAAACAGAAAATTGACCAATAGCGAAAAGTTTCGGCCCAGGTAACCTGCGCGGACTGCACAGGCTGACCCTAATCGATACTTTTAGAAGATGCATTACACTCCTTTTTTCACAAAGCATGGCTTATATATAACTTTTTTCTTTTTCATTTTCATTACATTTCTTTATACAATGAATTTTTATATAAAATTTCTATCAAAACACAACAAGAGTCAGGTTCTTTTTTTATCACATAACACTCACCAAAGGCTCGCTTAATAACATTTTTCCTTGACTCGTTTAATAAGATTTTATCTCAAACACCAACTCAAGTGAGATCCTATATATCACATAAGGATCTCTGGAATCACAGTTTAGAACATATATATGCACATGAAGAAGTTTCAATGAATGACACTTGATATGGCTCTGACGATGAACAGTGTAAAATAGCATTACAACAATACCTATCTCAAACGTGTAAGATAAGAAAAACTGTAACAGCTATAATAAACCAAAGACAGGGGTAGTTATGTGATAGAAGCAGATTTCATACTTAAAATTTTTAAAGAAGTAGAAAATTACTGACCACATGTTCATGAGCAGCACTCTAACAAAAGGGGTTGGTCTAATGCATCTCATTAACTGATACATCACACAAGTCTTCACATAACTATGGATCTGTTAAATCCATTTAGTATAATGAGATTCCTGTGACATTCAGAAAATTTTCAAATTGCAGAAAGTTTTAACCCATGTCAGCCTGCTCAGGCTGACCATGCAGGGTCAATACTCTTTGCAGATGCATCAATCCCCTTTTCACAGAGCCTGGCTCACATGTATTTCACTGCAGGTTTTGTTAACCCTTTACCAGACAAAAAATTTTTAGCCTTGTCCAAACTGAAAGCATTTGCAGACGAAAATTTCAATGTGGCTCAAATGGTGCAATTTTTTATTTTTTGATATGGAAGAAAACATTGTGGGAAAAGGAGAAAATGCTGGTTATCAGGGTCGTTAAAAGTCGTCATTGTGTGGGAAAGGGTTAAAGAATAATCAACTTGATTGCTCAGGTAATCTGCCTATACAAAGCTGTATTTTCTACACAGATCTAGAGTGTCACAGCTGCATTTGTAAGTTTTTCTAATTTAACTTGATAACTGGCTAAACCTCAGAAGCTTTGTTGCCCCTAGACACACAAAAGGCCCTAGTGGCCCCAAGGCCTCTACAAGTAATACAGCAAGACAAAGTTATTCACAATGTCTACCAAACCCTAAAAGAGGTTACTTTTTGCCAGTAAACTTATCTTCACTTATTTGGGCCCTTCCTTATATATAAATAACTCTACACAGTGTGGTTAGGCAGCAGTAGTATGGCCCTGTTTTTTTTTACGTAGACCAACTTTTTGAGTATTGGATCGTAAGTGTGACCTTTAGAGTCCAATCAAGGTTTTTCAAAGATTCAACCCAGTGACCTAGTTTTTGGCCTGACCTGATCCACTTTCCATGTTGTCTCGGATATCATCAATCAGACTAAATGTGGCCACTAGAGTGTACACAAGGTAAAAGTTGTTAAAGCCTGACTGACACAGCATGATCATAATAGCTCACATTGATAATGTCATGCTCAGGTGTGCTAAAAATGCTGATTACAAGTACTTTCTCATTTTCAATGTTTTCTACCCTTCCACAAAAAAATTAAGTTCCGAGTCACATTTAATTTATCATCTGCAAATGCTTTCAATTCAAACGAGTCTAAAATCTTGTTGTTTAGTAAAGAGTTAAGAAGATTTCTGTTGGAAATGTTCCATCAGTTATCAGAGAGAGTATATATACAAGATCAAACTGCATAATCTGTACAGCCAGCTCTTGTATCTACAGTACAAAAGCAAACTATCATCAGCATACAACAGCGGCAGAAGTCACGGCATTAAACCTTTACCACATGATGAAATTGTAGACTTATCTCTCAAAGAAAGCATTTGAAGACAACAAATAAGGTGTGGGTCAAAGTCTGCGTCTTGTTTATAATGGATAGAGAACATTGTGGAAAAAAGAAGAAATTGATGGTTAACAGCATTTTCTCCTTTCCTGCAATGTTTTCAAAAGCTCTCTCTCAGGGTATTTATCTCTTTACCAAATGACAAAGTTTTAGACTTGACCAAATTGGAAGTGTTTGCAGACAACAAATCAAATAAAACTCAAAAAGACGACTCCTATCTTTGATAGGGTAGAAAACATTTTCGAAAAAAAAGAAAATTTCATTTACTAGCATTTTCTTCTTTTTCCACAATGTTTTCAGAAAGCTTCTTTTTTTTGTCATTAAAACTCAGGATTGTGTGGTAAAGGATGAACATCTATACTCTCTCACCTGTCTGTATCCATGAGACACATTTGACTGGTAGGCTATGTCCTGAGACAGTCTGAAGAGCCTTTCCTTCTGTTGACCACAGTCTTAATGTGTTGTCATAGCAACCAGTCAATATACTGTAAAACAAAATCTTCAGATTAGCACATTTTTTTTTTAATTAACATTTTACCAGACAACAAAATTTTAATAATTGTCAGCATTTTCACATGACAAATAAAATGTGGCTGAAATGGTGCCATTTTTCCTCAAAAGGGCAGAAAAAATTATGGGTACAAGAGAAAATGACATTTATCAGCATTTTCTCCTTTTCTCACTATGTTATCAAAAGCCTTTTTCTCGGATTCATTAAAACCTGTGTCAGTAAGTAATCTAAACCCTCTAACAAACAATCCCCAGTTTTAACATCCCTGAGACAGGAGGCTTTTGAAAACATTGTGGGAAAAGGAGAAAATGCTGGTTACCAGCATTTTCTCCTTTTCCATCGATGTTTCCTATTCTTCAAGAGAAAAAATTCCTTTCATTTGAGCAACACTGAATATGTCTTCTACAAGTGCTTTCAAATTGGACATGTCTAAAAGTTTGTTTTTGGTAAAGAGTTAACTCTTTACTACCCAATCCCGAGTTTTAACAACCCTAACAAAACAGGCTTTTGAAAACATTAATGGGAAAAGGAGAAAATGCTGGTTCCAGCATTTTCTCCTTTTCCCACAATGTTTTCTACTCCTTCAGACACAAATTCCATCACTTGAGCCACATTTGTCGTCTGGAAATGCTTTCAATTTGGACCAGTCTAAAATTTTGTTGTGGTAAAGAGTTAAAGCTGCATATTAATCAAATGGACCTTTTCATTAAATCTTTACCAAACGACAATAGTTAAGGCCCACCCAAATTGAAAGCATTTCCAGACAACAATTAATGGCTTAAATGATGGAATTTGTCCTTGAAACTGTTTTCAACAGCCTTCCTAGGGGTTGTATAGACTTTGTTTGTTTGGCTAACCCTCTATGGAAAACATTAATGTGAGAAAAGCAGAAATAGCTGGTAAACAGCATTTTCTCCATTTGCCAAAATGGTTTCAACTGTCTAGAAAAAAAAAATCAACATTTTAGCCACATTTAAATTCTTATATGCAAAAGATTTCGATATGGACATGTCTCAATTTTTAGTTGGTCAGCAGTAAAATCAATTTTCCAGTGATACCATAGCAAACCTCTCACTTATCCATACCTCGGTTGTAAGTTTCTCCAGAACTAAACTCCTTTCTTTCCAAATGAGACTCCTATGTGACCAGTACCATCATTAGAGATTAAAGCAGGATTTAACAATTACAAATCCAATTCCTCCACTCGTATAACTAAATTGTGGAAAATAACAGACTTCATCTGGTTACCACGCTAAATCTGACTGTAACACAAGGAAGAGAAAATGAATTGCAGTCACAAAAATGTCGGATCATATCACATGCAGCCCTAAATCGTTTAGCATACAAAGACCTACTATTTGTCACATCCTTTGACACTGCTCACCCAATCATCATGGTTTAAAGAGTCTCCAGGTTTAGGGGCTGGATGGCGGTCAATATACTCTAGTTCTATCACATCTTCCTAAAAATGCCACAAATAAATTGTTGTTAATTCTTTACCAGACTTCATTACTTTAGCTTTGTCTAAATAGAAAGCATTTGAAGATGACAAAATAAATGTGACTACAGTATAAAAGTTAAATTTGGTCTCAGAAGGGTAGAAAACATTGTCTGGTAACCAGCATTTTCTCCTTTTCCCCACAATGTTTTCAGAAGCTTTCTTTCCTAGGGTCATTAAAAGTCAGGATTGTGTGGCAAAGGGTTAAGTCTGTACCAGACATCAATACTTAAGCCTTGTCAAAATTGAAAGCATTTACAGAGGACAAGTTAAATGATAAGACGGTGAAAAGGAAGAAAATATCATAAATTGCAGTCATCATAACCTCCTGCTTGTCCTTTTTTCTGTGATGCTGCAGACCACTTTCGAAAATAGCAGTTGTATGCAATGAGCAATTTCTCTTTCTGTCACAATATTTTCACATATATCCAACAAGAGCGGCAAATTGTCACAAGATACACCCGTCCCACCGCCAGTTGTCGTGGGGGGGATAATAATCGTAAAGGGCAGGTAGAGGAAAATAGTAATGCAGCAGAAATCATGTAAGTGATTAAATAGGCATGAATGTCTCCTGTAATGTTAAGGAAACATGCATATAAAGTTTCAGGTCATTCCAACATGAAAAGACGAAGTTATATTGTAGAGAAGCATGAAAAGCTGTAAAAAAAAATAATGAATAGGGAATAATTCAAAAAGGGCATTAGGTAAGGTTACCGCTCCAGTGCATTGCACTTTTCGTAACTGCAACAAACATGTTTACCAAGTCTCAAGTCAATTTGACTTGAGGTGACAAATTTCCATTTGGACAAGCAAGAAATACTGTAAAAATGAAGATCAAAGTGGAATTACTCAAAATCCGCCCTAGGTAGAGTTATTATTCTTGCGCACTGTACTCCGTAATATTGCAACAAACATGCTTACCAAGTTTGAAGTCGTTCTGACCTGAGATGACAAAGTTATATTCCAGACAAGCACTAAATGCTGTAAAAATGACGATCAAAGGGAAATAACTCAAAGACAGCACGAGGTAGAGTTACAATTCTTGCGCACTGCACTTCCAAATATTGCAACAAATAAGCGTACCATATTTCAAGTCATTCCTACTTAAGATGGCAAAGTTATGCTCCGGACAAGCAAGAAATGCTATAAAAATGAAGATCAAAGGGGAATAACTCAAAATTCGTGCTAGGAAGAGTTATGGTTCTTGTGCACTGCACTCCATAATTTTTTAACAATCATGCATACCAAATTTGAAGATGTTAAGACTAGAGATGACAAAGTTATATTCCGGACAAGCAGAAAATGCTGTAAAAATTATGATCAAAGGGAAATAACTCGAAGACAGCACGAGGTAGAGTTATGGTTCTTTCGCACTGCACTCCGTATTATTGCAACAAACACAAATGCCAAGTTTCAAGTCAATCGGACTAGAGATGACAAAGTTATGCTCCGGACAAAGAACTGGACGCCCGCCCGCCCAGACACCCGTACGCCATGGGTGATCCCATAATACGTCCCATCTTCGACGGGTGTATAATAACAAGACCTAAATTGCTTTAATGTGTTTTTGAAGCTGTTTGCAGCAAGTATGTTTCAGTGAGCAGTAAGTAAACACAAGATTCAGTTATATTGTGAAATTTATTGACAAAATGTTCTTTGTAAGAATGGTGTTTTATGTCATTTTAAACAAATTTTAGATAAATACCACAGTGACCGTCCACTTACTTGTGTTTTTGTCAGTCTAAAATTTTGCCTTGTAATAAAGAGTTAACCCACTGCTGATAGCTGTACAGGCTAACTTAAAACTAGTCAAGAGCTAGTCCAACACCTACAATTTATGACATATTTTAGAGAAAGTAAAATGTCTTTTTTTTGTAATTGCACTTGTTGTATACAATACATAACAGAATTCTTCCAAGAATTTCCTTCTGTGCAAACATTGTAAAATAAAGGTACAAAATATGGTACTGTATATGCTGTTTAAGGCTAACTAATGTCCTGTTTTTAACTTACTGTTGATATCTCATTCTGCTCGAAATGTTTTTCCAGGGAAACTCGCAAGAACTGTCCATTAATCAAAAAATCAAATTCTATGCTCTTCTTTTCTTCCGAGTTTTCTAGAAATACAAAATAAATGAACTTAAACAATCAAAATATATGAGCCATGCTCTGTGAAAAGGGGGCTTAATGCATCTGCGAAAAGCATCAACCCAGGTCAGCCTGCGCAGTCCGCGCAGGCTGACCTGGGCCGAAACTTTTCGCTATCTGTCAATTTTCTGTTTGTCAAAGGACCAGTCTACCTCATGATTAAGTCGACCATTTAATAAAGTGGCTCTTATGGGTCCATAATTATGTGATGACTTGGGCTGATATCATGTACCACGGAGATGCATTAAGCCCCCTTTTGCCAGAGCGTGGCTCATATATGTTTACTACATGTATATAATTATGAAGCTTTCTTTCTCCTGTTGTATCAAAAATCTTTCACTGCTGATTGTTGTTTCAACAATGGTTTTGTGGGAAAGCAGCCAGTGCCTTGGGAAGAATATTGTGCACAGCACTGGTAACAGACACTCCAGGAAAGCTTGGATAAGTGCACTGGCCATTGTGATATAACTAAAATAAAGTAAAAAATGGCATCAAACATCAAACAATCAATCAATTAAAAGCCACTCCCATCATGGTCATTAAAACTTGGGATTTTGTGGTAAAGGGTTAACAACAAATCTAGGCTACTGAAAATGTTAGAATAAAAAAAAAAACATTATTTTTTTCATTTTTCCACAATTGTTGTCTACTCTTCCAACCATAAAAACATTTTTTCACATTGTCAGAGATGTCTGCACATGCTTTTAAGTTTTAATCCTTGGAGCTCCAAATAAACGTAACAGACATTTTCCGTTTACAAAATAACTGCAATGTTCAGGTTGGTGTTGCCTCTAGAGTTTCAGCAAATCAGACAGTTTGTGTTAAAGATCCAACTGCATGTTTTGTGTGGTCTGATCTTAATCTACTCTAAAACTTTAGATGTGTAAGGCACTTGAACTTCTTCTTGACCGTAGACAATGTAAGAAGCTTTTGGAGACACTTTAGATCAAGATTAGACTGCAGAGAACATGCAGTCTGATCTCTGATCTACACTGCTCACTACTCTAATCTAGAACATGACCGAAATGTCTCTCCATCTTGCAGTGGAACTGTATTTGAAGCCATTAACCCTTTACCAAACAACAAAATTTTAGACTTGTCCAAATTGAAAGCATTTGTAGACGACAAAATAAATGTGACTCAACTATTTAAATTTGCTTTTGGTCAAAAACATAGTGGGAAAAGAAGAAAATGCTGGTAAGCAGCATTTTCTCCTTTTTTCACAATGTTTTCAAAAGGATTCTTTCTCAGGGTCATTCTGGACTGTGTAGTAAAGGGTTAAACAAGTATGGCTTATTTATTTTGTATTGAAAGAGTTAAGGTTTATAATGGACACAGGCCAAAATCATTGATGTCTGATAAAAAGACTCTTGTCCTTTAAAAAGTCAAATCTTTACCTGATAGTAAACCGTTTATCAAAGAACTTAAATCTTTTGTTTCTACTGTCACTGGTATTGAGAAAGGCGTGTCTGGCACAGAGTGTCTGAAATTTATCAAGCAATAACATTTTACCAGATATACCATGATTGTGTGACCCCCGAGAAAGTAGGCTTTTGAAAACATCTTAGGAGAAGGAGATAATGCAGGGTTCTCATTTGACCCGTGATCCCAAGTTTGCCGCTTTGAAACTTGAAATGACCAATTTTTGACTCTCAAAAATATCTGCCTAAGCGTCAGTCTGATGCATGAGATTATTGGCTAATGCTTCATATAAATTAGCTCGCTGTCCCACAATTGTAGGAAGAATGTACAGTGTTTCAAGTGGTCTGGATATCTTTGAAAACACGCACATTAAAAGGCCAAATGTCTGAATGACTGGAAACTTTCTCTTGATCAAGTACAGTGTTCCAGCTAGCGAGGAATAAAAGGGCGTGCCGCCCTGCCCCTTCTTCTAGATGCCCTGCCCTTTTTCTGGACGCCCTGCCCTTTTTCTGGATGCCCTGCCGTATAATAGCGCTCCGGTTTGCCCTATGCACAGTATTGTAACTTCCAGTCTAAACTATGCCACGAGTCTGTTTAAGACATCATGGATATTCACCTCCGAATATACAATCCAATTTACAGCATATCACTAATCCCCTCTAGGCAACAAAGTGTGAAAAGATCTACCCCGACTGTATATTACAATTCCGTCAGAGTATACAAGCGCTGAGAACAATAGAGGCAATTATCCATCGTTGTCCTCTATGTTCTATTTAAACGAATTATGGTATCTTTATGATAAGTTTTCTCATTCAACAATATTGGAGGCTGTCTTCAAAGGACTAGCTTTTCTTTTTTTTAAGTTTGTTAGCAATTGCAATTTATCGTTTATGTCGAAGATCGTGCTTAATTTCCCGTATCAAGTTGCATGTTCAGAGTTGAATCTAGGATGCATGATTGGTAAAATTACCCTTTATGTAGTGTTTTTCGTTCATAAGCAAAGTAATTTATTCCTAGACTTACTCCTGGTTTCAAAAATCACTGATACAGTCATGCTAATACTCGGGTAGCATTGATGAATCAGCAAATGAAAGTGACGAAAGTCAGAAAATGGTGTATTCATTAAACAGACGGAGAATAATAGCACAGCATGTTGTTGAATTTCATTTTGTAGAATGAATGTCAAAATGTCCAGAAAGGACTTTCCAAAAATTAAAATACATGGAAAAAAGACCGATGCAATAAAACACGGAAACAAATGTCAACTTCACATCAACCCAATCACAGACATTTCAAACTGTCTTTCCAGCTTGAATAATGAATTTAAAAAGGAGACTTTCTTACTCACTGCATTAAACATAAAGATGAACCTAAAATCTCCCTTTCTTTTTTACAATGAAAAATATCAAGCAAATTCTTCCGGGTGTGTGTGTGTGTGTGTGTGGGGGGGGGGGGGGGGGGGGTCATTGCCTCCTTGCCTTAAGTATGCAATATCTATGTAACATTTATCCTAGACGTTGAATGACATGCAAAGTAATAAGTTACTCAATAAACACCTGTTTTTTGCCTCGTTTTTTGCCCCTGTACATTGAATAAATAAGTTTCATAAAAATGAAGGACACAGTTAAATTGAAATAAAAGAAAGAAATAAAGGGTTGAAAGGCATGAGGCTTTAGGAAATACATGTAACATTGTGTGAAAAGGAGAAGATGCTGGTAACTCTTTGAGTTCAGCAGTGGCTTTCAAATTTGGCAAGACCGTTATCTGGTAAAGAATTAATGAAATTAAATATAAGAACTACTTGTATTGCTCCTGGACTTAGCTAAACTACTCATAATGAAAAATACCTTTCTTGTTAAGAAGAAGCTGGAAGATCCACATAAGCCAATATAATAGAATTATTTCTGTTGTGAAAATCCCTTATTTTATGTAAGAAATTGCAGAAGAGACTTTCAATAGGGTCCAAATTTAAAAAAAGAAACTCTTACCCTCCCTGCCCCATTCTCCGGTGACAGGGAGACAGCCCCTCCCATTCTCATGCCCACCCCCGGCGCTTTACGCCTCAAAGTGCCTTTCTCAGCCCCAGCACCCTGCCCTTTTTTTACCCTGGCTGGAGCACTAAAGTACCTGGAATTACTAAACAGTTATTATCAATGTTTGAAATTGCATTCATTAATGTAAATATGAAGAACATAATAAATGAAAAATTGAATTCATTTGACCCTTATCTTGCCATAATAACCGTGTAATTTTGATCCCTGGACATTTCTCTTTGACTCTTGACTCTATTTTAACTGTTAATAATTTGGGCTCAAGAGTCAATGACTCTAGGGCTTAGGGACCAACTGAAATTCCTGATAATGCTGGTAACCATGATTTTCTCATAAATGTTCCTCACATTGGATTCCATCATTTTTGTTCCCAGATTAATTGTATCATTTCAGTGACAACTGATTTGTCGTCTGAGGATGCTTCAAATGGACAAGTCAAAGATTTGGTTGTCCAGCAAAAAATTTATAATTAATATGAATCTAAAAGGTTCCACATAACTTGGACACTTTGCTGAAAGAAGGTTTACCAAAGCTTCGAAGCATGCATATAAAATTTTGACAAGTGGTTAAAGGCCCTGTAAAGCCAAAAATAGGTAATTTTCACTGTTTATAACTCGAAAATATATTGGATAACCCATCACAACACACATATATAAGATCGGAAAAAACTCCAACATGTCAGTTACTGCATTGGTTGCCATAATATACGTGAGCAAAAATGCATGGAGAAGCCCGTCGATTTCACGGACGCCATTGATCGAGACAACCTTCGTTATCGTTCGTGTATATTCGAACTAGGTCTTCGAGAACGTCATGTGATAACATTGCATCTCATTAGTGCTATGACGTAGTACACAGGACTATTGTTTACAATTCCAACATTTTGTCATCAGAGAGTAAGATTGCTCATTCTGAACTTGTTTTCTTATTTAGATGTAGTTAACTCTTCCTGTATTGATGATAAATGAATGAGCGATGATCAGCCTGTGTCGTTGTTTCTGTTAATGATGTCGATAAACTTCGTTTTTCAAGCCTAGAATGGGGACAAAACGATCAAGTGAATGAAGGGTTCGTTTCTACGCTTTGAATGATCATGTGGTGTTTATGTCACTAACACATCACTGCGGACATTTACGACGAAAAGTCGGCTAATTGTCGGCGATCATCGATGTACACAAACAGATAATGCGGCATGGTAGGATCTGTTCTAGTGTCAAAATTCTTTTTTCTGCCACTGACTGGAACTTTTGTGAACTGCACCTTTACATATCATGAAAGTCATAATAATCGCCATATTTTTACATGGTAAAAATGAAATTTACTTTTATTTTATAAACAAGTTGTTTATTCAGTTGGACGCTACTGAGACTAAGATTTCAGAATTTTATCTTCAGGATTTCCGAGTCTAGAATTCTCAAGTCGTACGAGTTGTAGAATGAGGTGGAACGAATCCTAAATCCACACTGATCATGTTTTAACTGTAGGTCCGAGTTGTCTAGGGGGCGAACTAGGGGTGTAACGATACATCGGACTATCGATGGATCGCGATGGTGAGCATGTCGATGCTACTGCATCGATTGTTATGTTGAAAATCGATAACTATCGCCGATAGTTACCTCAAATATCGATAGTTTCGATAGTTTCACTGACAAGAAAGAGAGAGAAAATACTGCAATTCGCTAATGTATTCGGACGCCCTAAAAGTTCGGACACGTTTAATTATTTACAAAAATAATTTATTTTTTAATTCTTTCTCTGAACACTTCCAAAAGCAAGTTTTCCTAAATATTCGGACATTCCGTAAAGTTAATTTCCCAAAATATTTGACGGGTAATTTTTTGGAATATGTTTTCAATAATGATCGCCTGCATAATATTCATTTCTGCATAGCGATGTTCATCATTACGAAAACGGATCCTTCGAGAGCTGATTAACTCAGCAGTAATTTTAAGTCCTGAAATTAGACCAAAATAATTGCAACACTACGGGTGTTTTTGTTAAAAACTTCTCACCAAAGCGAAAAGTGTGGATTTAGATCAAAGATCAGACCAAACAGTCTGCCTACAGTCTAATCTTAATCTACACAGGCCGCCAAAACCATAACCATGCGTGTTGTCCCTCCATAAGCAATAAATAAATCTAAATCTACTATGAAAAATGAATACTAAACCTCGTTCTTTCTTTTCTTTATTTATCAGTAATCCATTTCGAATGCATTCCTTTTATTTCGGCTGCAAGGAATTAGATTAATTTTTAGAAAACAGCCGCACTTTTTTTATGCTGACTACACAAAACGTGACACGACTGGCGTGTCCTTGAAACAGCTATATTACTAAATGCAAAAAGGCTTTATCACCTGGTGTACATGTAAATCGTGCATGAAATAGGCTTATTGCATGGTCACTTTGAATTGATTGGAGGTCGACCTGCAGCCAGGTATAAGTTTCTTCGAGCAAACCAGTTTAAGTGTGTAAATTAAACAAGTGCGTTACAACTCAGTCGCTTCGAATGATTTGCGTGTTACGTCATAACCCTTATTCAAATTTTACTGCAAACATTTGTGTACCCACGACAGGCCGACAGACATCTTGTAGACAGATGGCTTTTAATGTAGATCTACATCATGGTCGTTCTGATTTACTCTGCTGATGGCAAGATGGCGATTTTCAAAGTTGGCGGATGGTGTAGATAGACATCAGACTAAACAGAACACGCTGTCTGATCTTGGATCTATACCATCCACTTCTGTACTATGACTTAACTCATATTAGAAAGCTACTCCTTTCTCGGGCTAAAAAAGGTAAGATATTGTTTAACAGTGTTCCCACTCGCGCAAATTATTGCGTAAATCACGTTATAGAATTGAAATTCACGTAACAAATTCTGGTTACACCCGAGACTTCGCGTAAGAAAATGCATGGACAAAAAAGGCCATTATACGCTTTTCTTGTGAAAAATGACAGGTTTTGAAGTTACTTGTTACCCTCATTGACAATCTTTTTGTTAAATCATGTGGAAATACCTAGCCAGAAATTAACAGACACGAAAAACTGATCGGAGTAAAAAACACGGAAACCCATGACACAACAAAATGTTTCCTTGACATTGTCCGATCAGAGTCACTTCAGATCGTCTTTTCAGCTTTTTAATGACTATAAGCAGTAAATTTATACAAGTATCTTAAAATAACACACTTTTTGGATACACATACAACAAGGTAAAACCTATTATTTCGGCCACCCCTTTTTTTCCAGAATGATAATTTCCTAAAGATTTGGAGACTAAACAAAAATAATTATTTTTTCTGTCTGAATATATCGGCCAATTATGGGTAAAATTAGATAAATTCTATCAACTCAAAAAAACCTTAAGGGCTCACATTTAAAAGGTGATTTCTTTAAAAGTTTAAAGTTGCTTTATAATTACTTTTTATTTGGTGTGTTTATGAACCACCAGCATTTGTCAGCATTTTGTGCTTTGCATGCTGTTGTATATCAATCAGACTTAAAAGTTGACTTCTTCAAAGTTCAGAGTAATTAGGTATGTTAAATTGTTTGTGAGCCATCTGCATTTAGAAAAAATTGTCATTGAAATTTATTGAGCATCTTGCATTTAACTCTATTTTCCCCTTTATTTGCTATTCAAAACTATACTCAAGTAGAATTTAAACTACTCGGAGAAAATATTAGTCTAAAACATGGTTTCAAGATGTAATTTGGTGAAATTCATCTCTTGCAATTCATCCAATAGTATTGCAATAGTATTGCAATAGTAACAGGCAATATCAATACTATTGCAATAGTATTTTTTCCAATGTCAATACTATCGCAATAGTAGATTTTGGCCTCAATAGTCAACCCTAGGGCGAACTAACTTTTGAACGCGTTTACCCGACATTGACAGGTTGTTTACATTCTTTTCAAGAACATCTCAATAAAGGTGAGTACACGTAAATCAACATTACTTATTGTTTTAAGAATTCGTAACCTGAAAGCAAGAAAGAATGCTTAAATTACTCACCTGGAACTCTTAGTGAAAAATTTCACTTCCACATGTTTAGTATTATTCGCCATGTTTTACTGTTTGGTTCCCCGTATCAACAAATGTAAGTTCGCCCTAACTATATGTTCGTCCAGGATAAATTCGCCCCTCAAGGTCGGTTCGTCGTCTCATATTTTCTCGAGATACCTACTTATGATTTTAAACTGCTAAAACTTCCTATGGGGGAGGGACCTATCCATTTGAAATTAATCAACAGTTTAATTGATTTTATGAACAGAACAGGCCAAGATCAGACTGCAAAGATCGTGCAGTCCTATAAAGGGTCAAACTTGTCCGGTATGTTTTATGAGATATTCTGCGTATGTATGTAACAACATGTGCATTATTTATGAGTAGAATATCAATGGTTGCAAGACAAAGCACATCTTTCGTTGCAGAAGAAAGTTTTGATTTTAAATCAGGCCACATTGGATATCTTATGAAATTATTTGAGCCATCCTCTGGTAAAAGGGGGTTGAATCTCCATGATGTATTATACATGCAAGTCATAATAAAATCATGGACACATGAAAACCATTTTGTCTAACATTCGGCCGAGTCATAAGGTACACTTTAACATGCAGAAAACTGACCAATAGCAAAAAGTTTCGATTCAGGTCAGCCTGCACGGACTGCGCAGGCTGACCTGAGACGAAACTTTTTGCAGATACATTAGACCCCCTATTTTGCAGACTGCGCGGCATGGGTCATTTTCTAATCTTTGTTTCCTCTGTCCTACATTTAGAGGGAAAGACTCCAAAACGTTGAATTTATCAGGGGACAGACATTCAACGTAATATTAGCGTAAGCAAGTTGCTTTTGCAGACAGTATCTTGGCAATGTTGGCTTTAAATAGAAGAAAACCTGTGCGAAGCAATGGTAAAATGAAACTCCAGGAAATCATGGATCCCCATACAGGTGCACTGTCTGCCGCGATAGAACTGAAATAATGTTGAAAACGAGGTCAAACACCCACAAATCAACAAACAAACAAATTATCATTCAAAACTCATTCATGTTTGATCCTTAAAAAGCACGCAATCCTGTAACGATCCTATGAAAGAAGACCTTTGAAAACATCGTGGGAAAAGAAAAAGATGCTGTTAACCAGCATTTTCTCCTTTTCCCACAATGTTTTCTACCCTTCCAAAAAACAAATCCCATCATTTTAGCTATATATCTAAATCATCGTCTTCAAATGCTTCCACTTTGGACAAATCTAAAATGTTGTCGTTTGGGAAAGATTTAAGCCACGAGACGGCATGGTCTTGAAAAGAGAACTCAGACACTCGTTCATTCACCCAGTATTGATTTGCGCTGTACTTTGACCCTGTGATTGATTGATTGAATGATTGATTGATTGGTTGATGATTTTCCGTTTATTTGTCGTCGTCCCTGGTTGCCCATATGGGCGACGCCTCAAGTTTAAGGCTGATATATTTGTTACGTGGGATGGTGCAAGATACAGAACGAAACCAATCCTAAGTTACGCCTGTCGGTTCTTTAACGTCCTCAGTGTATAGCACCGTCACACGTGACAGGATCTCGGTCTACCGTCTCATCCAAAAGACTATTAGTAATTCTAGGTGGCCAGCCGTGGGGCTCAAGCCCACATCTCAAGTGGCCCGATACTTGATGTTTGAAAGCTCCACGCTCTACTACTTGAGCTATTCGGGCTGGTCGTGACCCTGCGACGGAAAAGAGGGACAGTTTTGTTATGACCTGACCGCCAGATAAGAGTTTATGAAACTGTCCCAATTTCCGCTTAACATTTGGTAAAACGTTTGCAGATATAGGGAAGTAGATCTTCAGATTTTACATTTGTGGACAGTCTACGAGACGTTTAACTTTAGAGATGTCGGCTATGTATTTCTTTTTTATTCTTCTAGGATGTTTAATAAATGTGTACACATATCCACTACACGCTTCTTGTAAAATAAACTGGTGAGTTTTACATTTACACTTTCTTTCTGTGAATCTTCTAACGTTAGTAGACCTGGCATGAATTTTATCTGTAGATTACTTTTACGCCAAATCAAATAGCATTTTAACCCTAAGAGCGCCAAATAAGCCCTTCGGAAATTTTCATTCTGGAAAAAAGACCAATATAATTGCATTTTTTTAGGTCGCTGTTTTTCAGAATGTCTCAGCAAAGCGGACAGTGTAGATCAAAGATCAGACTGCACGTTTTTCGCAGTCTAATTTTGATCTAGACTGGCCGCAGAGGTAACTATATTCGTGAAAGGTACTTTAAGGGTTAAACTTAATTCAACTCTTCCCATACATCCTACACGTTCTTACACAACTTTGAGAAGGAAATTTCTAGTATTTTTGAAAAATGAGAAAATACTAGTCACAAACCAGCATTATCTCTGTTTTCCATGCTTTACCTCCTCTGTCAAATGTGTTTCAGTGGAACATATTTACAGCCTTAGGTCAAATCTATATTTATGAGTGGCGATCTGACAAAAGCTGGTTTCATGCATTTCCATGATGCATGACACCACGCAAGTCATTACATAGTCATGGATTCCTTAAATCCATTTTGTTTAACATCCGGCTGAATCACGGGGTAGAATGTCTTTTGACATCCAGAAAAATTAAAGATGGCAAAAAGTTTAGGCCAATGGGTCGATACTTTTTGCAGCTGCTGTAAACCCCCGGCCTATTCACAGAGCACCACTCAACTATATTTGACGCTAAGAGAGTTACGGGACAAAACCACAAAGATCTAGTTATAAATTCTTCGACATGAATTTTCTATTTTCCATGGAAAACAGTGTAGCAGCAGTTCTCATTCCGACGCCTGAGTAGTGCCCTTCCTTGTGCAAGCCAGAAAGATACATAAATAATTGAGCTACCGCCTTAATGTAACTGATGAAAGTGGAAAAAAAATACATGAACATTTAGAGAAAACCGAAACAAGCCTCAATTCTTACTTCCTTTCTTTTACAGGTCATTTCCGTCCGTACCATGCGAAACATTTAGTTCGAAAGTCCTAGCTCAGGCTCAGGCCTGGGAATCGGCGGATAACTGTGCGAATGGCGGAGAGAAATGTCTATACAAGGTAAAGCAACACGTGGGTTCTCGATAAAGGTCCAACTCTTAGAGCTCAAAACGAATAAAATGCTAAGTTTAATTCTTAGAGCACCGAATAAACCAAAGACACACTTTGAGTATAGTAGTAAGAGCCAAATCTTTGCAATTTCAATGTCGTTTCTGTTAGAAGTAGTCAAATAAAGCGGACAGTGTAGATCAAAGATCAGACTGCACGTTTTGTGCAGTCTGATCTTGATCTAAACTGGCTGCAAAGGCAACTATAGCTGTGAAATGCGCTTTCAGGGTTTATTCAACAAATAGAGCTAAACATTGCCCATTCTTTTTTGTCCGGAGACAATGTATCTCAAGCATATACGCAGTGATCGATAGAGAATCAGCACGTTCTGTTTAGGCTGAACATGGTCCTCATACTCCCTTGTGTGAACTTCCGTTATGTGTTCTAAATGTTTAAAAAAAAAGTGTGACAAAGTTGAACTCATGTCAGAGGCCGTTAGATAAGTTGAGCCGGGCCATATAAAAATTGATCAATTAAAAGTGATCATGGCAGATTCAGAAATAGACAGCACGCTCCGTGTAGGCTCAACTTGGTCTCCATTGTCCCTTGTATCAACTTCCGTTAAATGTTCTAAATGATAACAAAAGTGTTACATAGTTCAATTCATGTGAAGGGGTCATTAACCGTTAGATAAGCTGAGTCGGGCCATATAAGAATTGATCAATTAAAGAGATGGATGTAGATTCAGAATTGTTCGATACCCGGTCGAGGAAAATTTTCTTTACGGCGATTTTTCGACTCACATGTATGTGAGAAACGTAGTCAGTAGCTTGGATAGAAAGTTGCGTCAGTATTGGTGTGAGATAGGAAACATATATGCGTAGGTGCACTGACTGCCGCGATATGGCTTAAGCTGTTCAAAAGGCGTTAAATCCCATTGCAAATAAACAAAGATTCAGAATTAGACAGCACGGTCTACATTGTCCGTAGTATCATCTACTGTTAAATGTTCTGAATGTTAAAAGTGTTATATAGTTCAAATCAGTCAAAGGGCCATTAGATAAGTCGAGTAGGGTCATATGAGAACGGTAGTTTTAGTTTCCCAGAGGAATGCTTGAAATTCGGTACATGGTTGCAGGCCTGTTCGAGCAGCCTTGAGGGTAACTATTTACCAATGGACAGAATGTTAAGCATTCAAATCCAAGACATTTGCAGACGACAACTTAAATGTGGTTCAAATTGGTGGATTGGGCTTCATTCGCCTATGGACAAATTTGAAAAAAAGTTTGGCATCAACAGAATTGTGATTCCTGAGTCATTCAAAAATATTGTGGGAGAATGAGAGAATGCTTGTAACCAGCTCATTTTACCCTTTTCCACAATGTTTTAGCCTTTTATAGGCCTATTCCGTTTTTTGAACATTATGTGATTTGTCGTCTGCATATACTTCGAATTTCGACGAGTCTACGGCTTGGTCGTTGAGTAAAGAGTTAAGCCCCTTCATTCTTTCCCCACAGATTACCTCCCAGTCGGCGAACGAGATTAAAGGAACACATACAACACCAGTGAAGAAATATGTCGATGATATTAGCTTTGCTTTGACAAAGAGTGGCAACGGTTGTACTGTCGAGGTATTTAGACGACTTTTTTCGACATAGCTAAATGTGCTGGCTTTTGACCTGCTTTTTGGTACTGATAATAAATGAATGAATAGAAATTTGTGATTGGTAAAAAATGTAGACATGTTTATTCTAGGGGTCCCTGCCTATTTGCTGGCAAATTTACTCCACCTATTTTTTTTTAAAGATATTTCTTGGTTCACGATGCTGTGAACATTATTGTAGGTAACGACACAGACAAAATACATGGACATAATTTAGAATGAAGTGGCGGACGGTCTTGCCCCCAGATCAGACTGCTCTGTGTGTGAATCACGGTGCCCATAGAAAGTGAAAAAAATGTTCGTTTTAACGGTTGACCCATCACATGGGCCCTTTTAACGTTATTGTTATTTTTGTTCGTATATAGCATCTAATGGGAAGCAGTTTACTCTTGAAGTAAAAGTTTGCTTCGATGTAAGGATGTATAAGGAAGACAATTAGGTCAAACTAACACTTATTCTTATCATCTTTCTTAACCCTTAGCTTGCTAAGCGCGACTCAAGGACCTTCTGTGGGACAATGTAGATCAAGATCAGACTGGACAGAAGGTGCAGTCTGGTCTTGAATCAACACTGTCCGATCAGGAGTTATTTACTCTCCCAAAAATACCTTTGAAATAGCAAAATTTATGTGCTTACTAATGGCTTGAAAGTCACATTTAATTTTTTAGCTGGTTAAGGGTTATTTTGAATTTTGTCCATGTTTTCAGGCGTATTCTAGATCTGAAACCTGGTATGCTTATCTGGATTATGGCACCAACTATTGCAATCTCCGCAACCTCATCTCCGGTAAGTACATGTTAATCTATCGTCATGATTTTTCCCTGGGTTTTAGCGTATTGTATTTTCAACAGTCAAAAGAGGTCGAGTTTATATTGGTCTGCAACACGTGAAAAGGGGCATTCGGACATTTGCGTAAAGTGTCGTCTCGGATCAGCCTGCGCAGTCCGCGCAGGCTGATCCGAGACGACACTTTCCGTTTGTATGTAATTCTCTGTTTCACGCAGGTCTACTGTAGGAAAAAATCTAATGTAGTCGTAAAGTGCCATCATGGATTAGCCTGCGCGGACTGTGCAGGCTGATCCGAGACGGCACTTTACGCAAATGTCCGAATGCCCCTTTTCGCGTGTTGCACGCCATATATAAATCATGTCCCGTGAAATGGGAATAAATTCATCTTATGTATTGCACTATTAAAAACAAGTTGTCGCATAAGATAGACGCATTTCGCTTAAAACCCAGCACGCATAGCTCTTTTAGTAGAGCGCAGGAATGATGTACGTGATGTTAGGGTCACTTGAGGGTGTAGGTTCGATTCCCACGGCTGGCCATCTAAAATTACTAATAGTCTTTCGAATGAGTCGTTAAACCGAGGTCCCGTGTGACGGTGCTATACACCGAGCACGTTAAAGAACAAGGCGTAACTTCGAATGGGTTTCGTCCTGTATCTGCACTCTCCCCTGGAACAATACTATCAGTCGTCAGGGGCGTCGCCCATATGGGCAACCGGTGGCGACGATAAATAAACGCAAATTCAATCAAAACCCAACTAAACCAAGAGGTAAAATGAAGTAGAATGGTCGTTGTACATGCAGAAAATTTTCAAATAGCAAAAAGTTTCGACCCATGTCAGCCTGCGCGGACTGCGCAGGCTGACATGGGTCAATACTTTTTGCAGATTCTTTAAACCCCCTATTCACAGAGCATGGCTTTTATAGAGCCGAAATGGTTAATCCTCAGGCTGCTAAGCGCAACTCGAGGACCTTATGCGGGCAGTGTAGATCAAGATCGGACTGCACAGAACGTGCAGTCTGATCTTGAAACTACAATGTCCGATAGGGCGATATCTTTTGCTTCCCAAAATATCTGTGAAATAGCAAAATTAGGGTTTTTACTATCGGCTTGACAGTTTCATTCATTTATTTAGCGGGATAAGGGTTAACCCTCACGCTGGTAAGCGCGGCTCACTGACCTTTTGCGGACAGTGTAGATCAAGATCAGACTGCACAGAACGTGCAGTCTGATCTTGGATCCACACTGTCCGATAAGGAGATAGCTTTCCTTCAAAGTTACCTTTCAAACAGCAATATTTGGCTATTTTGCTATTGGCTTAAAAGCTTCATTTCATTTATTTAGCAGGATAAGGGTTAATCATTAATAATATCTATCTTCAGGTTCTGGTTTAAATGCTACCAGTGGTTTTACAGAGAGCACGAGTGACGATGTCTGTACACAGTTTAGTTCTGCTGACTGCAATAAATATTGACGACTTTCAAAAGCAGCTTTCGTGGATAAATAAAAAGATAAAATGAAATAAAAATTGTCTAAGTGAATCGTTTTAGTATTGATGAAGTATGATATAATAGACAACTTGTCTTTAAAATGGATCATCGTCCATTATTACATACCGGCACATTTGCTGTTTAAATCACATCTACGATTTAGTTATTACAGAACACTTCAACCTGTAACTGCTAATTGACAGTTGATTGTATGGTGTTTAACGCCATTTTCAGCATTATTTCAGTTATACCGCGGCGGCAAGTGCACCTATCCATACTTTTCTTGAGTTTCTCTCGCCATTATTGCCTATTTCATTTGCCTGTTACCTGACCCAGGTCAACATCATTTACATAAATTAAGATTTTATTTTTATTCTCGGCATCGCACGGGGCCGCCTTCGGCATATGTCCCGAATAGTCACTGAAATATTTCGTACGGTATGCACGAATTATATTGCCTACTTGTGTATAAAAGTACCTTCACTTGTAAACGGTTCACTTTGTCGGACTTCTATTTATGTGCCTACTTATATATTCAGTGTAAAGTTCAGGATCAGGTTAAATGAAATAGGAAATTCTTCCCAAGAATTCCCGCATCACCATCGTCGAAACAATGATCAGCGGTGATAGAGGAATGATTCCTGTCGCAATGACTATCGATCCTCCAAAAGAAATTGCTTGAGCTGGGGATTTGAACAAACGACCCCTGTTCTCGAGTCCTGTACCCTATCAACTGCGTCACCGGGGCTTGGCAAAACTGCTTATGAAATTAAACGGAAAATTGAGTAAAACCCAAAATATAGTGACTTCGAAGTCCTTTTTGTGGGATGAGCTTCATCTTATCAGAAATTTTGGATCCATGATCGAACTAAACGTTCTGTACTGTCTGGTCTCAATCTATACTGTCTACAAAAGCGGATTGAGTCGCGCAAACTTAACCAGAGGAGAAAATTTTAGACAAAGTCCATATTGGACGCAATTGCAGAAAACAGGGTAATATTTGTGACTCAAGTAAAGTCTGAATTTTGATAAAGTAGGAAACATTGTCGGGAAAGGAGAAAATGTTTGTTAGCAGCATCTTTCCTTTCCCCTCAATATATTCAGTATTGCACCAATCTTTAACCCTTGAACTGTTAAATAAATGAAACGAAAATTTCCATTCAATAGTAAAAACCCAAATATTGCGTTTTCAAAGTTGATTTAACCGGAAATAAAATACCGTATCGGACAGTGTAGTTCCAAGATCAGACTGCACAGTCTGATCTTGAACTACACTGTCCGCAAAAGGTCACGTACCGCGCACAGCATCCTTAGGGTGAAAAAAAAAAAACGTATGGCGTGGCCTGTTTATACATACAGTAATATGTATTACACTTTGTCGTCTGGTGTGGAATAAACTCATTTCCAGAAACCCGACTTGTCGAAATTTTCTGCATTTGTGGACAACAAAAATAAACATGGTTCACGTAATGACTTTTGTCCTAGATGGCTTTTGCAGTGGAAATTTTGTCCTTGAAAGGGTAGAAAACATTGTTGTAAAAGGAGAAACTGCTAGTAACCAGTAATTTCTCCTTTCCGGGTCACAACGTTTTCAAAGGCCTTTTTCCGCAGGTTCGTTAAAACTCGGGATTGTTTCGTAAAAAAGATTAGGCCTAATATGTAGAGATGTTGGTGTTACACACTAGTGAATGGCCTACTGCGCCTCGGATATATGAGCCTTGCTTTGTGAATAAGGTTTTTAATGCCTCTACAAAAATAATCGGTCAGTCTGCGCGGACTTTTTACTATCGGTCAATTTTCTGCGTGTCAGAGAAGCAGTTTACCTCATGATTCAGTCGGTTGTTAGACAAAATGAAATGTGGATGTATGATTATGAGATGACTAGCTTGGTATAATGCATCAGGATGCATTAAACCCCCTTTTTTCAGAGCATGGCACATACAATCCAGAAGTTCTGTGTTCGATTCAAAGCGACACCGCTGTTTGTTTGGGAGGGCTTACGGGCAAGAGGCATATCAGTATTAGTGAAATGCAGGACAGACATAAATTATAATTTGGCCTGCAACACGGGAAAAGGGGCATTCGGACATTTGCGTAAAGTGTCGTCTCGGATCAGCCTGCGCAGTCCGCGCAAGCTAATCCGAAACGACACTCTCCGTTTTTATGTAATTTTCTATTTTGCGCAAGTCTACTGAAGAACAAAATCTAACGTAGACGTTAAGTGCCGTCTCGGATTAGCCTGCGCGGACTGCGCAGGCTGATCCGAGACGACACTTTACGCAAATGTCCGAATGCCCCTTTTCGCGTGTTGCAGGCCATATCATCTCTTACAGGATTATAATCATCACACACGTGAATTAGATAGCAAAACTTCTCCGTTAAGTAAAGGTGTTAAATTGCTTGAAATAGATTCTACTGTTACACCAGGAGTGCACAAAATACTTAATTTTTTAAAGTGCTGTCTCGATTGATTGATTGATTAAATGGTGTTCAACGCCCCTTTCAACATTATTTCAGCCAAGATGAATCAGTTGAGAGAGAAAAAAAACTGCCTGTTCTCCCTTTGCTTTATAGTTTGCACGTTTTGTTTTCCCTTCCTTAATTAACTGATTTTCATTATAAAACGAAATTAGTTACGTGTTTCATGAAACGGAAGAATGGTGAAAATTATAAACGATTAATGGTCTAAGGGAGAAAACCCACACAAACTTTTTGTCTCTACTTATGCCAGAGTCGCCTCCCTTATAATTATGGGCAGTATAAAACCAAACTCGAATAAAAATTTGCAACACTTTAACGTCTATAACTTAGACGACCGCTATTAAAACGATGTAATTATAAAGTTCTACAGGTATCATGATATCAGACATAAGAAAGAGCAGCAAACAACGTAAACAATATTTTGAATCCAGACGGTAGTCTCCCTTGTTTTTCATCACGCTTGCAAACACAACAACCGCCAAAATTTTGAGTTGGGAATAACGGTCACGTTATCGAGGTAAGATTTCGAGGGAAATATAAATACATTTTAGGTAATAAAACATTTGATCAATAGGTATGCAATCACTTGCACGTTGAAATAAACAATTATCTATGTTGCATCTCAGTTCAGTTAAATCATGGACCAATAACGGCAATAAGCAATCCCGTCAGAAATGCCGATTTTTCGTCCCATTATCAAATTCAGTATAAAAGTTGTCGTTTTGAGCTGTAGGGAACGGGGAAAAACACTTATTCCAGGGTTTTCCCTTAGCAACAAAAATAGGGGGTCATTGTGACCCACTAGTCGAAAATAATGGGGGTCATTTTGGAATTTGTGGGGGTCACAACAAAATGTAATTTTCATAGACAAAAGCTACTATTTATGAAACTATGCGTGTTTTTTGTGTTTTCTATTCACTGTACATCTTTGTTTACCCCATATATGTATTATTACATGGTGATAGATACATAATAACACCAGAGATTCTCTATATAGAGGGAGCTTACAGCTTTGGTGGCACCTTCTTATAAAGAGTATCTGTAGTATGCTTTATTTAAGCCTAATCAAATATGTTGCACCTGCAGACAAGCTGCCATATTTCTAAGTAATTTTAATCTTTCAAGGGTATTCCCACAACCGCTAGTGTTTTGATGATGCACAAGGGTTGAATTTCGAAGTAGGCCTATGTGCCGCCTCTCTCTGTGGTAAAGGGTTATTTTCTTTTTGTTTTTATCACAGGAATCGGCCGTTTAATTGGTGATAATAGCTTGTTGTCGGCCGGATTGGGAAGTCTCCGTTATTTTTCCTGATAAAAAATATACATATCGGCCGAAAATAAACTATTTTCACCAATTAAACGGCCGATTCCTGTGTTTCTACACACGGGTCGCATTCATGCCGCTGTTTACAGTGAATAACCAAGTGTATCTCTTTAGCTAACTTACAGTAAACCCTCGAGACCTTGAAATGTGTTTCTGGGTGGTCTTACCAGGCATTGTATCGTCTGATCTTTGTTTAAGGTTTCTTCTTCCTTGCAGACAGCAAGAATGACGTCGATTTTGACAGAGCCATATTGTTTTCAATAGAGATCGACTGGTTTAGTTTAGACCCATTTAAAGACCGACGGTATTCTAGTAAAATCGATACACAGTCCAGTTTTTCGTCCCATTTTCTCTTCGTACTCCAGATTTTAATTCTACTCGCGATGTAACATTTTCGGTAGTATATATACGATCGTTATCAACGCCTATCGTATTTGTGCGTCAACAATGACGCACTGTTGAAAAAATTGCGGGTCATTTTCCATAAAAATGCGTCAAAACGCACAAAATCGTGCGTCAAGGAAAACCCTGTTATTCTGTGAAGGCATTTGTCTTTTGTTCAATCTTTTACAGAAAAATTCATTTCAATACAGAACAAATTAGAGGCAACATGGATTCAATGAAGATCTAGATCTACAGTAGGCTATTGACTATATAAGTTCACACGACTGAAGGCGGTAATCCTTGCAACATTCTTGTCAAAACTGACATGAATCTTCCTTCAGAAACATGTATTACTACAATCTAATAGCTCTTTTTAAACCCCAAAAGTATTTTAAAGCACTGTTTGTTGATTCCACTTTAAAAAGTAGTTCGTCTGTTTTTGTTATTGGTAGGAGTGGGCCACAATAAGGGAGGTCACTCTTCATAGATTCAAGTCTAAGGCTAGATGAGTTTGTTCCCCTTAGACCATAAGTCGCCTAGGGAATCCTGTCATAACTGGCTCAAGATACAGTTGCTTCACTTATGAAACTATACAGTGTGAAAATGAACATCATTAACTACATGATAGTGAGAGATATGTGCATTGCTTTATCATTTTCACATTATATGCAGTCCTGTACCAAAATCTATGTATCAAGCAGAATGCTGTAATCTAGGTCTATACACCTAATGTCAAAAAGACTTTCTGTCAACAATAAACATATCAGAAGCTGCCCTCTACACACAAAAGACATTTTTTGAGAGAGAGAGAGAGAGAGAGAGTGGAGATAGATAGATAGATAGAGAGAGAGAGAGAGAGAGAGAGAATACCCTAAGAATGATTAGATTTAAGAACTATGGGTTTTTCTTTATGGATCAAAATCTTACCAAAACAGACAGCTTAATCCTTAGTAACCTATCATTGCATGAATGGTATAATTTATTCTGTCAGATGATGCAACTGCTTTGAAAGTAAATTGTGAGTTTAGAATCTTAAAATTTATTCTGCTAAATAAGTGAAATGAAACTTTTAAGCCGATAGTAAACACCCAACTTTTGCTTTTTCTAAGGTATTTTTTTGAAAATATGCCCTTACTGGACAGTGTAGATCAAAGATCAGACTGCACATTTTGTGCAGTCTGATCTTGATCTGCACTGTCCGCAAAAGTTTAGTGAGTCGCAATTAACCTCAGTGTTAAGTGCTTGTCTGAAAGGTAGGTGATAAATTTAGCCAGAAGGCTGTTTAGCTGGGATAAATTGGTCTCCAATATTTTTGGGTAGGATGATTTTGCCTAAGAACTTTCTTTTCATGCCTTTTTTGATCACTAACAAACACGGACATGATCTTGAGGTAATGTACACATTAGCATTCTTCATCTGAGATCATATTTTCAGATACTTTCTATTTCTTCAGTTAATGTGTTTGAACATGAGTTGGACATTTTTTTTTTAAAGACAAGTAGAAAAGCAAGAAATATACACCAGTCAAAGCAATTAGCAAGTTAAATAATTTTTTGTGGTGTCTGTAGTTGAGTTAGAACGTCGGCCTTGTTACCATAAGGTCCCAAGTTTGATACCCGAGAGCAAGTGTCAACTTTGGGATTGTTCATAGGCCCACACAGTTGGTGCAAGTACTGGTGTAGTTCTCAGGAAGCAAAATCAAGAGAGATTAGTATAAATTGTAAGAACTTGTTCGCAATCAATGTAAGCTATATATGTTTAAACTAAACTAAGCAATTCTGTGCTTTAACCACTTTGAGACAGAAATAATTTAAGAAATTTGTTGCAAAAAAAAAAAAATGCTGGTAACTAAAATATTCTCCTATTCAGGAAATATTTTCTACCTTCTGAAAGACAAATCCTATCATTTTTGCAATAATGGATATGTTGTCTGCAAATGCTTGCAGTCCTGAAGAGTATAAAATTTTGTCTTTCAGGTTAACCCTGTACCACAGATCCCAAATTTTTAAAACCCTGAAGAAAAATGGCTTTTAAAAACCTTGTGGGAAAAAAAAAAATGCTGGTCAACAGTACTTTCTCCTTTTCCCACACTGCAGAAGTAAACTGACCAGAACTAGAAACTGGCCAATGTTCTTATATCTGGGTTTTAATTACTACATTTAAGCCTGGGCTGCTGAGTGCGACTCAAGGACCTTTTGTGTACAGTGTAGATCAAGATCAGATTGCACAGAATGTGTAGTCTGATCTATGATTTACACTGTCCGATAGGGAGATATTTTTCCCCCAAAATAAGTTTGAAATAGCAATGGTTGGGTTTTTAAAATCAACTTGAAAGTTGCATTTTAGTTATCTAGCAGGTTAAGGGTTAACTATTAGAAAGCTAAACAAGCCCAACAGACATGTTCAATCTAAAAGTAAGACCCAAATAATTGCCAGTTTTATAGTTGCCTTTATCTCTGGCATTTCAGCAAAGCAGAAAGTGTATGTCATAGATCAGACTATATATTTGTGGGTTTTGACTGTGATCTACACCGTTTGCAAATGCAACTCTAGTTGTGAAAGGTGTTTGTTGACTTAATCTGCAACTTGCTACTTTCTTCAAAAGATTGTTATATTGTGTTTTTCTGTTTGATCTCTTATTTAATCATTCTAAATTAAAAGATAAAGATGGCATAAGAAATCGTCAGACAATGACAAAACAATGAATGTCCAATCTTTCTGCAATTTTTATGTAAATTTTCTCACATTTTTTGTCATTTTTTAATAAAATTGAAGACCTTATGGGAAAAACTGAAAAATGTTGGAAACCAGCTTTTTGTCCTTTTCCAACAATGTTTTTTATCATATCAAAGACCAATCTCACCATTTAAGCAATATAATTATCACTTAGGCCGCTAAGCTCGACTCAGGCACTTTCGCGGACAGTTTAGATCAAGATCAGACTGCACAAAACATGCTGTCTCATCTTGAATCTACACCGTCCTGTTGGGTATTTTCTTTTCACTGAAATCAACTTTGAAATTGCAATATTTATTTTTTATGTAATTATATTTATTTAGCACTGAATGTAAATAATATGGTTTTAACAGTAGCACACAACATATTCAAATAAAAAGTCGAATATTTTGGAAATGCATGGAACCATATCAGGCACATCAGCACCCTGGATATCACAAAAAAGGGAAAGAATCCCTTACTTGGGTTTTTACTATTTTCCTTTCATTTAATTAGCAGCCCAAATGTTAATTTGTTGTCTGCAAATGCTTTTAATTCACACCAGTCAAAATTTTCGTTTGGTAAAGAGTTAAAGTGGCATACAACTCGAATTCTTCTCTGATGCTTTTGATAAAATCAAAACAAAGACCAATAATATCACTCATCTTCAAAGATGGTGTCATTGCAAATGGTTTCTGTGATAATTTTTCCACAAACAAAAGGCATACCGTCACATCCTTAATTTTTTTTTCATTCTCAAAATAAAAATCACAATTTTTTATCATTTTGCCAAACTCTAGTTTTATTACCTTTAAAACAAACGCGACAGTAATATGTAGGTGAAACGTTTCAGTAGCGAAAATACTTTATAGCCAAACGTCTGAGAGCGAACTTCTTTGATGGCGAAACCAGCCAAGACACCGTAAAAGCGTTTCGGCGACGTCGATCAGGAAAAACGAACAGGGAGTTAACAAAAATGAATTCTTATCCGAGATTCCAAAGGGGAGGGTTTCAACAGCGGCAAAATTTTAGACCCCAGTCGAATAATTTAAACCAAAGAGGAAATTTTCGCGGCCGTGGCAACTCGAATTTTCCACGTCAACCTGCACCAAATTTCGACCGAGGAAGAAGTAGGGGAGGTAACCAGAATGCCAACTTAGTTGGTCAAAATACACAACGCTTCAATAAAGTGAATCAGAAACCGTATCTATTGATTCACCAGCAATTCAGGTATGAAGAGGAAGATTCTGGTCAGTTTTACAGAACAGAATCCGGGTATGGTAAAGCAGACATTTACTACAGCAGTGCAAACAGAGGTTCGATGACCACTCTGCGAAGTAGTCAAGGGACGAAAGACAAGCAATGGACAGATGGAATGGAGAGTTTTGATGCTGGTGATGAAAGCTATGGCAATTATATACCAGAGCCTCCTGATGATTCTGAAGATCCATTACAGCAAGTTGAAATAGAGGTGTATGATTATGAAGGGGAGTCATACAATGAGCAGTATGGAGAACAGTTTCAGCAAGGTTCAGATAGATTTCTGATTTCTTTACCAAGGGACGAACTATTAGACAGCTCCATATTTAAAGCACTGAAAGAGAGTAAATCAAGTATTAGGATTCATTCAAGAAAAGAAGAAAACATTGTGGAAAAAGGAGAGATGGCAGGTCAATTGTATTTTCTCCCTTTTCCATAATGTTTTCAAAGGGTTGCCTCAGATTTGTTATAACACAGATTTTTTGGTGAAGGATAAATGTAGACTGTAGAGATGATAGTTGAAATTTTGTTGTTACTGTAGTTTTGTTTTTGTTGTACATTACTGTCAGTGGTACTTTTATTACTTCTCCTTTCAGGGCCATAGATGAGGAGAGAGTTGTTTAATTCAACTGAAAATGTAGCATTTAAAATCTACTCCAAAACTTATGCTGTAGACCAACACACATGACTGGAATATCTGATTCAGATAATTTAATTTATAATATACCAGTAAATTTTCCAGCTGAATTACATGCCTCACAAGCAGATAAAAACATCCTCAGCAGAAAAAAGATTGGTGTCTACGTTGTGAAATACGGTTCCAAATATGGTATGATGACATGACAAGTGCACAAACTAAGCATGTATTGATTTGCTATTTGATTAGTCAAAATTTTACACTATAATAAACATCCCCTGTACAACTTATTTACTATCCTCCACACCTTTAATTGTCTCATTTTGTTTATCGTTTTGGAATAAAAATGTCAATAATTGCAAAATTCTGTCATTGGAAGTTGTAGGTATATGGCAAAGGAGTATTTTGTTGTAGTAACTTTCCTGTGGTGCTTGTATTTGCTTCTGGCTGCATAAGAAAATTTTTTTTGTTATCTCGCTTGACCTTCTGTCTCGCGCGATATCAAATTTTCTCACATTGCTCAAATCAAACGCAAGCACTGGGAAAGTAACTATAATACAGATTGTATTGAGCACCCTCAGTATGGGTTTTGATACCAATCTGATGAATGTAGATGGAAATCTATGTCTCTTATTTTGGCTTTTAATTATGAATTAGAATGGCAAAGAACTGATCTGGTCTTCAAGGGTTACAATGAGCTTTGTGGGTGAATAATATATACGCAATATTACATTGTAATAATTTTCCTAGTGCTTGTATTTAATACGAGCAGCGTGAGAAAATTTGATGTCAAAATTTTCTTACGCAGCGAGAAGTAAATACAAGCACCAGGAAAGTTACTTCAGCATAATATTCCTTTTATTATATACCTACAACTTTCAACGACAACATTTTGCAATTATTGACATTTTATTCGAAAACAGCAAACAAAATGAGATAATTAATAGTGCAGATGGTAGTTACTCTGTTTTCATGAATGGCAGATTAAAATTACAGTGTAACATTTTGACCAATCAAATCGCAAATCAATGCATGCTTAGTCCGTGCGTGAGATACGTCATCATACCACATTTTGGACCGTATTTCATTGTGTGTAGAGAGAGATTTTTTTTCTGTTTGTGTGTTATTTCATCCGATTCAACGCATGTATTTGATCCAGGAAAATTTACTGGTATATAATAAAATCATATATTCATTGTAAGGTCTAATCCTTATTGTGGATAGACAGGACTTAAAAAGATGAAACAGTTTTGAAATAAGATATAATAGACATCTACAGAGTGTAGTTCTTCTGCAAATTATAAATGAATTATTTTCAAGAAAAGGCTATTTTAGTGATGTCACTTTGAGGATGAAAATAAATATCTAAAATGGGGTATTAAAGGTTGTATCTTTTTGGTCCTTTTGGGATAAAGTGTTACTTCTCAAGACTGAAACTCTTTATCTACTGACTAAATTTAGACTCGCCAAAATTCAAAATATTTGCAAATCACAAATAGGGATCAGATAATGGCATTTGTCTGCGATATAGTAGAAAACATTGTGGAAAAAAGTTTTTAAAAGCCTTCCTCCTTGGGTCCTATAAAACTCAGGATTATTTTGTGAAGATTTAACACATATAACAGTTGGTTTATTAGCTTCTCAAACACTTAATTAGCACATATTTTCCAAAGCAAAAATATTCAATCAGCATTTATGTTTTCTTTGTCATTTAAGAAGACAATTATGAAGAGCAGTTTGATGGCACTGTTGAAGGTACCTATGACATTCAAGACTATACAGAGCAGGAATCAGCCGATGTAAGTCTTTTTCATATTGGTCTTCATGGCGCATATTTAAAATGTAGTTGGTTTTCTTAACAGAGCTAATCATGATTAGATTGAATCAGAATGCATTCTGATCTTGATCTACACCATCTAATATTTTGTTGGCTTTGCCCTTACACTGTGCCAGGTTTATCAACTGAAAATGTTGATTTCTCTTATTGTTATGAGACTTTTAATTCTTTAGCAAATGACAAAATTTTAGACTTGTCTAAATTGAAAGCATTTGCAGACGACAAAATTAATGTGACTCAAAATTTGAAGTTTCTATTGGGAAGGGTAGAAAACATTGTGGGAAAAGGAGAAAATGCTGGTTACCAGCATTTTCTCCTTTTTCCACTGTTTTCAAAAGGCGTCTTTCATTTCTCAGAGCTGTAAAATCCCAGTATTGTTTGGTAAAGGGTTAACCCATTACCACACATCAAAATTTTAGAATTATCAATATTGAAGGTATTGACAGTTCTAAGACAATCCAAATGTTTTTCAACTAACAGTATTTGGCCTTGAAAAGGTAGAAAACATTGTTGGAAAAAGGAGATAATGCTGAGTACCATCATTTTCCCCATTTCCCAGAATGTTTTCAAAAGGCTTCTTTCTCAAGGTCATCAAAATTGGGGATTGTATGGTACAGGCTTAATGTGTGCAAACTGTCACACCTCTGAATTTGCCAAACTGTCAAGAGCTGTCTGGATTTAGGGCTCTTTAACACTTGCAGACAACTAATCAATGTGGGTCAAAGTATGACATATGTGTTTTAGGTAAAGAATTTAAAATATTCACGGAGAAAGGAGAAAGTGCTGCTTACCAGCATTTCCTTCTTTGCCCACATTGTTTTCAAGGGTTTTTATCCTGAGGGTTATAGATTTACAAGATCATGCTGTTAGGGGTTGAATTGATTGATTGAATGATATTTTACGCCATTTTCAGCATTATTTTAATCGTATTACTGTAACAGCTTTATATCCTCTGGCCTTCAGGTTGCAAGTTCTACACTTTATTACTGAGCTACACAGGAATCTGTTAAATGTTGAAAATTGCAGTGTTTTTCGGTGAAAAGAAATTACATTATTTGTATTTGATTTTGTTACAGTGCGAATTACAGTTTAAGGGAAAAAATGTATTTGTAAAAAGTCGCAGCAGTATGGACTTAACTGCACACTCTGTGACTGTTGGACTTACAATTGCTTGTTATCCCCCGTGAAAGGCGGAGGGATATAGTTTTAGCGTTGTCCATCCTTCCGTCTGTCTGTCTATCCGTCCGTCTGTCCGTCCAGGAGAATATCTCCAATACCATTGGAAGGTATTTCGTGAAACTTTATACATGTGTACAATAACCCATTCCACTGATACTTTTTTTTTTTATTCAATGAAAAATGGCCAACTGGGAGCGATTATAAGTTAACCCTTTACCGAACGACAAAATTTTAGCCTTTTCCAAATTGAAAGCATTTGCAGACGACAATTTCGGTCTGGCTCAAATGGTGCAATATTTCTTCGATAGGGTAGAAAACATTGTGGGAAAAGGAGAAAATGCTGGTTACCAGCATTTTCTCCTTTTCCCACAATGTTTTCAAAAGGCTTCTATCCCAGGTCGTCAAAAGTCGGTATTGTGCGGTAAACGGTTAAGCGGTCAAGTAAATTTTTCAGCAGGGATATCATTTCAACGAAATTGCTTGTTTAAAACATTAAATGGTGTGGAAAAGCATGAGCATTTATTGCATCATCCTGATGTTTAAAGATAAGAGAGTGAAGTCATTGGAAAACATTGTGGGAAAAGGAGAAAATGCTGTTAACCAGCATTTTCTCCATTTCTCACAATGTTTTTACCGTTTCAAAGACAGATCCCATTATTTGAGCCGCAATGGATTTGTTCTTTGCGAATGCTTTTAATCTAGAAAAATTTGAAATTTTGTCATTTGGTAAAGACTTAAGAGCTGATTACACCTGTGCACCAGAAGCTGGAAATAATGTACATAATGTATATCTGTAAACTTCAGAAATTACCACATACATTTTGCAGACTTAGCCCTTTACCTAACAACTGAATTTTAAACTTGTCCGTATCAAAAGCATCTGCAGATGACAAATTAATATGGCTCAAGAGATGGGATATGTCTGCAAAAATGTAGAAACCATTGGGGGAAAAGGAGAAAATGCTGGCTTTCCTTTTTCCACAATGATTTCAAAGCATTAATCCTCAGGGTCATTAAAACTTGTTTGGTAGAGGGTTAAAAGGACAAAATTTTGGCCTCAATCAAACTTAAAGCATGTGCAGATGACAATTCAAATGTAGCTCTAATGATGAAATTTGTCTTTGATAGGGTAAAAAACATTGTGGGAAAAAGTGAATATGCTAGTTACCAGCATTTTCTCCTTTTTCCACAATGTTTTAAAAAGCTTTCTTTCTTCAGGATTTGTTTGATACAGGGTTGAATACACTGGAAGTGCTCTGTTTTCTTTTCATTTTAACAAGTTTTCATTTTTTTTTTTTCTTACCCAGGCAAATACATATACTACTGATGTATCAGAATCAACTAAGACAGATGACTACAAAACATCATCAGGTAACTGCTGAATTCTTATACTTGTGGAGGGCTTTTCTTGGTAGGATGGTTAGAAAGTGTTACACCTTGAGGAATGGAGATTATTATATGCCATAACTTGTATTGTGGGGGATTTTCGCATTTTTCGGAAATGCTTAAAATAATGTTTATGAATCGACCAAATCAAAATAATACTCAAGACATAAATAGATCAAAAGTCTGTTTTTATTTTCTAGGTTAGAAACAAAAATCTGGTGGATATGACAAACTCTCTTTCTGGCGATTTTTAGCCTCTCACCTCTGATGCATGTGAGAAAAGTAGTCAGTGACTTGGAAAGAGAGTTGTGTCAGTACTGGTGTGAGAAGGCCAGGAAACACATGATGCATAGGTGCACTGAACGCCATGATGTGACCTATGCTGTTAAAATGGCATTAAACTCCAATACAATCCAATCTGTGAATCATGATGAAAGTCACTGTAATAGGATTCATTCATAGAGATAGGTTTGATTCAGCCCTTGACCAAACAATCCAGTGTTTTATCACCCCTAAAGAAGAAAGCGTTTGAAAAAAAATTGTGGAACCAGCATTCTCTCCTTTCTCCACTATATATTTTTTTCCATTTTGAAGAGAAAGATCATCTTTTCAGCTTTATGTATGTTTATTTAGTGATCTGCAAAAAAAATAATGTTTTCAAATGTATGGAGTCTAAAATGATTGTCTGGTGAAGAATCATCGAATATGTTTCAAAATATTGTTGCACATGAAGCAATAGCTTGTTTCAAACACTTTCACCTATTGCCACCATGTAGCCAAAGGTGGTAATCCTTCATGATCTAAGATGTCCTTATCTCCTTACCACTCAGCACTACTTTGTACTTGTCCAAATTGAAAGTATTTGCACAAGACAATATAAATGTTCTTCAAATGATGGAATGTGTCTTTGATAGGATAGAAAACATTGTGGGAAAAAGGAGAAAATGCTGGTTACCAGCATTTTCTCCTTTTCCCCACAATGTTTTCAAAAGGCTTCTTTCTAAAGGTCGTGAAAACCCAGGATTGTTTGGTAAAAGGTTATGGGTTATTTAATAAATTCTATAGCAGACACAGAGAAACAAACCAAAACAGATGTACAAGATTCAGACCAAAAAGTCGACGATGGAAGTAAAGAGACAAATCAGGAGGAAGAAAAGGAAGAGGAGGAAGAAGAAGAAGACAGTGATTCCGATGAAGATACAGGGTTTTGTAAATACTGTAAAATGAACTTTCCGTCCACAAAGGTAAACATGCAATAAGACAGAGACCTGTGTTTATCATTTAGATAAGGTATAACTGATGGCAGCAAAACTCTTGGGCCTCTTTTGTAAAAGGAAATGTTGGAGCCATGCTCTGTTAAAAGGGGTTTTAAAGCATCTGCAAACAGTATCAACCCATGTCAGCCTGCGCGGACTGCGCAGGCTGATTTGGGTTGAAACCCCTTATTATTGGACAATTTTAAGCCAAATAATCAATAAATAGAACATAAACTGATTTGAACTACCTATATATAGTTCATTGAAGTATATTGAAAGCCCTCTACGGGAAATCTGTTTCCAGGGGACAGTGGGTTGACTGTCATATCTTTTCTTTTCTTCTTTTTTATCCCTCTTCTGTCATTATGATTGTTCCATGTTGATCATGTGAAATGTTATTTATATGCTGATATGTCACTTTTGTTACTTTCGTTTCCTCTTTTTGTGCGTTACTGTACTTGAGAAGTCAAATAAGGTACATGTATGTTGTATTGTATTTTATTTTTCTTTTAGGCTTATCATGCCCACACTCGAGGGATACAACATACGACTCTGGTAATGGAGGCCAAGGCAAAGAAAGGAAATAAACATTATCAGAAAGAAGTGGTGGATCCCGAAGTCTTAAGTGAGAACCTTGCTTCTAACTGTTTATGGCATGATCACATTTATGTTCATGCACATAGTTCACTGTGGTTCAATTCAAACATAGTCTGCCATAGTGTTACTACGGTCAACCAGGTTGAAGTACGTTCGAAGTTATTCAAAATTGGCAAAAAGAGGACATACAGAAAGTTTAAGATGGTTGAAGTATGTGTAAGTACTATCAACTACATTCAACTGCGAGCAAAGCGGCTAGGGTTAGCTAGGGTATCACCATGTCTAACTATGAGTGACTATGTTACACTTTGTATCAACTACGTCCTAAGTAAGTGCCATATCATCTATTGAATGAGACCAAATCCAAGGTAGCTTGATTAGAAAATCTGTTTGACATTGACTATGCTAAGCAGAATGTAAGACTTCACAGAAAAGTAAAGAGTTAAACCTCTGCCACATAATCCCAAGTTTTAATGACTCTGAGGAAGAAGGCTATTGAAAACATTGTGGGAATAGGAGAAAATGCTAATGCTGGTAACCAGCATTTTCTGCATGTCCCACGGTGTTTTTTACCCTTTCTCAGACAACTCTTCCTTTTTGAGCTTCATTTAATTTGTTGCCTGCAAATACTTTCAATGTAGACAAGTCCAAAAAATTTTGTTGTTTGGGAAAGAGTTAAAGTGTATTTTTTTATTTTGAATCAGAGGTGACGATCCCAGAGCCTAAACCTGTTGTTGAAGAAAAAAACACACAGTTAGACGACGATAACATGATCTGGATGGGTGACGACTTTGATGAGGAGACAAAACAGACAATCAAAGACCGGATCAGCATAAAACCAGAGGATAGAGATTTAAATCCAGATGATATTGGGAAAAAGCAGTTTGCGGATGTTTATTCATGTCCAGTTAGTCACTGGTCTTATATACCTTTTATCCTTATCCACACAATCCTGACAGAAAAGACTTTTGAAAATATTGTGGGAAAAGGAGAAAATGCTGCTAACAAACATTTTCTCCTTTTCCCGCAATGTTTTCTTCCATTTCTAGTAAACTAAGTCATATTTCCATCTGGTTGAATAGCACGCTCTGTTTACCTAAGTAACTACTGCTTCCCCTTCAATTGAACAGTTAGAAAAAAAAAAAATGGTATTTTTCACTGGTTATAACCATCCATGAAATATCAAACAATATTCCTCTGTTATTTCTTGATAAACTACTGAAAAGCATGAAATAAGGTATAGAATTTGTTAGCAATAAATGTGATTCTGTATTCGTTGTAAAGTATAGAATTTTGTTATTGATGATCATGCTTCTGTTTCTATTTTCAGCTGTGTGATGTAAGATGTACAGGTGCTGCCAACTTTAAGATGCATGTGAATGGAAGACAACACAAAAATGTAAGTTCCTATGTCTTTATCGGAGGAAAAAAATTGAGACTTGTCCAGATTCAAAGAATTTGCAGATGACATTATTAACTCCGACCTTATCAAAGGGTAAAAACTGAGACTTGCCCAAATTCAAAGAATTTGCAGACATTATATTAACTCTTTACCAAATGACAAAATTTTAGACTGGTCCAAATTGAAAGCATTTGCAGACGACAAAAAAAATGTCACTGAAAAATTTAAATTTGTTTTGGGAAGGGTGGAAAACATTTTGGGAAAAGGAGAAAATGCTGGTTACCAGCATTTTCTCCTTTTCCCAAAATGTTTTCAAACGGCTGTTTTTCCAGGGTCGTTAAAAGTCGGGATAGTTTGGTAAAGAGTTAAATTTGGCTGATATAGTGGGATTTGTCTTTTGACAAAGTTGAAAACAATGACTAGCATTTCTCCCTTTCCCACAATGTTTCTAGAGGCCTATTACATCAGGGTGGTGAAAGATATGTGATCGTTTGTTAGAGGTTTTACAGATAGTACCCTTAGAGTGCCAAATGAGTGAAATGTTCGATTGAAAAGGTAGCACTCTGTGAAAAGGTGAATTAACTCTTTACCTAAAGATGAAAGGCTTATCCAGTTGCACAAATGCCAAAATTTGTCTCTGAAAGGACAGAAAACATGGAGAGAAAAAGAGAAAAAACTAACATTTTCTCCTCTTTCTACAATGTTTTTAAATAGCCTTCTTCCACAGGGTCTGTAAAGCTCAGGATTGTGTGATAAAGGGTGATGTATCTTCGTAATACATTACATAAAACAAGTTGTCGCATAATATGGTTCCATTTTGTGTAAAAACCGGTTGATTTAGAATGGTCCTTTGACATGGAGAAAATTCACCCACAACAAAAACTTTTGAACCAGGTTGCATTAAACTACCTTTTCACAGAGCTTGACTTATTTATGTTACAATCTGAAGGATCTGAAAATCTTATAAAACCTTTATTGAGAAATGTAATCGAAGATCAGACTGCACATTCTGTGCTGTCTGATTTTAAATTACACCAGCAGTCTAAGTGTAGTTGCAATTACCATGTAATCGTTAAGAAGCATTTCAAGTAAAATATTTAGGAAATTCTAGTATTCTGGGGTTTACTCAAAAAAAGACCATGTTGTCTGACAATTGTAGAATCAGTTTAGTTATTATGTCTCTCCCCGTCAGGGTCGGGAGACATATTGTTTTTCCCTGTGCGTCTGTCTGTCTGTCCGTCTGTCCATCTGCCTGTCTGTCTGTCTGTCGGCCACAAATCGTGTCCGCTCTACAACTCGAAAACCTTTTAAGATATTTTGATAAAACTTCACACATTTGTAAAGCACCATGAGATGAAGTATCATGCCCAAGAACCATAACTCTGGCTTGTATATTTTTCGAGTTATTTCCCTCTGATTTTTTTCCGTCACAAATCGTGTCCGCTCTATAACTCGAAAACCTTTTAAGATATTTTGATAAAACTTCACACATTTGTAAAGCACCATGAGATGAAGTGTCATGCACAAGAACCATAACTCTAGCTTGTATATTGTTCGAGTTATTTCCCTTTGATTATTTTCCTTAGTCATTTTACGTACATTTTCGTGTCCGCTCTATAACCCGAAAACCGTTAGAGAAAAATGACCATTATTTCAGTTAGAAATTGCCTTGGTCACATATCAATCCTTCTGACTCCAAAAAGGGGGGAGACATCTGTTTTTTTTGTAGAAAAACAAGTTCTAGTTCTGTTTTGATGTTTTTTTACATGTTGTGTTGTGCTGTGTTTTGATTGGTGATAAGACCTGTCAATCAAAATTGGCAGAATGGTCAATTCAAGATTAATTGACTGCGAGAAACCATCAACAACACTGACTTACTCCTAATGCTTCAGAAATCCACAACATTGTCACATTACCACATGTCACATTACCACATGGCATATTTATATGATAATACTTAATTACAGAGTTACCTTATCTAATTGGAGAAAACTTCGGGAAAAAAACGGAAATTCATTTCAGAATTTTCTGCTCAATTAGTTGCCATACAGTTTAACTCTACGACTCTTGATGATCAACAGTGAAATCATTAAAGTCTGCATCAGCACAGCTTAATTCAGACACAATGATCTCTTCATCACCTAATTTTTCTCATATCTGTACTACACAACAAAATTTCTGATATGTCCAAGTTGGGATCAATTGCATACAACAAATTTAATGCCGCTAAAATGATAAACCTTTGCGTTGAAAGGACAGAAAACATTGTGGTAAAAGGAGAAAATGCTGGATACAGTATTTTCTCTTTTTCCCAAAATGCTTTCAAAAGCTTTTTCCTCAGAGCTGTTAAAATTCAGGATTGATTAAGAAAGGTTTAAGGCAGGTTCACAAGATGTTGTCTCATTTCCATGGTTGTCTTTAACTATTTATGACATTCATAGAATTTTAGACTTGTCTATATTGAAAGCATTTTGCTGACAATAAATCAGTTGTGGTATATATGGTGAAACCTGTCATCTAAAGGGTAGAAGTATTGTGAGAAAGGGGTAAATGCTGACTACAAACATTGGGAAATTATTAATTATGTTAAAACAATTCAAAAGTAAACATAAATAGGATATTATATGTAAAGCATGTGATCATCCTGCTAAATTGTTATTTATGCTCTTAATAAGCTAATTATGTACACACAGACATTTCTGGTACTCTCTAGAACAATAAACAAGTGTGGAAGTTTGCTTCTCTAACAACTGAAACAGAAATGAAGATTCTAAACTGCAATCATCTGTATTAGATGGAAGGAGTTTTGCTGCATCTCCTAAAAACTTCTGAGAAACTTGACAAGAGGGGGGGGTGGGGAGGGGGGAGGCAGGGGAAGGGAGGAGAGAGAGAGAGTCACTGAATATGTTAGTGAATATGTCACAGAATATTTAAGCTTTTAATTGCAGAATATTTAAGCTTTTAACTGAAAAAATGTTGACATGAATGTAACAATTAGGCTATATATGTCATTTACCATTTACGTATGTTGTCCTGCATACAAGTGTGAGAAGATAAAGATAAAAGCAATTTACCTCCATTTTAACTGAAAATTTGAAACCTTTCCAAAATCTAAAATATTTTGAATATAGAATCAGACTAGGAAAGCAGTTTGGAATGGTTAGTGAGTAAAGGCCCTGGTTGTTTGTTACAGTAAATCTTAAATACAGCAAACTGTAGATCAAAGAACAAGGTCAGACCTTAAGTTCAATAGTAACAAAGTGTCATTAACTCTTTACCACATAATCCCGACTTTTAACGACCCTAAGAAAGAAGCCTTTTGAAAACATTGTGGGAAGAGGAGAAAATGCTGGTAACCAGCATTTTCTCCATTTACCACAATGTTTTGTACCCTTCCCAAACAAAATTTCAATTTTTCAGTCACAATTATTTTGTCGTCTGCTAATGCTTTCAATTTGGACCAGTCTATAATTTTGTCGTTTGGTAAAGAGTTAAATCTAGAATGAGATAGATGTATCAAAATTGGATTGCTAAGTCAGTGACATACAGGGCTAGTAGAACAGGAGGTGCAAGTTGGCATCACGCTTTGCTGTAGTCGTTTTGGTCTCGCACCAATACACATTTTTGTAAATGATATTTATGTTTGAAAGCGGTCATTGGTTTGGAAAGAGTATTTTACATGGTTAAAGAAACTGCAGGAATGCACTTATTTGTACTCTGGCTGCCATGATATGACTGAAATATGTTGAAAACAGCATTAAATGCCAAAAAAGAAAAACCAAACCAAGCCATTAGCTGCCATCTGTAGGTTTAGTTTTGTCTTCTGTGTACCAAAGTGTAAAGGGTGTTTTTCACTTTTTATTTATTTTCGCTAAAAATGATTAAAAAAATGATTCATCAGTGAATTAAGCCAGGCAATACCTGGCAAACCATCGGTAAGGAAGTAAAGACTCAAGTAAATTTTCAATGGTGTTTCCTTACAGTTTTTCAAGATATTGTAAGATGATGTGCCAGAGTTTTACAAAGACTTGTGGGAATGTCACATGAACAATAAAATGTGTTGATTATGTGGTCCATATTCGAATCTGTAAGATGATGTCATATCTGATATCGTAAGAATCGACGGAGTTACTGATTACAAACCTATCCCAGTAATTATACGTCAAAGTTGCACTTTTTACTGGATGCCATCGCACAATTTCTTTATGATTGCAAAGAAAAATTTGTCTAAGTGTTTTTATCTGTGCTTAAAAAGAAACTCTGATTAAGGCAAAAATAAAAATACATGTAAATAGACCCCTTTTACCCTTTATCAAACACCAGAATTTTAGAATTACCAATTCAAAGCATCTGTTTACGAAAACTTGCGACCTGTTGGTTGCGGGTTCGATTCCTAGTTGTGGCAAACTTTCTTTGCAGCACACTGTTGGTTGCGGGTTCGATTCTTGGTTGCAGCAAAATTTCTTTGCGGCGACTTTTGGCCTTTCACCTCTGATGCATGTTAGAAAGTAGTCAGTGGCTCAGAAAGAACTTTGTGTCAGCACTGGTGTGAGAAAGCCGGGAAACACATGCATAAGTGCACTGGCCACCATGATATGACCTGAGCTGTTAAACTCCAATACAATATAATTCAAGTATTTCAAAACGGGATAGTGTCAAATGGTTGAATACAGTATGTATCAGTTTTTAGTTCCACTGGCCGAAGGCCAGCGGGCTTATGTCATGGCCTGTTGTCCGTCCGTGCGTCCGTCCGTCCGTCCGTCCGTCCGTGCGTTAACTTTTTTTTAAAACGTCTTCTTCTCTGAAACTACCCATCCAATTTTGATGAAACTTCACAGAAATGATCCTGCCATGGTCCTCTTCAGAATTTCTTGAAAGAATTTAATTCCTTCAAAAACTCTGGTTGCCATGGCAACAAAACTGAAAAATTTTGAAAATCTTTGAAAATCTTCTTGTCTGAAACCGTAAGGCCAAGGGCTACCAAATTTGGCATGTAGCTTTATCTAGTGGACCTCTACCAAGTTTCTTCAATTTATAGCCCTGGGGTCAAAATTGGCCCCGCCCCGGGGGTCACAAGTTATACATGGGCTTATTTAGGGAGAACTTTAAAATTCCTCTTCTACCTAGCCATAGGGCCTAGAGCTACCAAATTTGGCATGTAGCTTTATCTAGTGGACCTCTGCCAAGATTGTTCAAATTATAGCCCTGGGGTCAAATTAGGCCCTGCCTGGGGGTAACAAGTTTTACATGGGCTTATATAACAAGTTTTACATGGGCTTATATAGGGAGAACTTTAAAATTCTTCTTTGACCTAGCCATGGGGCCTAGGGCGACCAAATTTGGCATGTAGCTTTATCTAGTGGACCTGTACCAAGGGTGTCCAAATTATAGCCGAGGGTCAAATTTGACTTCGCTCCGGGGGGGTAACATGTTTTACATGGGCGGGCTTATATAGGAAAATCTTTCGCATCTAGCTATAAGGGCTAGGGCTATCAAATTTTGCATTTAGCTTTATCTAGGGGGTCTCTATCAAGGGTGCCCAAATTATAGCCCAGGGGGTCAAATGTAGCCCCACCCCAGGGGGTCACAAGTTCTACATGGTCTTATATAAGGAAACTTTAATAATCTACTTGTACATAGCCATATTTAGGCCTAGGGCTACCAAATTTTGCATGTAACTTTATATAATGGGCCTCTACCAAGAGGGTCCAAATTTTAACTTTGGGGGTCAAGTTTGACTCCACACCAGGGGTCACAAGTTTTACATTGGCTTTTATAGTGAAAACTTGATAAACCTGTGTCATGGATCACATATTTTACAGGGCCTTTTATTCAGCAAACTTGTTTTACATGACTTTTTATTGGGCAAGATTAAAAAATCTTTTTGTTTATAACCACACATTCTAGTTTCATATTGTAGGTCTGGGGTCAAAATTGCCTTCATTCCAGAGATCGCAAGTTTAACATGGGCTTCAAATTATTGTCACTTCAATTTAAACATTAATCAAGGGAAATAACTCTTTTTATGAAAGATAAAGTTCATTACTATTTACCTCCCTTGATTATCAAGCTGCAGTGATACATGATTGACTTAATAGCCAGTGGAGCGATACAGGGCCATCATGGCCCTCTTGTCTTTATATCCAGCCTACTAACCCTACAACCAAGCCTGGTAACTTAGTAAAGTACGGGGCAGCAAACCGAGGGGGGTTAAAGAGGGGATTGGTTTAGATTACCAGCTTGGCCAACTCTCTGAGGATTGATGACAAGTCATTGCAACAGGAATTATTTCTCTCTCAGTACTGACTGTTGTGCAACAAAAGTTATGTGGGAAGGGAGCTATTGGTGTGGAAATAAAATTGCAAAGTACTGGTAAAAGGAATTCCAGTAACACATGGCTAGGTGCACTGGCTGCAGTGATATAACTCAAGAAACATTAAACATTCAAATTGGCGTTAAACATTACTAATCAGAAGCTCCTCCACAATTTCTCAAAGAAAATCTTCCTTTATACTGAAACAAATGATTTTGTGTAAGAAAAATATACAGTAGTTGATAACAAAGGCAATAGGCTACAGTCTTAGAAACAGTGTTTGGGGATTATCATGGCTGTTGTGCCATGGAAATCAGTTATAAGTTATACCAATATGTTGGGGATAGACACTGTTTGTTAAGGACATTGGTCCATGTTCAGTGTGACAATTAGGGTAAAAGTGAAACCTACATTATAAATTGAGACGTACAAACATATATAGTCCATGCTTTTATGAAACAGTTTAAGAAGAATGAATCAGAAAATAGTTCTTAAAAGTTTCTGAAAAGCATTGTGGTAACACTGTAGTACAGTGTTAGATACTTATATATGAAATGAAACCTTTGACTGGTTTCATATACTACATACATGCGCTAGAACTACGTGTAAAAGCAAATTTAATGCAAGATCTATTAGGAAGCAAGTGATAACCTAATAGACTTGCTTTGAATCTGATCTGTATCCAGACTTACACAATCACATGGTAACAGCAATGGTAGGTATTCGTTGACAATATTTTTCCCTCCCGGGTTTTTACAGTGTGTTGAAGTAATGTTTATCCTTATTTATGTCAATTAAGTTTTCTCGGAGATTTTGGTTGATTACTTGTCTATTTAGTGATACAAGTGAAAGACCAACTTATCATGGAGTTGTAGATTTTTGTGTTTGTTTCTCAACCCTTGGAGAGCAAAAATGTGCCCAACAGACATTTTCAGTCTAGAAATAAGTCCCATATCAGAGCAATCCCAAGTTTGCTTATGGCCAGTAAGTCTTAGTAAAGCAGGCAGTATAGATCAAAGATCACACTTCAGGTTTTGTGCTGTATGATCTCAATCTACACTGGCTGCAAAGGAAACGATAGTTTTTTGAAATATGCTTTAACCTTTACTAAACAATCCCTGGTTTTTACGACCCTGAGATAGAAGCCTTTTGAAAACATTGTGGGAAAAGGAGAAAATGCTGGTAACCAGCATGCTGGTTTTGTCGTCTGCAAATGCTTTCAATTTGGACCAGTCTAAAATTTTGTCGTCTGGTAAAGAGTCAAGAGATAAAGAAACAATTAACTCTTTCCAAGATAATAAAATTTTAGGTTAATCATATTGAAAGCAATTGCAGATGACAAACCTGGTCAAACCAGGGTTTTCTACTCCCAAAAGATTAGAAAACATTGCAGGAAAAGGAGAAAATATTAGCATTTTCTCCTTTTCCCATGATGCTTTAAAAGCCCTCTTCAAGGTCGTCATGGGATTATATGTTGAGTGGTCAAGTGGGAATTCTTTTTCATTTTTATTATTTTTCACAGGAGTGTCCTTGGGCAAGACACTTCAGAACCCCAGCCTAGTATTGGTTAAACCCAGGAAAACGAATGTGTGAGCTGTCGCCGTGATATGACAAATAATGTTGAAAGTGGCATTAAACACCATTCAAACAAACAAACAAATCATTTTTATTAAGCTAATGAAATGGTTCTCATTAAATTATTGAAAGACTCAATAAATTTGAGTTTTAAAGCAAATCTTTTTCATCCATTTTATGCAATATTATGTTGTAATTATATTTATTTAGAACAGTAAATTAAGCTTTTACCATTTCCAAACAGTAATTGAATTTGTTTTCTTTTGTTTTCTTTTCAGAATCTTGAGCAAGCCCAGAAAGGTGGTAAGTATATCACAACAATGAAAGAAGATCAAATGTTGATCCATGATTCCTTCCAAAGTCTAGTTTGTTTCCAGATCGAAGGATTTTTTCTTTGATATGATGTGTAAAACAAAGGTGTCGATAATGAAAGGATGCAGTCATGTTTATGTCTGTACAAGTGAATGGTATCTAATGGTGGGGGGAGGGTGGAAAGAAGAAAAAAAAAAAAATACGGTAAAAAAAAGGTATGTATGTTCCCTGAAGTTACATTACAATTGGCCAAGGTTAACTGAATGCCCAGAAATGTGGTATTGTGCACAATAGATTTCTTCATGATGTTCTTAAATTATGTCAACAAAAACAATTTACTGTTGTGACCCAAAATACCCCCCTACAGATAACTTCTTTTGTCTTGCAAATCACTTGTGAAAACATTGTGGCAAAAAAGGAATTACTCAAGATTAGTAATTTCTCTTTATGCCATGTTTATTGATGGATCAAACCTGAGTGACAAGTATGTGTTTCCACTAATCATTGATATTAAATGCTCTCCCAAAGTGACTCAATACATGAAGTTCTGTTTGGCAAATAGTTACTTTTATGGCATTTGTTACAGTAACAGAATGAGGCCTGCTGCTCATAAGACAGGGCTACAGGCTTATATAGTAGACATATGGGTCATGCTGTGTGAAAATGGTCTTCAGCGCATCTGCAAAATGTACCGACCTAGGTCTGGGCAATATAGATTTTATGGATCCATAATTATATGATGACTTGCTTGGTATAATGTATCATGCAGATGCATTAAACCTCCTATTGCTAGAGTGCCACTCATATATAGCTGTATTAGCAAAGTTTTATCTTCTTAGTCCATTACTTGTGAGTCTACTTGTCCTTCCAACTTTGTCAAGAGCTAACTCTGTACAAGCACAGACTATCTAGTGTATTGTAAGTTAAAATTTGAAAATTATGTTGAAACTGGAACATGTCCTTCTGTTGGTAATGACTGATGATAGTTTGCACCTATATGGTGCTGAAAGTAGTGAAAAAAAGGTGAACTTTGAATCTAAAATGAAAAAGAGAAAACACAACATTCATGCATCTAAAGTGAAAGAAGAGAAAAGATCAAACTCAGTTGATTAAAGAAAGAAGAAAAAGGATGAAGCTTGGAAGAGAAAAGTGTAGTGAAAGAAGAAATCGAAAAAGCATCAGGAACAGAGAATCAAGGAAGCTATCTTGTGATATAGGAATTCCAGACCTGTCCACTGCTTTTTGCTGGTACATTGTTTGTCTGTATGTTAAATTTGAAGTCAATCGAAGCTGAATTGTTGAAGGATAAATGCAGGACAAGAAAATGATGACCAGCAGAGATTTACAGTTTTCAACATACATCAGTGACTGATACTATGACCACCTTTGTATTTTTAGTCTTTTCCATCTACCAGATTACAAATATTCTAGGGGTTTGAATAGATGTCAAGTTCCACTGAAGTCAATAGTGTTGCAGTTTGATGAACAGATAGACAGGGCATATCAATAAATGAAGTGACATTGTCGTCTAGTTTCATGGAACAGATGGATGAAAATCAGATTTTTATTAATGCTATGCTCCTTACATAATGACAAAGTTTTAGATATGTCAAAATTGAGAGCTTTTGCAGAGGACAAGTTGAATGTATGGCAACAGATAAAATTTGTCTATCATAGGATAGAAAATATTGTGGAAAAAGGAGTAATTGTTGGTTACCAGCATTTTCCGCTTTTCTCTCAGTGTTATCATAAGCCGTCTTCCTCAGGGTTGTTAAAATTTGTGATTGTGTGGTAAAGAGTTAACTCCTTTGCATAAAGTATCATAATAGACTTGTCCTTATTAAAAAGTATTGAAAGAAAACACATTTAATGCTTTATCAAAAAATGGGACTGGTCTTTGAGAAAGCAGAAAACATACTGGGAAAAGTAGAAAAATGCTGGTTACCAGCATTTTCTCTTTTGCCTACTATGTTTTTAAAAGCTGTCTTTGTTAGGGTCGTTAAAACTTGAGATTGTGTGGTAAAGGGTTAATCCTTAGAATAGAATATCCAGTGATTGATTTGACCTTGTTTAAACAGGAAAAATAGCTGACATTATGTTAAGGTTGTGTTGACCACAATATACCACAAAGTAGTGGACAGTATAGATTCATGATCAGACTCCATTTTCTTTGCAGTCTGTTCTTAATTTATACTGAAAAAGCACTCTTTGTCTGGTGTTTTCATATCTCAATGATGGCCAATAAGTATAGAAGAGAATTTGTTTTGTAAAGTTTATAAACATTTAGAATACAATACATGGCTCCTAAGGCAAGACACTTTTGAGTCCCATCTTGGTAAAAGTGGAACCCTGGATGCACATAAATAAGTTAACCATCTCTTTGATATGTATGATATAGTTTTAAAAGCAGCATAAAACACAATATATTTAATTAATCAAAATACAACTACTCTGATTTTGATGAATGACTAAGTAGATGAAGGTAGGACTTGAGGTATTGTCAGTCAAAGGTTTTGTGGAGTTGGGTCAGCTACATACAGGAATTTAAGGTAGTACCTTCCTGATGGAAAACAGCTGTTTCCACTATAATAGTATCCTACAAAATTTGCTCTGATTAAAAATGAGTATTATTGTTCTACTTTAACCGAGCCACTTTTTCCTTTTTTTCCTTCTTAGAATTATCATTTATAAACCTAAAACCACTATATTCTCATTACAAAAAGAGATAATAATTACCTCCCTTTTCATGAAACTAACAAAAGTATCAACAAATAATTTCAAGATAGACAATAAAGGAATTTCTGGTTGGTTTGAAATGTGCAAAAATATTATATCAGTATAAATCCTTGTTTATCAAATTTTTTTCCATTTTGCACTAGACGCCTTAGGATGGTAATACCTTAAACCAGGTTGTCACAAGTTTGAATCCTTAGCTTGGCCAATTTCTATCAGAGGATTGATGATAGTCATTGCAACAGATTTTATTGGTCTCTCACTATTTATCACTGTTTTTAGGATGGTTATGTGGGAAAGCAGCTCATTGGCCTGCAAAGTACTGCTAGAAGAAATTCCATGAAAACATGGATAGGTGCACTGGCCACTGTAATGCAAGTAAAATTTTGAAAACTGCTTCAAACACCATTCAGTAAATTGATCTGTCAATAGCTTGATGTTTTCAGTATGGAATATGCTCTATGGTACTATGCACATTGTTACGGGAGACCACTTCTTCATGCGTGGCTTCATCCCGGTTTAAATACAATACCTAACAGCTGCGTTGGGGAGAATTCTCTTTAGCTCAGTGGTTATGGTGTTGGCCTTTTGTCCGGGAGTTCTAGGTTCGAATCCTGCCCGGTCCCTGTACTGTAAACCAGGAAATGGTTTCGTGCATTTTAAGTTAGCGTCTTTCACGGCAGGGTTTGATCCGCAAAAGTAATGTGCCGCGAATCACTCGCTTGTCATGAAAATGCAAACTTTAGTTGCCAGGAGAAGTTTGTCTTTGGAAAACTTACCAGAAGATGTGTATCCATTTACCTATTTTCTACCATACAAGGGAAACAACTTTTTTGAAATAGGGTTTCAGTGAACAGTTTATTTCTTCTACTAGTACAAATCACTATGTATCGGCATTTTGCCAAAAGAGCCACTACTGCCCAAATGTTCTATTAATCCAAGTCAACAATAGTCGACCTTAACACAGTTCTCAAAATATTTACCCAAAACTGTTCACTCACGTAATGGTAGAAGACCGATGGTCAGGTATTGTGTAATTATGTGAGATTAAAAATGTTCAACATACTGAGCAAGTATGCATTTCCTTCAAGGCGTGTTTTGTTTTGCGGGATTCACGGCCTCCTCAAGTCAGCTAAAGTAAAAAGTCGCGTGAATGCTTGGATGTATGAAAACGTGAACATTTTTTGACGTGAACTTTTCCTGGTTTACAGTATATCTGCTATGCATTTGTTCATTTGTTTCTTTGTTACAGACTTTGTTTGTAAGATGGGGGCTCATCCGGGATTGGCTATTGAGCCATTAATCCCATTTGTTGCCCAAAAACAGACTTTCTGCCTAATAAGGCTTTGAGTCATCCATAAATGATGACTTTAAGAGGGTGTGTTATGGGAGACCACTCCTTCATGCATGGCTTCCTCCTGGTTTAAATATGATACCTAACAACTGGGTTAGAGAGAATTTTCTTTAGCTCAGTGGTTATGGTGTTGGCCTTTCATCCGGGCGTTCTAGGTTTCAAATTCTGCCCGGTTCCTGAATTTCTACAATGCATTTGTTCATTTGTTTCTTTGTTACGGACTTTGTTCGTAAGAACATAAAATAAACTGTTTAGGATGCATACAGTGTTGATAAATGATGTATTGTCCACTTTTTTTAAGGTCTTTCACTGTTTACTATAGACAACATAATTATAGACATCAAAATTGAACAGATTTGCAGACGACAAATTGAATATAGTGCAAAGGATAAAAAACATTGTTGGAAAAGGAGAAAATTCTGGTTACCAGCCATTTCTCTTTTTCCCAAAAATGTTTCCAAAACCCTGTTTCCTCCAGCTGGTTAGAAAATGAATGAATGAATGGATGAATGAATGCTTATCTCTTTACCAAACAAAACTGTAGACTCAGGGCTCCAGATAAGAGAGAGTGATGGTATTCTAAAGTCATTATTTCTCTTCGAAGCCCTATGTTGTGGGTACTCGTTAGAATCGTCTCTAATGAGTACCCACAGCATAGGGTTTAGCAGAGAAGAATTAATATTTTCAATTTTGAAATCAAAATCACTCCCTCTGTCTGGAGATCTGAAGACTTACCCAAATTTAAAGCATTTGCAGACAACAATTTATTTATGGCTTAAATGATGGAATTAGTCTTTCATAGAGTAGAAGACATTGTGGGATACAGGAGAAAATGCTGATTTCCTAAATGTTTCTAAAGGCTTCCTTCTTGGGTCGTTAAGACTTGGGCTTGTGTGATAAAGGGTTGAGTGATAAAGGAGGGATGAAAGATTTTGACTGTATGTCATGATAACACTATGGATGGTCGTTGAAATTCATGCCAGAAGATCAAAGAATTTATGCTGGAACATACGATCAAGTGTGGTTGTTCATTTGCAGGACCACTCAAGAAGAAGAAGTTACCGGAAGAAAATTGTGTGGTGGTTGATCTTACAGAGAGAACAGCTAAATTAGTGAAAATTCTGAAAGATGTAGATCAGCCAATTATTGGTGAGTAGGCACACTGTAAGTCACATGTAGTTTGGTTCCATATTGACTCTTTACCACACTCTGACGACTTTTAACGACCCTGAGAAAAGGGGTTTTGAAAACATTGTAGGAAAAGGAGAAAATGCTGGTAACCAGCATTTTCTCCTTTTCCCACAATGTTTTCTATCCTATCAAAAACAAACTACATTATTTAGGCCACATTCATATTGTCATCTGCAAATGCTTTCAAGTTAGACAGCTCAAAATTTTTCTCATGTGGTGAAAGGTTAACTCGTTACCACACCACAAATATTCCGACTTGTCAAATATCAAAGCTGCTGCAGATGACTAATTAGGTGTGGCTTTAACGATGAAATTTATTTCTAAATGGTAGAAAACATTGCGGGAATAGGAGAAAATGCTGGTAACCAGCATTTTCTCCTTTTCCCACAATGTTTTGTTCAAAAGGCTTCTTCTTCAGGACCGTGAAAACAAAGGATTGTTTTGGTAAGGGGTTATTGGGGCTGTTCAGTTTTTTTCAGTCTCACCAAACTTTAAACTGATTTACCACTGAATAAAGTGAGACTATAACTTGTAATCCATCAGAAAAGAAGAAAAAAGAAATGTAAGCAAAAAACATTTTTCAGGGGTTTTCAGTGGGCTAAGTAGTCTCTTAACTCTTCACCACATGACAAAATTTCAGACAGACTGAAATTGGAAGCATTTCCAAAGGACAGAGTAAATGTGGCATAAGTAATGGGATTTGTCTGTAAAAGGTAAGAAAACCCTGTTGGAATAATAGAAAAGGCTGGCATCAGCATTTTCTCCTTTCCCACATTGTTTTCTCTCAGGGTCGTTAAAACTCGGGATTGTGTTGTAAAGGGTTAAGGTATTTCTAGATTTTGCGCCAGAATTTTGCAAAATCTTGTAGGCATGTCATGTGATAAGTAGGATGCTTCAATTAAAGCTGTGGTTACATCATACGTAGTTGACCATGGTGGGAAATGACCGTAGATGGCAGTAGTTGAATGTATTAAACATAGTTGACTGTAGTTACACACAGCAAACTGTAGTTCAATATAGTAATGAATGCAGTTTTAATTTATAGTTTGCCTGTAGTAAGCGCATAATTTTTTAACATGATTGTGCAAAAAATTGTTATGGCTAACTACTATAATATGACCTTACTGTGACCGTTGTTTGGACATAGTTGACCATAACTAACCGTAATTGACCCTACTTAACGGTAGTGTGTTTTATGTGTTCAGCTGCGGTCATTCCCCTTTACGGTCAACTACATAACATGTGACCATTGTGAAAGGACAGTGACTGCAGCTTACTCGTACTGATTAGGTGCAACCACAATGATTTCTTGTTGCGTAACACAGTTGACCTTAATTTACCATAATTGTGGGTACTTAGGCCGTAGTTTATACATAGTGTAACATAGTTAATCTTTGTTAGACATAGTGATACCCTATTCAACCCTAGCCATTTTTCTCGCAGTTGAATGAAGTTAATTGTACTTACATATAGTCCATCCTACTTAGACTTTCTATATTTCCTTCTTTTGCCAATTTTGAACCTACTTTGAATTTACTTCAACCAAATTGACCGTATTAACACTACGGCAGACTACATTTGAAGTGAACTATGCTGTGACCGTTAATATGACCATAGCTTAAGTTAGACTGTATTAAGAAAACTTTGATGTGTCACAGAAATAGACGTAGTTCTGTATACATGGATGGATACTCGTATAGAAAAAAAATGCAAATTACCCATTACTGATTTTTTGTGTACGGAAATGTTTGCGAATGCAAGACACTCGATATTTGTTGTTATACTTGTTGTAAAATATGCAAACAGAAAAGTTTGTGAATTTTTCAAATTCGCTAAATCACAAAAATTTCCATGTCACAAAAATTTCCACTTATACACTAGTTTAAACTTGGAATTGCTTGGTAAAGGGTTAATTCTTCATTTCCATTCTTTTGTTTCTTTTAGGCTTGGAATTTATAACAGAGTTCCAGAAACCCAATAAAGCGTCTATGGCGAGGTATGTGTGCAATTTATGTCAGTCTAGATGTGATGAGGCGGCCATTGTACCACATCTAGTGGGAGTAAAGCACAGACTGAAATACTTTGTAAGTGACCTTTTCATGCCAACTCACTGTAAATGTAAAACTGTCTGCTTAACTCTTTACTACGTGACAAATGTAGACGCATCCAAATTGAAAGCGTTTGCAGATGACAATATAGATTTGGCTCAAATGATGGAACTTGTCTTAGTTATGCTAGAAAATATTTTGGAAAAAGGAGAAAATGCTGGTTACCAGCATTTTCTCCTATTTCAAAAATGTTTTCTAAGACCTCTTTCTCAGGGTTTTTAATACTCTGGATTGTGTGATAAAGGGTTTACTTATTGTATGGAATGAGGTTATGTGTTAAAGGTAGTACCATCCTAAATGAAAACAGCTGTTTCCACTATAATATTATCCTACAAAATTTGCTATGATTAAAAATGAGTATTGTTGTACTATTTTAACCAAGCATTTTTTTCCTTTTTTTCCTTCTTAGAATTATCATTTATAAATCTAAAACCACTTTATTCCCATTACAAAGGGAGATAATAATTACCTTCCTTTCCAGGAAACTAACAAAAGTATCAACAAATAATTTCAAGATCTACATCAAAGGAATTTCTTGTTGGTTAGAAATGTGCAAAAATATTATATCAGTATAAATCCTTATGTATCAACTAATAAAAAATTTTATACCATGTTGCACTAGACGCGTTAGGATGGTAATACCTTAAGACCACAAATAATTATTTTTCATAAAATGCAGTGGTTAACTCGTTACCACACTTCAAAATTTTAGACTTGTCCATATTGGAAGCATTGGCAGATAAAGGATTCAGTGTGGTGAAAGCTTGAAAAAAATCTCTTGTTCTTAGGCATACAGCATAAAGCTACCAAACTTAGCTTGTTGCTTATTTAGTGGAACTCTACCAAGATTATTTAAATTATAGCCCTGGGGTCAAGATTGGCCCTGTCATGGGATGGGATCAGAAATGGCCCCACAATGAGTCACAAGTTTTATTTAATTTTTGAGTGATTGATTGATTGATTGTATGGTATTTAACGCCATTTTCAACATTATTTGATTTATATCTTAGCAGCCAGTGCGCCTATCCATGCTATCCTAGAGTTTCTTTATGATATTTTTCCAAGCCACTGGCTGCTTTCCCACATAGCCGTTGTCGAAACAATGGTAAGCAGTGAGAGAGGAATGAATCCTGTTGCACCGACTATCATCAATTCTTGGAAAGAAATTGGCAGAGCTGGTGATCAAACCAGTTACCCCCTCTCAAGTCCTGTAAGCTACGACTGAGCTACCGGGGCATGGCTTATATAGTGAACATTTTAGAAATATTCCTGTGCCTAACTGTGAGAGTTACAGCTTTAATATTTTGCATGTATTTTCATATAGAAGGCCTCTACCAATATTGTTCAAATTATACCGCTAGAGTCAAAATTTTGTACTTGTCCAAATTTAAAGCATTTGCAGATAACATATTCAATCCAACTCATTTGATAGGATTTAGCACTGAAAGGGAAGAAAACATTGTGGGAAAAGGAGAAAATGCTAGTTATCAGCATTTTCTCCTTTTCCCACAATGTTTTCAAAGGCCTTCATTTAAAACCCATTTAAGCTCAGAATTGTTTAGTAAACGGTTGAACTATAAGAGATTTCTTGATATGCAGCCTGCTTTGAACATATTTCAGCAAGCAAAGAGGCCTGAAATTTATGACCATTTAACCAAATACTCCTCCAAAAAGAAGAAAACAGAAGTAAATCAAAGTGCTGAAGAGCTAGCTCAGGGTGTGGAGAAGGAAGTTGGGAGAGCTGAGATCAAAGTCAAAATAGAGGTTGGTGAGTCACAGGAAAGTGTGAAACTGGAGATGGAAGCTACATCACAGGAACTGAAGGAAACTGTGGCTAGGTTGGAGAAAAAGTTCCACAATAAAGGTACCTATAGAAGCTTTTTGCATTTTTATACCTCCCACCTACAAAGTAGAGTGGGGTATAGTGGTTTCACCATGTCTGTCTGTCTGTTCGTCTGCCTGTTTGTCCGTCGATCTGTCCAGGTCTTCGTTTCTCTGCTCTAACTCAAAAGCTGTTTGACCTTGGACCCTGAAACTTTATACAAGTGTGCTCATGACCCAAGGACGTGCCTTGTTGTTTTTGGGTCACAAGGGTCAAAGATCAAGGTCACAGGTGAACTTTGTATGAAAATCGTTTCCATGGTCTAACTCAAAAAGTGGTTTGACCCAGGACCCTAAAATTTAATGAAGTGGTGCTCATGACCTAAGGAGGTGCTCTATTGTTTCTTGGTCACATGGGTCAAAGGTCAAATTGACAGGTGAACTTTGTTTTGAAAATAATTTCGGTTCTATGATTGTGCTGCTTCAGTGACAAGGTGCTGGTGGTGGGCATTTGTCCGCTTTGCAACAGTTCTAGTTTTACCAAGGATCATGTTCACCTTCCATTCTAAATTGGATTCTTAGTCTTATCCTTAAGAATTGTACATTTCAAAATAATAAAACTTCTGATTGGCTAAGCCAAATGGCTTGTTAAATGACTTTGCCTAGTATGATGCATTACAAAGATGTGTTAAACCGGTATTTCCCAGAGCACTGCTTAAATTGATAATAAAAGAACAATATTTGGTACTTCATACACTAGAAAATGAGTTAAAGTACGAACTGCTGCCTCTATTAAGACCACCTGTGGTACTTTGAAATTTGATCTTATTGGCTGGGTGTTCTGATTTCAGGGTTTCTTCCTCCAAGATTTTGAATTAAACCTTGAATCTGAATGGGCAAAGTGATTTGTGTTACATAGGGGAGCCCATGGCCACACATGAAAATCACAGAAATGTTTTCATGTTCATTGAAAAGTTAATATGTTTCTTGAATTTTGTCCATAAATCGACATGTAAGAGCATGTCAGTTTATAATTGCCTATTTAAACACTAACAGCCAGATATGTACATAAGTTAACAAATGAATCTGAAGACTTAATAATTTATTGTAACTGATAGAACTTGTAATATTGCCTATTTTGATATGCTTCTTCAATTTTTTTAAGTCTCCAGAACTTGTATTCCTTGTCGCAAGCCCAGTAGTTATCTCTATTTAAGCAGTCTTTTGTGTATGTGGTAAGAAAATGAGCGAGGCTTTGATGTTACTACATCAGATGCATTGCCAGTTACTTAGACAAAACATAATGAGAATAACAAATGAGAAATTAAAGCCTGAATATATCACTAGGCACTGCATCACTGAAATGTGCTTCCGCTAGTAATGATTGGTGCATTTGATTTTATTTTATATTTTGCCAATGACCTATGATTTAACTTTCTGTTCCTTGTAAGATTTGTATCTATGGTTATTTTCATTTTTTGTTTTTGTTCTTCACAACCAGATAAGCCTGAAGAGGGGCCACCAATAAAGAGGTCACGATACCATGAAGATTATGATGATTATTATCCTAGGAGGCCACCACGTGACTATCGGTAAGTGTTATAATTGTCGTATTTAGCCAGTTCCTGTCTCTAGGTTCTTGTATTGTTTTCCCACAGCTATTGACCCTTTATCATACAATCCCATGTTTTAACAACCCAGAAGAAAGAGCGCTTTTGAAAACATTGTAGGAAAAAGAGAAAATGCTGTTTACCAGCATTTTCTCCTTTTTCCACAATATTTTCTACACATCTTCTCCTTTTTCCACAATGTTTTCTACCCTATTACAGACATGTTTCACCTTTTGAGCCAGATTTAATTTGTTGGCAGTGCTTCATTCTGCCAATATTGGCTGAGTTTTGTCATTTGGTATTGAAAGGAACGTTTTATCAAATAAATACAATAATACTGTTTGTAGATTATAATAGACACCAACATTATGTGCGTGTACACCTCTCTTTCAGCCGCAAGTACCCCCCACCTATTGAACACTACCTGGATGATTATAGAAGAAACCCTTATGGTTCCGCCTACAGAGACAGATTCGCCTACAGATATATGGACCCCTACTATGAAAGGTGAGAAGGGATACATAGAGGGAGTAATTAAAGGGTTTGAAATGTATGGATAGTACGAAGTGGTCTGCTTCACCAAAAGATGTTTATTAGGGTTGGAAGAAATTGTTCACAGAAACCGATGCTTAAGGTACTCATATGGGTTGTCACATTGTGGGTTGTCACATTGTGAATATTTTAATACCTTTTGGTTGTAAGTCTACAACAAAATATGGATCATATAATTGAATTGGTCTTTGATGTTGTAGAAAACACTTTTGGAAAAAGAGAAAATGCTTGTTACCAGCAGGTGGGCCGATGATCGACTATAGTCGAAAGTCAGTTGATTTTTGCTTACGATTGCGATAATCGATTGAGAAATCCTGGAATCGATTGCAGTCGGTATCAGAACTGAATTCTGGTTTTTAGCACTTGGTTTTGGGACTAATGTTCAACCTACTCTTGGGTTCAACATGGTGGACAACAAACACGAAAATTGGCCGGAAAATTGAGTAAGAAATTTTAGTCCGTGGTTGTCTTGATGAAACTTGACATGTCGGCAAGGGACTCATTTTACCCTTGACCCCGGGTTTTGATGCTTCAAAATTTGAATTGACCTGTCTTTGACGCTAAAAAATATCAGCCTAAATGTTAATCTGACGCATGAAATTATTGTCTAAAGCTTCATATAAATTAGCTGGCATGCATCAGGCAGAAATATGGGCTTTAATAAACACGATCAGTATCAAATGCAAAGGACACACATGGCTCTGTTTATCACAGGTACCGTAATCAGGCTGGCAAGTCATTTATAAAAACGTAATAAAGGTATTAACCCTCTTATCTAGTGTGAAGTGACAGACTTTAAAGTTACCTGCTATTCTAAATGACAAATTCATCTCAAATCATGTGGTAATACTTCTCCAAAAATTAATTAACATGAAAAATAGATTGCCATAAAAAACCGTGAAAACCTGTGACACTATAATGATCAGTGTGGCATCGTCTGATCAGAGGCACTTCAAACTGTCTTCTCATCTTTAATAATGAACTTCAACAGTGAATTTACACAAATCTCTGAATAAAACAATTAGTGGACACTAAAATCTCTGTTCATGAGTGAATAAATGGTTGTTTTATGAAATGAAAATATGGGGGGGGGGAATTTAATGATAATGTATTATCTTTGATTTTTAAGTTGGAATGCGAAGCATCCCAACTTAGATTTAGCAAAACCGGAAAATGAAAACAGAATAATTCATTCCGGGTACCCGAAGAACACAACACAAGGATATGAATACACCAGGGACTGGTTTTCATCTCAACTTGCCATGGACGACCCGTTTGTAATAACCGAAGATAATAATATGGGACATGTATTACTTTCGGGACAAGTATGCATAAATAGCCATCAAAACCTTAGTAGACTTGTTTTTAAAAGATTCAAAAAGAAAGTAAAGACAGCGTATGAATATGTCGCTGTGCTTCGGTGTTTGCTTATTTGGTAATCACGTGATCTTTATTTCTCAGAAAACAAGTTTCAGTTTCCAAACGGCCTAGTTTCACTTTCTAAACGGCCTTATTGCACACTTTAAGAAAATATTTCAAATACATTTTGTCAATAATTTTGTTAAAAACGACATTGAAGGGAGACAAAGTCTTGTGAATATTTATTAACATGAAAAACTCTTTCGATTAAAACTATTTGCATTTCATTACTTCCCTTAATATCGCGAAATCAAGTATGTACAGTGCGCATTGACTTCATTTGATAGTTGGTGGATGCACAGAATCATCTTGGGGTTAAGTATACAGTTTTAGTATCGATGAATTTTTTTATTTTGTATCGTGAACAATAAATATCGAGTCGATGTATCAATCGTCGCGTGTATAAAGGTTCCAGGAATGAAGTTTTAGTTTGCGACTGGCGTGAAAATTGTGTCTCGAGAGGTCACTGTATAAAAACTAAACTGCCGATTTCAAGAGCAGTAGCGTTTACTTGATTTCACGTGATTTATTATTACTAATTGTATTTTCTTGAAACTCGGAGTATATGTTCACTATCGAAACAGCAACTTATGCCATCAATGGAAATAACTCCAAATGCATTTTGTAAGAATTTTGTCCCTTTTTCGATTTAGATCTTTTTCATTATCCAGCACCCACAGCCGAGCGTGGCACCAGCATGCGGCGCTCTTGTTACTGTTTAAGCCTGTACTTTCTGTCTGTCTGTCCACAGTTGACTTGCAGACTGAGTCTCTATTAGTATACATCCAATTTTTAGGCAGCATAGTACATGTTAATAGGGGTCAGCTATAGTTGTGCTTGTTGCAGCAGTAGCTCCTTGGCTTAAAACTTCAAAATCACAATTTAAGGTTTGTCAAAAGTCTTGATTTGAATGATCTTCGCAAATCCATTTTCTCTGGAATGATCGGACCATATCTTAACAGTGTTGCACAACTGTTTATCTATATCGGATATGATTTTCATGCCCCACATCGAAAGATCGGAAGCATATTGTTGTTGAGCCCGCTTGTGGTGAGTGAGACATAGCGTTACAATGTCGTTTTGGCGTCCATCTGGTAAAAACTTAGCATTTCCCTATTACTCCAAAATTATTCAAGTTACATTGAACAGTGCTCATATTTTTCATGTAGACACCTTTCGTCAATATGCACCTTATGAGGGTCGCATGTCCTAGACCAAAGTCAACTTTTAACCCAGATCATGGTAAGAATGTACTTCCTGTTAATATGCATATAATGAGGGTCACAAGTCCAATGTCAATGTCAATATTTTGATCCTTTCTTCAAAAGTTATCACAGAAACTTAACATTTAAATAAAAATGTTCATATTTGGTACGAAGGTAACAGTCATGGATAGAGATCTGCTCGTGACAAGGTCATAGTAATCTGACAAGGTCGAAGTCAAACATCAAAGCCATTCACCAGATAATTGGCTGTTACAGAGGCATTTGTTTTTCACAAAAAAAGGTCTTGTTTTGCAAAAAATATCATGGTCGAAAGTTAGCAGGCATGTGCTTGAAGTTCAGGTTGTAAACTCTTCCAAAATATCACATTTTCTTTTGTTTTCCGTGTGAAAAATTGTCAGATGTCCGATCAGGTTTCTCAAAATTCCTCACTTTCAGCCATGTAATATGAAAATGTTTCACTTTGAAGCAAACCACTCTAATCACCAACGAAGCAATCTTTCATTTCAAATAAACTGAGGTATCTATAGACCTCATGAAAAGTAGGAATACCATAAGAAAGAAAGGTTTCAAAGACATCGTTAAAAAAACATAGAAAGAAACAAGTTTGTATTGCATTTACCGCATTCCAACTTAGCAGTGCTTTCAGTGCTTTGATTAAAGTTCAAAACGTAACATCTTTATGAACTTAATATTATGTAGACAAATTTTTCAAAGCAAAAAGGCATTTTCAGTTAAATGGAGAAACCGATTGTACAATCGATAACTAGTTGGTTATAAAGCAATAATCGATCGTGATTTTAAACCAATTGCCCAACACTATTACCAGCATTTTCTCCTTTTTCCAGGATGTTTTCTTCAGGTTTCTTTCTCAGAATAACTGAAACTTGGGATTGTGTGGTAAAGGGTTAAATTTCAAAATAAGACTAAGAATATAATTATTTCTGTTAGAGCACTTAATTTACTGATCAAGTATACTCTTTACCAGGTGGCAGAAGTTTAGACTTTACCAAAACAAAATAATATTTGCAGACGACAAATTAAGTTTGACTCGAATGATTGGATTTGTCTTCAAAAGGGTAGAAAACATCGTGGGAAAAGATCAAATGCAGGCAACCAGACATGAAATTGTCTGGTAAAGAACCAAACCTTACACTATAATTGATAAGAGATTGAATGATTCATTGTATTGTGTTTAATGCTGTTTTTAACATTATATCAGTTATATCATGGCGGCCAGTGCACCTATCCATGCTTTCCTGGAGTGTCTTTTACTAGTACTCTGCAAATATTCTTTCCAGGCCCTGGCTGCTTTCCCACATAACCATCATCAAAACAATGGTTTGCTGTGAGAGAGGAATAAATCCTGTCGCATTGACTGTCATCATTCCTTGGAAAGAAATAGGCCAAGCCGGAAATCTTAAGTCCCTCTGTTCTCAAGTCCTGTTTGCTACTGAGTGAGCTACTGGGGCTCCACATAATTTATAAGAGAAAGAAATTTGTAAAAAATGGAAAATAGCACAAAAGAAAAATTTGTGTACTTACTAAAATTTTTTCTAGTTTTCTAGATACATATAATTCCCTGTAGCTGAGAAAATTGGAAACATTGTGGGAAAGAATAGCAGTTGCTTGTAAAAAACCATTGCTCCTTTTCTCACTAAGTTTATCATACACTTATATCAACCATAGTTTTCTTCAACTGTTGATCCCATGTCTAGTACTTGCTTTTAGTAGGTGTCTACCTTTTAACGAACAATTCCAAGTTTTCATGACTGAGGAATAAGGCTTTTGAAAACATTGTTGGAAAAGGAGAAAATGCTGGTGACCAGCATTTTCTTCTTTTCCAACAATGTTTCCTACCCTTTCAAGGGTTTGTCATTTTGGCAACATTTCTTTTGTGGTCTTCAAATGCTTTCATTTTGGACTAGATTATGATATGGCTGTGTAGTTAAGAGTTTAACCCTTAGGTTGGTAAAGGTGACTCAAGGACAGTGTAGATCAAGATCAGACTGCACAGAACATGCAGTCTGATCTTGGATCTACACTGTCTGGTAAGGAGATATTTACCCTCAAAAAGTAGCTTTGAAATAGCAAAATTTGTGTTTATACTCTCAGCTTGAAAGTTTTATTAAATTTACTTAACAGTTTAACGGCTAAAATTGTCTACACTGTAATGAGTAAAATGTTACTATATATAGGATGCTGATTGATGAAAGGAGAAGACTTGATGCCATGATGGAAAGAAGATACATGCTGACAGATCCGATTCTTGAGAGAAAACGGGTTGATGATATTGTAGCTCGACGCGAGTATCTTGAACGGCAGGAACAAAGACGAGTTGACGATATTCTAGAAAGGCGTCGGCGCCTGCAAGAAATGGATGTTGACTATGAAAGATTGAAAAGATTTGCAAGGTACGGTAACAAAAATGATGACATACAAGAGTTTATATCTTTGAAAAAGGTGTTTAATGCACCTGTGTGATGCAATATTACCAACCAAATCATGACATAAGTATGGATCCATAAATCTGTTTTGTCTACAACCAACTGAATCACACAGGAGAATGGCCCTGGATGTGCTGAAAATTTACAAATAGCAAAATGTTTTGAGCCATGTCAGCCTGTGTAGACTGCACAGGCTGGCATGGTTTGATACATTGAAGACTCTTTTCACAGAACATGACTCTTTATGTTTATACCCCCGCAAAACGAATGTTTTCGGGGGTATACTTGAATCAGCCTGTCTGTCCGTCCGTCTGTGTGTCCGTCCGTGTGTCCGTCTGTGTACAAAATACTAGTAATTTTGTATCGCGAACTCCTCCTACAGTTTTGCTGCTATTCTATTGAAAGTTTGTTGATACATTGATCGTATACTGAAATTTTGCAAGACGCAGTTTTCAATCATCTACTCCCTATGATTCAAGGGTAATCTCCCCTTGAACTTAGAAAAGTTTTTGTTAAATTTCCTGTTTCTGTCAAAGCGCTGGCGGGGGTATTAAGTCACATTCAGTGACAGCTCTAGTTTTACTTGCCTAGATTGAAAGGATTTGCAGACAACTCACTAAAAGTTGAAATGTAGCTGATGTGATGGCTTTATGACTGTGAGGGGTAGAAAACATTGTGGGAATAGGAGAAAATGCTGGGTACCCGCATTTCCCCATTTCTCACAGTGTTTAAAAGCCCTATTCCTCAAGGTCATTTAATTCATGGATTGTTTGGTATTGACTTAATATATTTCGATTTGTTTCTAAATGCTTTCTCCTTCAGGGTTGTTGGTCCACTCTTCACTACACAATCTGGATTTTTCACGACCCTAAAGGAATGCTGTTCTGAAAACCTTGTGGGAAAAGGAGAAAATGCTGGTAACCAGCATTTTCTCCTTTTCCCACAATGTTTTCTATCCTTCCCAAAACAAATTTCAATACTTCAGTTGCATTTATTTTGTCGTCTGCAAATGCTTTCAATTTGGACCAGTCCAAAATTTTGATGTTTGGTAAAGAGTTAATGCATCTCTGTGATACATGGTACGCAACAGACCATCACATGCTTATGCATCAATAATATTCACTGTTTGTAACAAACAACTTAATCATGATGTAGACTGGTCCTTGGAAATACAGAAAATTGACCAAAAGCAAAAAGTTTTGGCCCAGGTCAGCCTCTGCAGACTGTGAAGGCTGACTTGGGTCAATACTTTTCGCAGATGCACTAAGCCCCCTTTTCACAGAGCATGACTCATATTAATGCCCCCCTTCAACGAAGTGGGGGTATATTGCTTTGCTAATGTCGGTCGGTCCGTCGGTCGGTCGGTAGACCTTACCTTGTCCGGATGATAACTAGACACAGAATTGACCTAGGTTCGTCAAATTTGACACAGACATGCGTCTCGGAGTGTAGATGATCCCTATTGATTTTGAGGTCAATCGGTCAAAGGTGAAGGTCACAGTGACCGTCAACATGTTGATACATAGACCAAACCTTGTCCGGATGATAGCTAGACACAGAATTGACCTAGGTTCGTCAAATTTGGCACAGACATTCGTCTCGGAGTGCAGATGAACCCTATCAATTTTGAGATTAATCCATCAAAGGTCAAGGTCAGAGTGGCCTTCAACTTAATGATATTTAGACCTAACCTTGTCCAGATGATGACTAGACCCAGAATTGACCTAGGTCCTTCAAATTCTGTACAGATATTCATCTTGGAGTGTAGATGATCCCTATCGATTTTAAGGTTAATCCGTGAAAGGTCAAGGTCACAGTGACCACCAGATGATTCAGGGCCCGCGCTGCCGTTCGCCACTTGAGCCATTTGCTCAAAAAAAATTAAAGTGTCTCAAAAATCATCATGTGGCTCAACTTGTAGCTCCAACATTTTATTCCTGTATTATCGGGGACATAGTAAGCATCAAAGTTGACTGGGAAAAAGCGGAAGTCGAACGCGCGTGCCGAAAAGAAAATCGATAACCCAGTCTGTTTATCGGCAACTGTTTACAGTCTTGTATGTATACACACGGCGGTGTGTATAATTATGCGAACTGTTGACTGATTATCACGTTTAACAATTGAAGTGGGCTATAAATCAAAAAGATGACATCGATATTTCCCAATCAATTCTTTTGATATCAGTTTATGAACCGTGCCACTTCCTGTATCAATGTGGCAGTAGGGGGGCATGACTGTTTTACAAACAGACATCTTGTTTAGTGCTGTATCAGTGGAAATGAAAGTATTTTTACAGAGCGAGTGATGCAGATGAGTGATAACCCACCAATTATTTATCTTTGTTCAGGGCAAGGCCTGCAGCGTCAATGGCCACAGCTACAAGGAGTGATGAAAGACCGTCAATGGAGGAGATGTTGGCTAGAAGGCGGGTAATTGATTATGGAAACAGACCAAGAGCTGATACAGACAAACCGAGAGCAATAATGGACCCAACACCTGTGGATTATGGACATGGATCCACAGTAAAATCTAAGCCAACAGCTCCGCCTGTTCCTAGGTAATGTCTTATTGTAAACCTTTCAAGTGTTTGGCCACCTCTTAACCCTGCACGGCACAATCCCTAGTTTTAACAACCCCAAGGAAGAAAGCCTTTTGAAAACATTGTTGGAAAAGGAGAAAATGCTGTTAACTAGCATTTTCTCCTTTTTCCACAATGTTTTCTACTCTTTCAGAGACAAATCCCATGATTTCAGCTATATATAATTTGTGGTTTACAAATGCCTTCAATTTGGACAAGTCTAAAATTCTACCTTGAGATAAAGACTTAAATTATTTAAATTATTTTTTTCTGGACTGTAGAACAAGATTGGATTACACAGAATTTGCAGTCTGATCATTGATCTACACTGTCTGCTACTTTGTTGCTAAATAAACAAAATAAATCTTTCAAGCTGGTAGTAAAAGGCCCAATATTTCTACTCCAAAGGTATATTTTGGGGAAAAATATCTCCGTATTGGACAGTGTAGACCCAAGATGAGACTGCACATTCTGTGCAGTCTGATCTTGATCTACACTGTCCGCAAAAGGTCACTGAGTCGTGCCTAGCAGCCTAAGGGTTAATTTGGTGCTTTAATCTTTTCCCAATTCCTGAACAGCAAATTTTAGACTCTTCAAAATCCAAAGTACATGCAGACAACAAATTCAAAATTGACAAAAAAGAACTAGAAGTCTTTGATAGTGTAGAAAATTTTATGGAAAAAGAAGGAAATGCTGGTTACCAGAATTATCTTCTTTTTCCTCAATGTTATCTAAGGCCTTCTTCCTCATTGCCATTAAAAATCAGGATTGTCAGGTAAAGGGTTAGGGCTTTTTCAGGGCTGAACTATAGCACTTTTTCAGCCTTCTTTTTCATAGTATAAAAATTGTCAGTTTTATTTTCCACTAAGCTTATGTTTTTGTGCACACATTATTAGATGTCCGGTCAGGTGGCAGGTGACATGGAAACTTGTTCATGGCTGTGGTGAATCATGTTGCCCCGAGCCGAAGGCGAGGTGACGACATGATTCGCCACAGCCATGAACAAGTTTCCATGTTCAGCTTTGGGCAACATGATTCACCACAGCCGTGAACAAGTTTCCATGTCCCCTGCCACCTGACCGTACAACGAATTTATTACACTGCAAAGTTTTACCATTCCAAAGTGTATTCAGCGAAATTTTCCTGTTTTATGGTGTCACAAAATTAAGTATGCTGAGGAAATAGAATTTACCTTCTGAGCGCCCCAATACATTGAAAACTGACGTCACTGGGAACTGACGTTACTGAAACCTTGGTAAAACATGCAGTTTGGTGCATAAAATTGATGATGTAACTGCGATAGACATTCGACATATTCTTATTCAAACATGGATTTAAACAACTTCAAGGTATGTCACTATGCATTTTAGTGATTTTTTTGGCAAAAGTAAATGACCACTAGTTGCCTAAAACCACCATTAGGTTATCCTTTTAATGTTATGCACAACATATGAGTTTCAAGACTTCACAATTTGCCTACCTGATGAATGGATGGCTTTAACATCCCCCCCCACCATGTATTTGTTTCAGAATGAAATCAAAGGATAATACATGCAACTATATTCATTCATTTTCAAAAATAATCCATTCTTTCCGTTTTAATGATAACCATCAAGGGAAACTATTAATAATAAATTATGGTGCAGGCCTCTCAGTATGTTTGTCTTTCTGGTGGCTCGTATAGATCGATCGGCGCTGTCATTTTGGATGTTGTGTTGAAAGTGTAGTTATGTATAAGGGCTTCCGAAAGGGAAACTGCTTTTACGTGGGTTTTGCCAGTGTACATGATATATATGTTCGGAGCATATTATCCAATCAGATCACGAGAAATTTCTTTGCAATATAATAATGTTCTAAGTACATTCCTCATTGAGCTTGCTAAAGCAGAAATCTTCTTGGTCAAGACATTTTTCTCTGATCGAAGTACATAACCTTGTAGATGATCAGGAATGCTGAACAAATACAATGTAAACAGATTGATAAAGAACCAATGAAAAACTCTTTTCGAAATTACTTTTTTAATTAGCTCAGCTGTTTTCGAGGAAGATGTGGAGGTACTGTAGTAGCCCTAGCGTCGTCGTCTGCATTGTCTTTGTGGGAAAACTATGACATTTTGTAATATCTGTAGTATTATTGAAGATATTTACTTCAAACATGGACAACTTGATAACTATTAAAAGGGGCAGGTGACTATCAAAGCATTTTTTACACAATTATGCTTGTTTTTCGACTAAAATTTCTCATTCAAAAAGAAGCACTTGCAGCCGAGCATTGGCACCCGCATGCGGTGCTCTTGTATTGATTTTAGTGATGCTTCCTTGTGCGCAATCTTTTCATAATTGTGTTTTCATGTATTAAACCTATAAATCTATTCATATGGATTATCTTTATTTTACAAAGATACTTTCAAAGTTTTCTGTATTAACTCTTTACCGCACAATGCCGACTTTTAACAACCCTTGGAAAGAAGCCGTTTGAAAATATTGTTGGAAAAGGAGAAAATGCTGGTAACCAGCATTTTCTCCTTTTCCCACAATGTTTTCTACTCTATCAAAGACAAATTCCATCATTTGAGCCGAAGTTGAATTATCATCTGCAAATGCTCTCAATTTGGACAAGGCTAACATTTTGTCGTCTGGTGAAGGGTTAAATCTGGTTCTGGAGGTTACAGTATGATTCATATTTTTACAGCCAAGAGCACCAAGAACAAGCTGAAAAAGCATTACAAGAGGTAAGACATAATCCAAACGCTACTAAGATAATGAAAATGATATCATCAGGGGTTACCTGTTTCAGCGCTAAATGTATGAGCCATACTCTTGATAAGGGGGATTAATGAATCTGCATAAAGTATCGACCCAGGGCAGCCTGCGCAGTCTGACCTAGGCCGAAACTTTTCATTATTGATCAATTTTCTGTATGTCCAAGGACCAGTCTACCTCAGGATTAAGTTGGTTGTTCAAAAGAGGGGCTATTATGGATCTATAGATATCTGATGGCTTGATTGGTTTAATATATCACAGAGATTCATTAAATCCCCTTTTGACAGAGCATGGCCCGTATGTATTGAACCTCTTTCGATAGCTGAAAGTACAATCCACCGAAGGTAAGAAAGAATTTTCATACTATACACTCGACTAAACAAGCGGGTGGAATAAATCCAGAATAAAGTGGACAGTACAGATTCAGATCAGACTGCACATTCTGTTCTAGTTGTAGTTTCTTTGTTTCTACTTCATCAGTAAGTGGATTGATTTCTTTCACGTTCTGTGCAGTCTGATCTTGATCTACAGTGTCCACAAAAGCTTCTGGTGTTGTCTACAGTAAGGAAAGAGTTAACCTTTTGTTTCTAATTAGTCGCATAACTAATGGAAAGGCACAGAATAATTGGTAATTTTTCTTGAAATGAATTTGTTCCACGCAGTTTTTGAAAAAATTCTCATGAAATATGGAAAATGAGCATGAGTTTAGGTTTAGGTTATGATTACATCTGAAAACATAGTGGTAAAAGGAGACAATATTTGTCACAAGGAATTTTTACATTTGTGACAATTTTTGTTAACTCTTTACCAAACGACAAAATTTTAGACTTGTCCAAATTGAAAGCATTTGCAGACGACAAAATAAACATGAATCAAAAATTGAAACTTGACTTTAGAAGAGTAGAAAACATCGTGGGAAAAGGAGAAAATGCTGGTTTCTCCTTTTCCCACATTGTTTCCAGAAGGCTTCTTCCTTTGGGTCGTAAAAACCAGGGATTGTTTGGTAAAGGGTTAATTATACATGTAGTCTGCTGTAAGAATAAAAAAAAATTGTCAACAGTAGGTAAAGTACGAATAAAGCCAGTTTAACAAACTTGAGAAAAGAAGCTTTTGAAAACATTGTGGGTAAAGGAGAAAATGCTGGTTACCAGGACATTCTTCTTTTTCCACCATGTTTTATAACCTTTCAAAAGCATATCATATCATTTTAGCCATACTGAATTTGTCGTCTGCAAATGCTTTGAATTTGTCAAGTCTAAAATTTTGTTGATTAGTGAAGATTTAACCTGTTATATAGTATGGGAAGAACAGGAATATGTAAATCAATGCATAAAATCATTAAAACTGAGCATATTGAGAAAGGCTAGTGTTTCTTCCATTGCAGGAGGCAGCCAAAAATCCAGACATAAATGTCGCAGACGTCTTATCCAAACTTGTGAGTATGGCATATGAAAATATTCTTCAGTCTCTGCCAGATGACAAGTTTTGCTTTGTCCAAGTTTAAAGCTGTCGCAGACAGTGAATTAAGTCTTCACCAAACAACAAAATTCTGGACTCGACCAGACTGAAAGCATTTGTAGATGACAAAAGAAATGTAGCTCAAATGATGGTTTTTGTCTTTGATAGGGTAGAAAACATTGTGAGAAAAGGAGAAAATGCTGGTTACCAGCATTTTCTCCTTTTCCCACAATGTTTTCAAAACCCTTCTCCTTCAGGGTTGTTATAAGTTGGGATTGTGTGGTAAAGGGTTAAGTCTTGACCACACAGTCCCGAGTTTTAACAACTCTGAGGAAATAACCTTTTGAAAACATTGTGGGAAAAGGAGAAAATGCTGGTAACCAGCACTTTCTCCTTTTTCCGCAAGCTTTTCTACACTTTCACAGATAATTACCATCATTTAAGCCACATTTAATTTGTCCTTTGCAAATGCTTTCAATTTCGACAAGTGTAAAATTTCATGGTTTGGTAAAGGGTTAAATATGGCTCAGATGATGGAACTTTTCAGAAAATGAACAGAATATTGTGGTACTAGGAGAAAATGATGATAACCAGTTTTTTCTCCTTTTCCATTAATGTTTTCATCAGCCTTCATCGTAAGGGTCTGTAACAGGTTTGTTTGCTGAAGGCCTAAATGGTTGACCCCACTTCAAATACATGTTGAAAGCTGTATTATGCTTGTTACAAGGAATAAGAACAGAATTGTTTTTCCTGCAGTTTTAGTTTAAACATATGAGCCATGCTCTGTGAAAAGGAGGCTAAATGCATCTGCAAAAAGTATCGACCCTGGTCAGCCTGCGCAGTCTGCGCAGGCTGACCTGGGCCGAAACTTTTCGCTATTGGTCCATTTTGTGTATGTCCAAGGCCCAGTCTACCTCATGATTAAGTCGATTATTAAAAAAAAAAATGTGGCTGATTTTGATCAATAATTATGTGATTGCTTGCCTGGTATCATGCATCACGGAGACGCATTAAGCCCCCATTTGCCAGAGCATGGCTCATTTATTTTACATCGATTGAGAAACAAGTTCTTATAATTTGTACTAATCTCTCTTGATTCTGCTTCCCAATACTCCCACCAAGTGAGTGGGCCAGTGAAAAGTCCCAAAGTTGACACCTGCTCTGGGGAATCGAACTTCGGACCTTACGGTTATGCTCCACCTCAGTCTGACCCTCTACCTCATAACCACGGAAACCACACTAGGGTAATGGATTTAACTGATGTAGTATTAACTTTACAATTTTATAAGGGTTTTGTATCCTTTTGTTTGTCTGCTTGTGTTGCCCTTCATAATTGGTGTAATAATTTACAGAAAAGTTCAATGGTAACATCTGAAGATGACGCAGCCATGGCTCTAGAAATTTCCAGTGCTTTATCTCAGGCCCTGCTACAATACAGGCTGCAAAAAGGCTCACAGGAGGTAATATCCCTTTATTGTTATATGATATAACTATAACATTTGAAATGTGTTGGCATTTGAGATTAATAGAATCTGACATGTGTTGCATTTGAGATAAAATTAGCTGATGATAAAATTGAAGACTTGCCCATATTTAACCCTATACCGCACAGTTACGAGTTTCACAACCATGAAGAAGATGGCTTTTGAAAACATGAGAAAATGCTGGTACCCAGCATTTTCTCCTTTTTCCACAATGTTTTCCATCCTTGAAGGATAGATGTTCATGTTTTAGAGTAACATTTAGCCTGTCATGTGCAAATGCTTTGGATTTGGATTGGTAGAAATTTTTGTTGTCTGGTAAAGAGTTAAAGCATTATGCAGACAACATTTTAAATGTTGCTGTAATGGTTGGTTGTTTCTTTGAAAGGGTAGAAAACATTGTGGGAAAAGAAGAAAATGGCAGTTACCAGCATTTTCTCCTTTTCCCAAAACTTTTCAGGTAGACTTATTCCTCAGGGTGGTTAAAACATGGGATTGTTTGGTAAAGGGTTAATTGAATGTAGCAGGATGTTATCAAGTTAGTCTCTTAAAAATCAAGGTCTTGAACTTGTCCTAATTGAAAGTATGCCAAATTACAAAATCATTTTCCCACAATGTTTTCAAAAGTCTTCGTTAAAACTTAGGATTGTGTGGTATAGGTTTGATGATGTTTTGTAGAAAGGTTGAATAAAACTTTATCCCATAAGCCAACCCCCTGTCAAATTTGTTTCACCACATTACATTATTGAAAGAATTTAAAGTCAGAATTCCCCACCACATGTATGCACATGCAGAGATTTCCATTTCTTGATTCACTTCAGTAGTATAAATGATGTCACATTTGATGTGTCTAGCCCCGGTAGCTCAGTCGGTAGCGTACAGGACTTGAGAACAGAAGGTTGCTGGTTTGGTTCCTGGCTCGCCCAGTTTCTTTCCAAAGATTGATGGTAGTCTTTGTGACAGGATTCATTCCTCTGTCACTGCTGACAGTTGTTTCAACAATGGTTGTGTGGGAAAGCAGCCACTGGCTTGGAAAGAATATTGTGCGGAGTACTGGTAAAAGAAACTCCAGGAAAGCATGGATAGGTGCACTGGCTGCTGCAATATAACTGAAATAATGTTGAAAATGGTGTTAAACACCATACAATCAATCACATTTGATGTCATTTATTGTTTATCTCAAATGTATGTAAGACAAATAGTTCATGATAGCTGTATTACACAAAAACATTGGTAGTTTTGGGATAAACTCCAGATAGTTTTCTTATGAAGCACATGTATTTTGCATTAGGTCAAAGGGCAAGACAGGTATTTAAAATACGAGGGTTGTTCGATGTGTAATGTGTATTGTACGATATCTCAAAAGCATTCGACTCAAATAGTGAAATGAACATTACATCCCTTCAAAATATTCTCCATGGTTTGAAATACATCACATGAGAAGAATATGCAATAAAGAACCTTCTTTGTGCTTGTGCTTCTTTTGGCAACTACAGGCCTTCTACCGTGTTTAATTAGCCATATTTTGTTTCCAATTTTTCTTACTGGTTCGAAATAGTGAACCCATGTTTCGTCACCAGTAACAATGTTTGCAAATTGTCTTTGATTGAATTTGGGAAACATTTTGAGCAATTTCTTAGTGGTTTGTACTCGTACCAGTTTTTGGTCATCTGTCAATATATGAGGTATCCATCTGGCAGAAATCTTTCGTACTTTCAAAATACGCTTCAAAATGAAATGCACCCGCGATATAGCGATATGCCAACAGAGTTGGCAATATCACAAATTGTGTATCTGCCATCACTTTCAATTATTTCCCTGACTGTTGAGACATTTGCCTTGCCTGTTAAAGTCACAGGTCGGCCAGATTTTGCTGCATCTTTGACGGACTCTGTGCCAGTCAGAAATTTCTTTCTCCAACTACGAACTGTCTCATAAGATACCTTATCAGACCCATAAACTTCCCCCAATTCAGTAAAAATCTGCATTACCAAATGACCGAGTTTTGTGCGAACTTTTATATCAGCTCTAATTTCTTCAATATTCTTAATCCGTTTCCCAACCATTTTTACAACAGTGGTCAACGACTCTATTGAAATGACTATAAGTTTAAGTTTAAAACTATGTGGAGCTGAAGGCTCGTGTTTATACCGTTGGAAAGGTATTGAATAGAGCTATTCAAGCGTATCATCATCCACGAAATCGTGCAAAGCGTTATCGTGCTGTGGTACAATACACATTACATATCGAACAGCCCTTGTACATACTTCGGTATTTAAAATATATACTTCTCTAATATTGAATAAAACAGGTATTGAGGTTATTCATTTGAAATCTTATCTAAAGATTTGTTATGATTACCCACTGTATACATATAGGCTTTGTTAATAGAATTTTTCTGGGGGGGGGGGGGTGCAGTTTTACAAAAAAAAAAAAAAGGCTGTGGAGGATTGAGAGATCTAAATGAATAGACTGGAGGGGGGGGGATATGACATATTTGAAATCTTTGAGTGGAGATTTCTTGTTTGAATATGTGAAATGTCCCTGTGAAATAACTGCTATATCATTGAAAAGACATGAAACACCACACATGTACGAAATAAAAGTAGTCTTTACAGTGATATTTTAAGCGTTTAATTCACAACAAAATTGTAGACTTTTCCAGATTGTAAGCATTTTCAGATGACGATATAAATGTGGTGCAAATTATGGAATTCATCTTTGATAGGGTAGAAAACATTGTGGGAAAAGGAGAAAATGCTGGTTACTCCTTTTTCCACAATGTTTTCAAAAGGTTTCTTCCTCAGGGTTGTCAAAATTTTAAATTTTGTGTTGAAGGGTTATGGGTTTATTCAATTTTTTTTACCTTCAGGTTCAGGGTATGAAAAACTCTGGTAACAGTGTGAACCAAGTGCAACCTGAGCCGTCTATACCTGGAATTGGTGCTGCGACATCAATAACCACAAGCTCTCATGTGCCATCCTTTCTGAGAACAAGCACAGGTGCCTCTGAAACTGTACCTGATTATAGTTCACCACCCATTGCACAAAATTCGTATCCATTGAGTAACACGGGAACTTACTACCCACAGTCTCAGGTTCAAGCATCTGTTCCACAGACAGTCTTACAACTTAAATCTCCGGTATCTCAGCTGACCTACTCCCAGGCAGCGAAACTACCAACAGTTTCACAAAGTAGTGTAGAACCAAAAAGAGCCAAGGCTGTAAGCATGCAGGACCCAGGCGGTATCACTGTTTCTCCAGCAAAGTTACTGGAATCTATTAGACATCAGACCCAGCTTCTTAAAGAGAAGTTGGCATCTGTATCCAAGTCAACAGAGTAACTCAACTTCTAGTCCCCATGAATAAAAATGTGTGGCTTTCTATGAAGTGGGGGGGGGGGTCTAATGCAAGTGGGTAATGCACCATACCAAGCCAGCCATGATATAATATTGGTCAGTTTTGTCGGGGGAAAAAAAAAACAACGGCTGAATCATGAAATACAATGTTTCTCTGACATGCAGAAAACATTTGACTCGGATCAGCCTGCACAGACTGGGCAGGCTGACATGGATGGATACTTTTTGCAGGTGATTAAACTCTCTTTTCACAGAGCATAGCTGAAACTTTTTGTTAACTCTTTACCAGAGGTCAAAAGTTCTCCAAGTTGAAAGCATTTGCAGACAAATAGCTCAAATGTTATTCATTCAATGACATGTCTATTGAAAGTACAAATCCCATCATTTGAACTGTGTTTGATCCGTCTACAAATGCTTTCATTATCGAAGAATCAGTTTTTTTTTTTTTTCTTGGAAAGAAATCATTCATGATTACTTGAACAAATTCAACAAACCAACTTTTCCAGAAGCCTATATATGAGTCATGCTTTGACAATTGGGATTAATGTCAGCAAGAATGTTCTGGCACAGGTCAGCCACGTTGTGGGAAAAAGAGAAAATGCTAGTAACCAGCATTTTGTCTCTTTCCCACTACGTTTTCAACCCTATGAAAGAGAAAGTCCATCATTTCAGGTACATTTAAATGGTCGTCTGCAAATGCTGTAAACTTTTACAAGTCTACATTTCTGTTGTGTGGTATAGGGTTAAAAGTGTAGAAATCAGTTTTCTCACAACATTTTTTAGGCTTTATTTCTGAAGGTTGTTGCCAAGCTCCAGTAGTTCAGTTGGTAGTGAACAGAGCGTTGCTGGTTTGATCCCAAACTTGGCCAATTTTTTTCCGAGGATTGATGGTAGTCAGTGCGACAGGATTCATTCCTCTCTCACTGCTGACCATTGTTTCAATGATGGCAATGTAGGAAAGCAGCCAGTGATCATGTTTTCATGACTAAATGGTTTCAAGAGTTTTCTTTCTCAGAATTGTTAATAGTCTGTATTGTGCGAAAAGGGCTTAACTCTTTACCAAACAACATAATTTTAGACTTGTCCAAATAGAAAGCATTTGCAGACGACAATTTCTATGTGGCTCAAATGATGCGATTTTTCCTTGATGGGGTAGAAAACATTGTGGGAAAAGGAGAAAATGCTGGTTACCAGCATTTTCTTCTTTTCCCACAATGTTTTCAAAAGGCTTCTTCCTCAGGGTCGTTGAAAGTCGGCATTGTGTGGTAAAAGGTTTAACTAGAGTCTATGTCTTAATGTTTGTATAATTTCTTTGTTCAGTATGAAAGTGAGACATATTATGGGCAAACCTCTCTTTCCCATTTCATTTAAAAATGCTTAAAAAGTACTAATTAATCATAGATATACTCACATTAACCCTGTACCACACAATCCCGATTTTTAACAACCACAGAGAAAACTTTTGAAAACCATGTAGGAAAAAGAGAAAATGCTGGTAACCAATATTTTCTCCTTACCCTTCATGGTTTTCTATACTTTCACAGGCAGTTATTACTCGAATAAATTGACCTGAAATTGACCTTTATGCAAAGAATAATTAAAGAGTGAATATTTATATCATCGGGTATAATCATATGGTATTGAAATTCTGTTAACGGTAAGTGTCGTGTTTGACTCTTACTGTGCCATAGTCAAAATAAGAAGCTTTTGCGGATAACTTAGATCAAGATCAGACTGCACAGAAAGTGCATCTTGGATCTGAGTCACCTACCACGTATAACCAATTTAAACCAACAAAATCATGTTTATATTAGGTATTTCAAGTATTCTTCAAAGGCACGATGAATCTATAAGCCGCATAAAGACTTGAAAAACGTTCACATAGTTCCGCATTCAGACGACAATAGCCGAAGCTAAGTTTGGACAATAATTCAAGCGTGTAATATATAGTAACAGAGGTCATTTATTTCATGTCAGTTTGTTTGAGTAATACCATCATTTCAGCTAAATTTAAAATATTGTCTAGAAATGCTTTCAATTTGGACCAGTCTAAAATTTTGTTGTGTGGTAAAGAGTTCAAAGCAAGAAAAATGACACTTATCAGAATTTTTGTTTTTTCCCACCCATTTCACCATTTGCCACAATGTTTTCAGATTCTTTCTCCAACAGCCAGATCGACAGTATGGCTGGTGAATAATTTCTTTTTAAATGTTGTTATTTCATCTTGATTTAACCCTTAGGCTGCTAAATGTGACCCAGGGACCTTTTTCAGACAGTTTAGATCAAGATCAGACTGCACAGAATGTGCAATCTGATCTTGGATCTGCACTGTCAGATAAGGAGATATTTCATCATGAAAAAAAAAACCAAAATTTCAAATGGCAACAATCAGGTTTTTACTATCAGCTTGAAAGTTTCATTCAAATTATTTAGCAGGTTAACCCTTTCCCAAATGGCAAATTTTGGACCAGACCAAATTCAAAGCATTTTGCAGATGACAGATTAACAGTTGCTAAAAACATGATTTTTTATATGATAGGGTAGAAAACATTGTGGGAAAAGGAGAAAATGCTGGTTACCAGCATTTTCTCCTTTTCCCACAATGTTTTCAAAAGACTTCTATTCCTGACCTGAAAAAACCAGGGATTGTTTGGGAAAGGGTTAATTAAGAGTTAAATTTTTATGTGTAAAAAATTTATTTGTAAAGAAACTCAAAGATGTTCTTGCTTTTATTTATAGTAATTCAATTGAGAGAGTGGTACTTTTTAGCCTAGCATAGTTGAAATATCGAAAAACTATGTCTCATGTATCGTTAATTGATGTTTGTATTTTGAAAATTTTCAAATAAATATGGATGATAACTATTGTTTTTTAAGAATCTGGAACCATTGGCCCTTAGATATGTTCAACCTTGTTTGCCTTTTTTCAGCATAGCTGAATGTGTTGGCTTTTTACCCAATTCTTGATACTGATAAAGAATTAATAGATAGTAAATTGTGATTGGTAAAAAATGTGTACATGTCAATTCAGTGGGCTTCAGCTGCCATATTTGCTCACTCATTTATGAAACCACTATTAGCAATCATTGCTACTGCCGTTCGATACTTCGGGCTTTGATTCTTACCATAGCAAGTTAATGTAGTAGAGTTATTGATTCTTTTCATGTGCTTTTTGGAAATTTAATATTTTCATGAGCGTTACCCAGTAACCCAATATTAATTCTCAAGAAAAAAACAGTGAGGAAAAAGACAAGTGCTCTTGAGGTTAATTTTCTTTATTTTACTTCATATTGAGCCACAAAGAGTTTCAATATAATCATATTCCAGTATCTCTTACACCGCCTATCTTAAAATTTTTTAAAGATATTTCTTGTTCCTGTTCATCCTGGGTCCATTTGCCTTGATTGACTTTCATCTTGGGTTCGTTTGTCCCATTTTAGTTCACTGGAGCACTGTGACCATGCTGTGTCTGGCATCTGTAGTCTTTCGCCAACTTAAACATTTTGCACACTCTGGAGACAACATTTGCAGTTCAATGCTCATGAGGATCGGTCAGAATGTTTGCCTTGATGAAATCTCAGTTAAATTTTGACCATTAAGCTGATAAGTGTGACTTTGACTTTTGCAGACAGTGTAGATCAAGATCAGACTGCACAGAAAGTGCAGTCTGATCTTGGATCTACACTGTTTGATAAGGAGATATTTTTCTCCAAAAAATAAGCTTGAAATGGGAACATTCGGGTTTTTACTATTGGCTTGAAAGTTTCATCCAACTTAGCATGTTAAGAGTTAAAAATAAAAAAGGGTCACCTCGGGTCAGAGAGTAGGTGGCAAGGTCAAATCTAAGAAAAGCCTTGTGTAACCTATACTCTATAGACAACATTTTCAGTCTAATACTTGTGAAACTTGGTCAGAATGTTCAATTGTTGGCCTTGATTTAATCGCGCACAGGCTTGAAATTGCTTCACTTTGGATCAAATATTAGGTCACTAGGTCAAAGGTCAGAATATAAACTCTGTGCACATTAATTGGCTCGCAACACACGAAAAGGGGCATTCGGACATTTGCATAAAGTGTCGTCTCGGATCAGCCTGCTGATTTTGTGCTACAGTAGACTTGCGCAAAACAGAAAATTACATCACAACAGAAAGTGTCGTTTCGGATTAGCCTTCGCGGAGTGCACAGGCTGATCCAAAACGACACTTTACGCAAATGACCGAATGCCTCTTTTCGCGTGTTGCAGGCCAATTAATGTAGAGGCTACGAAAGTCCAGTGCTCTTGTAACTTTGTCGAGTAGATTCTATTTGTCTCAATAAAATCTCGGATATTTTTGAAAATGGCTACCTTGGGTCAAAAGAAGGTCATTAGGTCTAAAGAAAAACCTCGTGTACACAGCAGAGATAACATTTTATATCCAATGCTCATGAAACTGGTTGAGAAGGTTATCTGATTGAATTCTTAGAGGAGTTGCAAAAATATACTGTGTTGGATAAGAAAGCGTGCACTCCGGTTTTATCGAAGAAACTGAATTGTTTGTTCCAGAAACATCTGCACTGGTATCAAAACGTTAAAGTGTGCCATATTTACTTTGCATTTTGAATTCCGAAACTATTGCCTTATATGGGGGTATTTGCTGGTCAAAGGCACTAGGGATAAAAAAAAAAAATGCAAATCGCTTTAGGTCGATAATCAATTTACGAAAGTCTTAGTGTTTTGAGGTTTTAACTGACATTTTGAAGGTAAATTTCATTCAATAACGTGTTTGCCCAACTTTTCTATCAATGCAAGCATTGATACTGCAGCGTGTAGATTTAGGCCCGTGCTCAAGGTTCCGAGTCGCGTACTAATGATTCCTTTAATTGATTTGTGATCATATTCCGTAAATTAAGGTTACTAAAGCATTAGTTTGTACTATGGTAAATGTATTAAAAAAAAACATTTTTTGTCACATTTATTGATATGTTTGGTCATGGTACGAAATGGTATTATCATGGTACAAAGTAGTAACGCTATGGTACAAAATGGTGAATTTATAGTACGAAGCGGTAAATCTATGGTATGAAATGGTCATAAACGGAATGGTAAGGAATGGTTATGATACGAAGTGACTGCATACCCCAAACCATTTCCTCTCCTAGTCGTTTCGCCCCCAGGGACGTTTTCCCCCCCGTCATTTCGCCTCCCTAGTTGTTTCGGCCCCTATCTAAGGTAAAACTAATTTGCATCTGAGCTTTCAGTCATCTTTAACAGGACAATGGTGAGTTTGATTCTGGTGAAATGAGTGTTAAAGATAGATATCAGCCTTTCATATGATATGAAATACAATATGATCAATGAAATATATTTTGAAACATTGTCAATGAAAAGCAGGTAAGATTTTCGTATTTTCTTCCAGGTGTTTTGAACATGTATTACATAAATCTAGCTCATATGCTAAATGCTTTATATCATAGAAAACATCACGGAAATTATTTCGTGATATATGGTGTATGACAGGTAGGTACAAAGTTTGTCATTTCTTTTTGGCATTAATTTGTTTAGACAATGCAACCCCTAATCGTCAATCTTAATTTCATAGTAAAGATCAGTGAATTTAGTATTACATGTTGTTTTTTTTTCTTCTAACGTAGCTTTCCAACGGTATAAAAGAACTCATTTTGGACAAACATAACGGAATAATAGCCAACGTTGTTGTTGTTGTCACAGGTATTTTCCCACAGTTGCACTGTGTCACTCCTTCTTAAAGGATACTCTTCTCGCGGATGAGAATTTTGTCACTGTATTGTAGACGCACTATCTATTTTATTGAGCACAAATTTTGTTTGACGTGAACCGGTAGCTAGCCTTCACGTAATACAACATGATTAGTCTATATTTTAACATTATCGCGCATCATGGCTAATAATTGCGATTAAGAAAAGAAGAAGAGACTGGGGAGGATTTACTTGCTAAGTGTTGAAGATGAGGCGTGATCTTTCTTGGTGTAGAGCCAAACATAGAAATTGAGAGCATCTTTCAATATCTATGGTTTGTTTACTGTTGAGTTCCATATGGTTTTGGATAGTTTCGTGTGTACAATCTAGTATACAATATAGTAGATTACCATTTCGCTCAAGGTTTAAAGATCCTCCATCTCCAATGGTTCTTTTTATAGAGAGAATGTACTTGTTTCTGATATTTGTCCGTGATTTGCAAGATAGGATAAAATGTTCCAAGGTTTCGACTTCTTTGCAAAGTAAACACGTTGATGGAGTCTGGTTATTATTGTACTTTGCTGCATTTTCTTGTTAAGTATAAGTACCTATAATCAATCTAGATTTAATTTCAGCACGCCTGACATTTTGGATTTGAGGATACACTGACTTCCAGATATTATGTGGTTCTCTGTGAGGATTTTGCTGGATTTTGAGATGTTTCAATGTTGATTTGGTTTTCTGATTTTCAGTCCATGAATTATACCAGAATGAGCCAAGAGCTGCTTGTATCATCTTTTTCCAGTTCTCTTTGCTGGGTGGATCATTAAATAATGTTCTAATATCTGGAAGGTTGTACTTTTCTAGAATGCTTCTAATACATGATGTAAAGGATTTACCATTAATTGATGCCATACTAATTTGTCTAGACAAAACTTTATTTTCTATGGATCCTTGCAGCCATGCAATATTCATAAATAGGGATAATCTATTTCTGTCTATCACAGATTCAGTGGGTTCAACTCCAAGAAGTACGTGTACAGCAGTTGAGGAAGTTCTGTCTGGAAGACCTTGAATTTGTTTGCAGATTTTACACTGGAGTTTCTCAAGTCGTTCTAAGTCTGTCTTGATAATATGTAGGACTTCTACACCATGTAAACATCTGGGAATAACATGTGTTTTCCACAGTTTATGAGCAGCTATCGGAGATAGGCCTTTTCTTGCATGTAGATTGGGTCCAAGTAAGGAATAAATTATAGTCCTTCTGGCAATCTGCATGCGCTCTTCTGTGTTTATTCTGTTTTTGTTGTTTCTGTTTATATCAAGGTGGGTTATTTCCATTTTATATTGAATCTGTTTATTATTCATGAAAATTGGTTGAGCTGGTGTTTTATTTCCACATACAAGAAGCTCTGACTTATCCGTGTTTATCATGACAAGGTCTTGTCCTGTACAAAATTCAACTATATTGAGCATGGGTTGGAGCTCGTGTACGTTTCCAGCTAATAAGGCCGTATCATCTGCACAAGTGGGTGCCAAGATATTAATGTCGCCAATGACTGCTCCCAGTCCACTGTCCTTTGTTGCATTTAGGGTACTGTTGTGGTAGCATTTGTATAGGGTTTAGATAACTTGGCTCCCTGCTTTGTGCCCTGAAGTAGCTCGAACTTTTCTGAGAGAGTGTTATTCCATATAATCTGCACATTTGAATTACGGTACAAGTTCCTGAGTAAAATCCACAGTTCTCCTTAACGCCTATATGAAACAGTTTATTAAATAGAATTTCATGGTTCACAGTGTCCAGAGCTTTTTGGGCATCTAAAGTTGACAGAATGAGTGGTCTTTTTTGTTCTTCATAACAGTATATAGTTTCTGAGATTAAGAAGGCAGCATTAAGTGATGAGCTCTTAGCTGTAAAGCCTCTTTGTAATTTATTTTGTTGGTAATCAAATATTCCATCTAATCTGTCTTTAACTATGCTTTCAACTATTCTCATTATGGTATTGCTAACAACAATTCCTCTATAATTTCTGGGTTTGAATTTATCTTTGCCTTTTTTGGGTACAGGGGTTAGTATTCCTGATTTTAGGCTTCTTGGTACATCTAGATTCCTGAATAGTCGTTTATCATACATTTAAGAAACGGAGCTACCTCTGCCTTTGCATATTTAAGATGTTCTGCTGATGTACCAAACTGGTCACTTGCTTTGCCTGTGTTTAGGTCTTTTATTGCTTTCTCTACTTCTTCCAGTGTCACCGGATCAATAGTTGATCTAACATTTTGCTATATAATTTCATTTTGTAGTGTTGTGGTGTAGACTCTGTCAAGTTCCTTATGCTGTAACGGTGCAGGAGTAGCAAGTTCTTGAAAGTGATTTTTCCATTCTTCTAGTACTTCTTTTGCATTTGTTACTTCTCTGTTATTTACCTGAAGAGTTTGTACTATATCGTTTTGTTTACTGCGTTGTTTTTTGATGACACCATAAAAGGTTTTAGAATCTGATTCAGACACTTCCGTAAGTTTGTTAATAAATTTATTTCTTGAGTCAGTATGTGCCTGTCTCTGAAGGCTTCTTAGTAGTTTCTTTTTCTCCTTAAGTTTCTTCTTGATAGGTAAAGAATTTCGACCTGATAGTTTATGCTGTTTAGAGACGTTTGGATTCTGCCGAAGCTTCACTGATTTTTCTATTCCAAATACTTTTCCCAACTGGTTTAATTTTCCTTACTGTTCTGTATCTAGGCATAGCTTTCTTTCCCGCAGCATGTAAAGCATTATTCAGTTTATTCAGTTTTTAGCTCCACTGGCCGAAGGCCAGCGGGCTTATGTCATGGCCTGTTGTCCGTCGTGCGTCCGTCCGTCCGTGCGTCTGTCCGTCCGAGCGTTAACTTTTTTTTTAAAACGTCTTCTTCTCTGAAACTACCCATCCAATTTTGATGAAACTTCACAGAAATGATCCTGCCATGGTCCTCTTCAGAATTTCTTGAAAGAATTTAATTCCTTCAAAAACTCTGGTTGCCATGGCAACAAAACTGAAAAATTTTGAAAATCTTTGAAAATCTTCTTGTCTGAAACCGTAAGGCCAAGGGCTACCAAATTTGGCATGTAGCTTTATCTAGTGGACCTCTACTAAGTTTCTTCAATTTATAGCCCTGGGGTCAAAATTGGCCCCGCCCCGGGGGTTACAAGTTATACATGGGCTTATTTAGGGAGAACTTTAAAATTCCTCTTCTACCTAGCCATAGGGCCTAGAGCTACCAAATTTGGCATGTAGCTTTATCTAGTGGACCTCTGCCAAGATTGTTCAAATTATAGCCCTGGGGTCAAATTAGGCCCTGCCCGGGGGTAACAAGTTTTACTTGGGCTTATATAACAAGTTTTACATGGGCTTATATAGGGAGAACTTTAAAATTCTTCTTTGACCTAGCCATGGGGCCTAGGGCGACCAAATTTGGCATGTAGCTTTATCTAGTGGACCTGTACCAAGGGTGTCCAAATTATAGCCGAGGGTCAAATTTGACTTCGCTCCAGGGGGTAACATGTTTTACATGGGCGGGCTTATATAGGAAAATCTTTCGCATCTAGCTATAAGGGCTAGGGCTATCAAATTTTGCATTTAGCTTTATCTAGGGGGTCTCTATCAAGGGTGCCCAAATTATAGCCCAGGGGGTCAAATGTAGCCCCACCCCAGGGGGTCACAAGTTCTACATGGTCTTATATAAGGAAACTTTAATAATCTACTTGTACATAGCCATATTTAGGCCTAGGGCTACCAAATTTTGCATGTAACTTTATATAATGGGCCTCTACCAAGAGGGCCCAAATTTTAACTTTGGGGGTCAAGTTTGACTCCACACCAGGGGTCACAAGTTTTACATTGGCTTTTATAGTGAAAATTTGATAAACCTATGTCATGGATCACATATTTTACAGGGCCTTTTATTCAGCAAACTTGTTTTACATGACTTTTTATTGGGCAAGATTAAAAAATCTTTTTGTTTATAACCACACATTCTAGTTTCATATTGTAGGTCTGGGGTCAAAATTGCCTTCATTCCAGGGATCGCAAGTTTAACATGGGCTTCAAAATATTGTCACTTCAATTTAAACATTAATCAAGGGAAATGGCTTACAACATGTCCTTTTCTCAGGATGTTTTTTTGAAAGCCTTCTCTTTCAGGGTCATTAACACACTGATTTGTGTGGTAAAGGGTTAAAAAGCCAGTGGAGCGATACAGGGCCATCTTGGCCCTCTTGTTCCTTTGGTGTTAGAATCTGGCTGATATTACAAAGAGATTTGAAAACTTCTGTTTTGTATACAGATTTATTACAATTTTCCCATTTTGGTCTAGAGAGTAGTTTTTATTGTTTTACTGGTCTCTTATTTCTTTGTAAACTAATTTCCAGGTTTAAGATAATTAATGTGTGGTCAGAAGTATTCAGTGGATCCATATCTAATATATCCAAATGTTTTATATGTCTCACTAAGTCATTGATGTACAGAAAGTAGTCTATTTGAGAGGTGTATTTCCTGTTATGGTGGAAGAAAGTTGGTTTTTGTGGTAGGTTACATGTACCTGTTACCAAACAATTTCTGTCAATAAAGGATTTAAAAGTTAGATGTCTCATATTATTTCTGTATATTGAGGCATTCATATCTCCAGCAATCAGGATAAGGTGTGAGCCCATGTATGTTTGTAGAATTTCTTCAATTTGGTCTAAAGTATCCAAATATTCTTCGTCTAGATTTTGAGTCTTTGAGGGCATATATACATTTATCAAGCATGACTGCTTAGGCCAGGTGTAAATTAGCACAGTATTTATTTTAGAGTTTGTAGTTTCCACTATTTTCACATGATGCGATATCTCTTTTTTCCAAAATATAGCCACTCCACCGTATCCTCGAATTTTACTGTAGTCTAATCTAGGATTTTCATCATCAACAGATTTTGCTGCGTAATCATGCTTTTCAGTAAAAGAATCTAAATAACAGTGTTCTGCATTGAATAGCCAATGTTCTTGAAGACACAAGATATCATTATATTTCAGTAGGTTTTTATGGTATGTGGCATTACTTTTGACATTCTGTATATTGATGCTTCATATGGTTATCTCTTGGTTGTTGTTGTTTGGCCATGTCACAAAAAAGACTGATTATCGTTTTCTGATGATCCTGTAGTTGTAGAGATGTTTTCTTTCGATTTATCATGCTTTTGTTGACTATTATGGTTCTCTTTATTTCTTGATTTCAGCTTATTAGTTGTTGTTTCAGAATGCAGCTCTGCATAGTTTGGCTCCTCTGAGATATTTTTGTAATTATTTTTCACAAGGTGTTGATTTTGTTGCGCTTCGAAGTTACTTATTTCTATTTGCCTAATGTTATCTTGGTTTGCCATTGCTGTGGACATGTTAGTTGCTGCCTTGCCCTTCGTTGATTTCTGATGGTTGCCGTGCAGATCATTATATACTGAGGACTGATATTGGTTCTTGGTAGAATTGACTTGTTGGTATCTAGAGAGTTTTGGATTAGGTCCTAGTCTTGTTGAACTCCTTGTACTTGTATGTTTTGTCCATTCGATCCAACATATAGTGGCTGTCCCTGTAGAACATGTATCTTATCCCCTTGTGTATCCATTTGTTGTTGTAGAGAGGTAGGTCTACTACCAAAGAGGGGTGTTCCTGGCTGTACTTGTTGGTACTGCATTCCTTGTACTCCCTGAGGATATATCCCAGGATGAGATGGATAAGTGTATGTATACATGGGTGGTGTTATGTATTGCTGTTACACATACCCATAGTTCGGTACCGTTCTTCTATTCTTGAGATCTCGTTGCATCTCTAGGAGTTGAATTTGTGCATGTAGTCTATTATTTTCCATCTGATATTGAGTTCTCTGTTCTAACAATTTTAGTTTGTGGTGGAGATCTTGATGTAGACTTTTCATATTCAACAGAACTTGTGAGTCTGTATAATTGCTCAAGGTACTTGAGAGAGAATTTTCAGGAGTTATGGAATGGAGTCTAGAGTTAGGTTGCAACAGCCTGGTGGTGTTTTCATATTCTCTTTTTTTTTTGTTTCTAGGATTAGTATCATGGCTTTGCATTCTGCGAGTTGAGTTTCAAGTGCTGAACTATTTTCTTAGATTTTCTTGATTTAGTATTATGTTTTGGTGAGGGAGGTTCACTATATTCTTGATTTAAAGATTTTGTAGGTATATTCCTGTTAATGATTCACCTGTTGTTATTACAATTGACATTCATATTCCTGGGTTTTGGCTTCTCAGTTTTAGTAATACTTGAGATTGAATCAATGTCAGCTATTTGTCCTGAAGTATGTTCAGGTGTATCTGACATCCTTTGTACACCGGAACTGAATCAAAATCAACTATTTGTCCTGGAATATATTCAGGTGTATTTGACATTCCTTGGACACTTAGTGCTGGAACTGAATCAGTATCAGCTATTTGTCCTGGTACATGTTCCAGTGTATTTGACCGTTCTTGGACTCTTTGTCCTGCAAAGGTTACCTCAGCCTCCTTTTGGCTTTTATTCAGTTCTTCTCTTGATACCATGTCTGGGGTTTGTCTCTCTATGATTATAACCTTCGGGTCTGTAAGGTTCCTATCTAGATGTTTACAAGATATGCATATAAATAACTTTTCTTTATCTGGGTCTGAATAACGTTTCCAGGAGGGATCAATACATGTGTTATGAAAACTGGAACTACAACGTATACCGTCTATATATTCAGGATCTTCAGTAAGTTTATGACACTTTGAACACTGCATATATACAGGTTCTTCAGCTTCAGCAGTTCTTGTACAGAGCAACTCCTGTTGTCATTGTCAATATCTGGTATCGTTAATTTGTTTACAGCATGAAAAAGGTTTCTTGTGGATATATCTGCATGGTGTCTTTCTTTTGGCTTTTTCATGGTCTTTTCCTGTTTTGCCCTTTTCATACTGACTACTTACCACTGGGTTATCTGTATTCGACAATATGTTACCATGGTCATTATGGTGTTTGTTATCTACCTTCTTGTCTTTGTTCAGAAATGTTTTGCATGCAAGGCAATCTTTTCATTAAGGCTCTTGAAGTGTTGCACGTTCGCGAAGCACAGAAAATTACTAAGTGAAAATACAAGGTCGCGGATAAAAACTCAGTAAGAAAAACGGTAATGTAGCTTTTCTGTATCGGGTGAAATACAAAGTAGCAGTTTTGTTGTCCTTCAGGATATACGAAGCGGCACAGTAACTTCTTCGACTTCCTCAGGTGATGAAAGTTCAATATGGCTGCCGTTCCTCGTGTGCACTTGCTAAAGTCAAGACCGCGAATTTCACTATTATATGGCTAGCTACTCGACTTATTATATACAAAATATGTAGACAGTAACTCTAAAAAGGTTCTTCTTCAGAGTGTTCGTTGAAACTTGAACTTAGAACTATTTAATATTTTAAAACTTTAAAATTTTAACACTCCGTAAAAACTCAGTTCCCTTCACCTTTGCACACGTCACTTTTGAAGGACTTAAGCACAACTTAAGTTTTTTGTTCATGACCTGAATTCAGTATATTATCACCACATCCACCCCCAAGTCTTTACTCTTTACCAAAGCATTTGCGGACGTTCAGTTGGTAGCATTTTCCTTTGAAAATTTTGAAAGTAGAAATCACTGTGGAAAAAGAAGAAAATTATGGTTAGCTGCATTTTCTTCTTTTTTCACGATGTCCCCAAAAGCCGTCTTCCTCAAGGTCATTAGAATTCGTGTTTATGTGGTGAAAGGTTACAGGTTATTTTAATTTCAAAGACTTTTTTAATGAAAGAAACTTATCATCTAAGCTGTACAACGATCTTTTTTTTTTTTTCGACCAAAGTTAACAGAAAAACAGTAATTTGACATTTCCGGCCCAGGTTGGTTAGGATTTGCAATTTCTCCTTGAAATGTTTGATAGTATTTTGTTGGAGATGCTTGATCAAACGGCCTTCTCGTGCCAAACCTGGTCTGTAGTAATATCGTATACTGTGATAAATATGTAATTAGAATAAATGAGTAGATCTAAATGACAAAAATACTGTGATCAAAGGAAAAATTTGTTCCAAATATCGACGAGATATATAACGGGTTAAATACAGAATAGTGATCAGATGATTTCTTTCACTATATTCGTTTATATAATTAATGATTAATCATCATTAATTATAGCCTCGGTTATCGGTGAAATAATACAGTATTGTTCCCCGCGTGGCTAACATTTCCTGGCGACAAAGACGTTTTCCTTTTTCTTACGTGTATGAAATCTGCGTTTAGCTCGGCCTGAGGCATTTTATGTAATAACGTCATAGACACAATTATGACGTAACAGTGATAAGATATACAGCATTGTTAGAAAAAAAAACAACATATCTTTACTAATTTATAATGTCTCATTATGTTATTGATTGAGCCAGCACTAACTGTATGCTATTCCGTATCGTATCGAGTTCCGCAAATTAGTATATATATTTCTGTTCCGTTTCGTATCGGATGGTTCCGTGTTGTGGTCGACCCCATTGTCAATAGACCAAATTCAATTGGCTCACCGAAAAGAGAAAATTTGAAAATAGATAGATTTATTTCTGTATAAAATACATGACATCATAAAAGCACTATACATGAGATTAAATGGACATGATAATGGAATTAATGACGAACTATATTTAAATACAAAGGATGACACAAAAAAGGGATTGTAAACCCCTTATTTCCATTGTGGTCCTTGACAGTTCAGTGTCTGGTTATGGAGGATATGACGTGACAAATGGGATTGAAATAAATGGTCGTTGAGGTGAAAAAGTCAATGTCATCATTCTAGAGCTTTTAGATCTAGATCTACCAGGAAAATGTTAACCTATCTGGATAAATTATCCCTTATCCTGCTAAATTAGTAATATAAAACTTTAAGGCGATAGTAAAAACCTAAATTTTGCCATTTCAACAGTATTTTTTTGGGAAAGATATGTCCTTATCGGACAGTGTAGATCCAAGATCAGACTGCATGTTCTGTGCAGTCTGATCTTGATCTACACTGCCCGCAAAAGGTCAATGAGTCGTGCTTCGCAGCCTAAGTGTTAAATGAATCTTTCAAGCCGATAATAAAAGTCAAAATGTTTGATTTTTCCCCAAAAGTTAATTTTGGGGAAAAATATTTTCTTATCGAACAGTGTGGATCCAAGATCAGGCTGCACGTTCTGTGCATAGTACAGATAACTGTCCCCAAAGGCGATGTTACTTTTTGACTGGTCGCCTCCGGGTACAGAGACGATCAAGACAAAATCAGTTGAAAGCTCCGCACAAATTTTGTGCGCAAGTTTGAACTCTTATAATTTCACAAATAGAGCACAAAACTAGGATTTGAATATACCTGTTGCTTGCGTATTTAATAATCCTTCGTTTGAAATACAAGTATTTTCAATTTAAACGCTGAACATAAGAGAAAACCGTGCATTTCATCTGTTACTGAGTTGTTTACGTTCCCGAAAACAGACAAAATGGCCGCCACGCACAATAAATTTCGTCAGTGATTTTTCCGAGATTTACATCTTATAAACGACTTCTACAAGCTCTTTATGTAATGAATGGTTTAATAGTTTGTCTTTGGTCATGTTTGTTACTAAAAGTTAATTGCATTTCGCTGCATTACAGATTAAACCGACGAAATCGAAAGTCAGTATAGCGCTGTATCTTTGCTGCCGGAAAATTTACGATGGACTTGAGACTTTACGGTGTACAATAGATGTCCAAATATGAAAAAAAGAATCACCGTAGCGTCTCATTATTGAGACTAGTTCTGTGCAGTCTGATCTTGATCGACGCTGGCCGCAAAGGATCATTGAGTAGTGCTTAGCAGCCTAAGGGTAAAGCTAGATTTAAACGCAGACTTAGCGAAAAAATCGAATGATAGTACAGAATAGTCATTGAATGAAACAGTTATCAACAAGACAACAGAGAGGAATGTATGTATGTGTCTCAATGAGGTTCAGGTGTCACTCAGAACACAAAATTTTACGGGGTCATAATAATCATGGGTCTTTTATAAGTGTCCCACTTCCAAAATTCACTATTTGTTCGATTGCGTTTGTGTTCCCGTTTTCATAACAAACAAGCACGCCAAATTTCGTAGAACTTGGAAGTGGAAATTCGAATGCGAACGGATGAATCTCTGGAAATGATAACGGAAGCATTTAAAACTTACGAGGAAGCAAAGCGATTTATACGAAACTATGTGGGCGACAATGGCTATCAATTTAACATGGTCGCAACTTCCAGGGGATTTGGAGACAGTATGTATGAGAACATTTTGTGTGCGAATGATTCGCGATTCGTCCGATTTTAATTCGCTCCCATTACCTTCAGTCTGACGGGTTGCTCCGATGTTATTTTTGTGATAGGGTATCCACACTCCTTCACAGCAGCCCTTCTTCAACAGTATCTGGAAATCTCAAAATTTTACCGGTCATTTTTCAGTTGGCTCCATGTGTCTTTAATCTGCTTGTCAGCTATGAAAATGGACATGAATCGATGGATAAATGACGGTCCGACGAATCACTGAAATACCACCGAAATACCCCCCCTTTTTTTATAATTGGTTAAAATTACTAATATCAATATGAAAGATTTGTCTTTTTTGTGTTTTGAACACAACTTATGTTTATATTGATGAAAGGTGGTTAGTTTAAAACAAAATGACAAAATAACAACATACCATTGACGTCCGCCGTAATGAATGTTCACCGAAATATCCGTTGTCCACCAAAATACCCGCACGACATAGTAAAATACGTCGATTCAAGGACTTTACGTTCTTACTACAGTAGCTGTTTTACAAGATTGATGTGTCTGATCTATATCCATAAACATGCTCGGAAAAAATCTTTTTCTTTCGTGATATTTGAATAATGAAATTAAAAATTAACGTACCTAGAAAACTGGCCGCCATTTTAAATCAGGTAAACATGTTACCCGGCCTTAAATTTGTAGACTTGTCTATATTCCACATCTGCAGACGATAAATCAAATATCGATATAGATCTACATAAAATAGATGTATATATAATTGCAATTCACTCTATAGGTCAGTAAACATAGTGGAAAAAGCAGAAAATGTTGGTCAAAGGCGACACATGCATTACGATGGATACATCCCGCAATGCTTAATTTAGGTACTTCGTTCTCAACATGAAATGGAATGCACTTGCATTCTCTGTGGAGTATAATTTATAATTTAAAGAAATAATATATAGGTGACAGTACCATACTGATAACTCCTAAGTCTTTATTTTGTGTAATAAAGATCGGGTATTTCGGTGTGACAGGACTAGACACACGAGTATTTCGGTGATTGTTCTCCACGTGAATCAATGTATATTAACAACATTTTTCTTCAACATTAATCTTCTCAATAATGATCATTACTTTAATTAATCATGTTTTCTGTGAAAAAGAGAAAAATCTTGCGGAGGTAGAATCCCTAAATTAATAAATATTTACAACGTCGAGCAGGTATTTCGGTGGACGTAAATATGGCTATCCCGATGCACATTGTTTACGGCGGACCTCAATGATATGTTGTTATTTTGTCATTATGATTTAAACTAACAGCCCTTCATCTCTATAAACTTATTTGGGTCAATACAACACAAAAAAAGAAAAATCTGTTGTACTTCAATAGTAATCAGAACACAGCAATAAAAAATTAGGGGTATTTTGGTGTCGGTGATATTTCGGTGATTCGTCAGACCCGATAAATGATTTATTTTCAAGTTGACACCAAGTTAAGTGCAAGGTTTTCATTTATTTTACATAAACATATCTGGCTAATTTGTAAACAAACACTCATTATAATTTCAGTTAACTGCGCATGCGTGGTCAATTTGATTTGAAAAAATGATTTTGTGTGATTGGCAATTTAAGTGATAAATAGGGCTCCTCGTAAATGAAATACATCCAGTACATTTAGTTTTCCTTTCAATGCCCAAGCTGATAACACAGAAGCAATAAATTGTGGGAAAAGAAAGAACTTTACTGTACCGGAAGTGACTTCCGAAACATGCCCAGTAAATGTCAAGCTTAGTTTGATTTCCTTGGAAGTGGGTCAGTGGATATTTACATTCAGAAATAATGGAATTACAAGGTGGTAACATTGTCATTTTTTAATTATTTCGATGTTTTTATAAAGATAAATCATTAGTCTATCGAATTAGGACCTTATTGTTCATTGACAAAGAAAAGATCGACGCATACGGCCATTTGAAACAATGCTGGAATTCGAATTTTTCACTCCAGATGGGTCATTAGAGTGGCTGCTACGGGGGCTAGCGGAGAAACAATCACAAAAATAACATCGGCAATAGCCCCCCCATGTGAATGGATACTGTACTGTATAGTATACAGTCAGTGGCCATAAATATTTCAGAAAATAATGGAATTACAAGGCGGTAACATTGTCATTTTTTAATTATTTTGAAGTTTTTGTAAAGATAAATCATTAGTCTATCGATTAAGAACCTTATTGTTCACTGACAAAGAAAAGATCAACGCATACGGTATTTGAAACAATGCTGGAATTTTAATTTTTCACTCCAGATGGGTCATGAGAGTGGCTGATGCGAGGGCTAGCAGAGAAACAATCACAAAAATAACATCGGAGCTAGTCCCCACATCGGGGATAGCCCTCCATGTGAATGGATACTGTACTGTATGGTATACAGTCAGTGGGCATAAATATTTCATCCAAGTCAGAAACTCCATTGAATTTGACTTACACATATTTCCAACTTTATTTCTTATTTCATTGTGAATTAGAATAAGAAGGTCTTGTCATAAAACTGCCATATGTAAATACCGGTCTGTAGAAAAATAGAATTAAACTTTGACTGAATTTCACCGCAAACAGACTGCATTTCACTTCAATATGACAAGTTTGAAGTGATAATTTTTTTTTCTGAAATTTTTAGTTATAGGAATTTATCAAAGTTTCTATGATAAAAACCATATTTCACTCTGTAAGAGTTACAATACCATGAAATTTGCACACTAAATTTCACTTGAGAGGTGTCCTTTCAATTTTCTCCCCCATTTCACACAACTTCAATATGCTTTTTAGCTCACCTGAGCACGAAGTGCTCAGGATGAGCTATTGTGATCACTCACTGTCCGTCGTCTGTCCGTCTGTTGTCCGTCCGTTCACATTTCTTTGTTTACACTCTAGCATCTACAAATATTAACCAATCAGCGCCAAACTTGGTCATAATATATATGACAATAAGATCTCGGATGAGTTCGATTATGGGTGTAATCGGACCAGAACAGCTGGAGTTATTTGCCCTTGAATTAGAAAAATTGCTATATTTGACTTTGTTTACACTCTAGCATCTACAAATATCAACCAATCAGCACCAAACTTGGTCAAAATATATATGACCATAAGATCTCGGATGAGTTCGATTATGGGTCTAATCGGACCAGAACAACTGGAGTTATTTGCCCTTGAAATAGAAAAATTGCTATATTTGACTTTGTTTACACTCTAGCATCTACAATTTTTAACCAATCAGCACTAAACTTGGTCAAAATATATATGACTCTAAGATCTCGGATGAGTTTGATTATGGGTCTAATTGGACCAGAACAACTGGAGTTATTACCCTTCAATTGGAAAAATTGCTATATTTGACTTTGTTTATACTCTAGCATCTACAGATATCAACCAATCGGCACCAAACTTCGTCAAAATATATATGACCATAAGATCTCGGATGAGTTTGATTATGGGTCTAATCCGACCAGAACAACTGGAGTTATTTGCCCTTGAATTAGAAAAATTGCTATATTTGACTTTGTTTACACTCTAGCATCAACAATTTTTAACCAATCAGCATCAGACTTGGTCAAAATACTTATGACCATAAGATCTCGGATGAGTTCGATATGGGTCTAATTGGACCAGAACGAATGGAGTTATTTGCCCTTGAATAAGAAAATTCTTTAGAATAGTTCTTTGTCTGGAGCATAACTTTTGTCATCTCTAGTCCGATTGACTTGAAACTTGGCATTTGTGTTCGTTTCAATAATAAGAAGTGCAGTATGAAAGAACCATAACTCTACCTCGTACTGTCTATGAGTTATTTCCCTTTGATCGTCATTTTTACAGCAATTTGTGCTTGTCAGGAATATAACTGTCATTTCTAGCCTGAACATCTTCAAATTTGGTATGCATGATTGTTGAAAAATTACAGAGTGCATGCACAAGAACCATAACTCTTCCTAGCACAAATTTTGAGTTATTCCCCCTTTGACCTTCATTTTTATAGCATTTCTTGCTTGTCCGCAGCAAAACTTTGTCATCTTAAGTAGGAATGACTTGAAATATGGTATGCTTATTTGTTGAAATATTTAGAAGTGTAGTGCACAAGGATTGTAACTCTACTTCGTGCCGTCTTTGAGTTATTTCCCTTTGATCGTCATTTTTACAGCATTTAGTGCTTGTCCGGAATATAACTTCTCAAGTAATTTGTGCTTGTCAGGAATATAACTGTCATTTCTAGCCTGAACATCTTCAAATATGGTATGCATGATTGTTGAAAAATTACAGAGTGCGTGCGCAAGAACCATAACTCTTCCTAGCATGAATTTTGAGTTATTCCCCCTTTGACCTTCATTTTTATAGCATTTCTTGCTTGTCCAGAGCAAAACTTTGTCATCTTAAGTAGGAATGACTTGAAATATGGTATGCTTATTTGTTGAAATATTTAGAAGTGTAGTGCAAAAGAATTGTAACTCTACTTCGTGCTGTCTTTGAGTTATTTCCCTTTGATCATCATTTTTACAGCATTTAGTGCTTGTCCGGAATATAACTTCTCAAGTCAGAACAACTTCAGACTTGGTATGCATGTTTGTTGCAATATTACCGAGTACTGTGTGCAAGAACAATAACTCTACCTAGCGCGGATTTTGAGTAATTCCACTTTGATCTTCATTTTTTTTCAGTATTTCTTGCTTGTCCGGAACGGAACTGAAGTCTCAAGTCAAATTGATTTGAGACTTGGTAAACATGTTTGTTGCATTACCTGCCCTTTGCGATTATTATACCTCCTTGACAACTGGCGGTGGGACGGGCATATCTTGCGACAATTTGTTTCATTATCATTCGGTCTTGAACCTCGATATTTGGTATTTATCTTCATTGTAGACCTTTACTGCTTAGTACTCAGGTGAGCGATATAGGACCATCATGGTCCTCTTGTTTTGTTATATGATATGAAGAACTTGCATCGTAAGTTGTGTGAAATGAGGGTGAAAAAAAGAAAGTACACACCTTGCAAGTGATATTGGTGTATAAATTTCACAGTGTTGTAACTTCTACAGAGTCAGCTAGAGTGAAATTTGGTTCTAGTAAGAAACCTAGATATATCACCATTAGAAAACACTTTTATTTTTCAGACAAGTATCATGAAATTAGGGTAGAATGCATTTTAGCAGACACACTTTGCCCATTTTGTTATTTTGTCAATAGCGTCTGCGCATTATTTGTTATCAATTTGATTTGACTTGCAACTTTCAGGGCTTTATCCAGGCATTTGGGAAAAGACCCCTGGCCATATTGGGAAAGAGTATAATCGACAAATGTCAAAATTGGGGAAAAAACATTGACAAAACATATAAAGTTTGGAAAATGCACATTTAACTTTATGATAAACTTAATAACTTAGGCATTAATAACATTGATAAGGCATTTAATGTACTACTGAATCAATGCTGCTTCTTTTTTTCAAACTTCTTTCTTTGTATGGATGTCCTCACATTTATAACTTAAATTGCTTATAAATGTAAATTACACTTTAAATCAAAACTACTTATGGATCAATTAGTGCTCCAGCCAACAGGACGTAATCATATGTTAACCCTTAGAACACAGAATAAACCCAACAGACATTTTCATCTCAGAAATAAGACCTAAATAATTGCAATTTCATGGTTGCTATTGTCTTCAATGTCTCAGCAAAGCGGACAGTACAGGTCAAAGATCAGGCTGCACATTTTGTACAGCCTGATCTTGATCTACACTGGCTTGCAAGGGTAACTCAGTGTTTCCACTGGCTCAAATAATTGCGTAAATCAGGTTATAGAATTGAAATTTATGTAGCAAATATTTGTTACACGCAAGACCTAGTATAATACATGTACATGGAAAATACATGGACAAAAAAGGCCTTTGTCCTCTTATCTTGTGTAAAATGAAGTTACTTGTTATCCTTATTAACAATTTTTTGTCAAATCACCTATCCAGAAATTAACAGATATGAAAAATTGATGGGTTCAAAAAACAAGGAAACCTATGACACAGCAGAATGTCTCTTTGACATTGTCCGATCAAATACACTTCAGAATGCCTTTTCAGCTTTTTAATGACTTAGCAGTAAATTTACATAAATATCCTAGTATAACAGACTTTTTTTGCAGCAAATCATCAATATGGATTGCTTTACTTCTAGTTCGGAACCATTATTGTCATACCCTCTAATATGAAATCTTACTCGCAGATTTACAGACTTATGTCATGGCCCGGTGTCTATCGTGCGTCCGTGCGTGCATTGTTAAATTACTCTTGTGAAGGGTAGAAAACATTGTGGGAAAAGGAGAAAATGCTGGTTATCAGCATTTTCTCCTTTTCTCACAATGCTTTCACAACGTTTCTTTCTCAGAGTAGTTAAACCTTGAGATTGTGTAGGGGTAACCATGTTTCGTGTTTATTTTCCAGAGCAGTCCTCCATGGTTCGTAGAAAGGTTGGCTATGGTAGGTAGAATTTGCCTGTGCCATAAATTTTGTGGTAAAGAGTTATCCATGGTTCATGTTTATTTTCCAGACCTGCCTTCCATGGGTCGTAGAAAGGTTAACTATGGTAGGGAGAATTTGCCATACTTGTATGTGTCGAATGGGGCCAGCATAATGGGTTGTGCACTTGGTGGCAGATTGAGCAATGTAAGTTTGGCTCAAGCAGAGCTACGTATAAAATATGTTTCTTTTAATTAGATTTTCACAATGACATTTTTTTTACACCAAGTTTTTAGCTCACCTGAGCACAAAGTGCTCAAGGTGAGCTTTTGTGATTGTGCTGTGTCCGGCATCCGTCATGCGTCGTCAACTTTTCCCTTGTATATGCTCTAGAGGCCACATTTTCAATCTGATACTCATGAAACTTGGTCAGAATGTTTGTCTTGATGATATCTCGGACGAGTTGAAAATGGGTCATGTCGAGTCAAAAACTAGGTCACTAGGTCAGATCTTAGAAAAACCTTGTGTACACTCTAGAGGCCATATTTTCAGTCCAAAATTCTTGAAAATTGACAAGACTATTTGTCTTGATAATATCTCGGACGAGTTCGAAAATGGGTCATGTCGGGTCATAAACAAGGTCACTAGGTCAAATCTAAGAAAAATCTTGTGTACGCTCTAGAGGCCACATTTTTAATCCGATACTCATGAAACTTGGTCAGAATGTTTGTCTTTATGATATCTCAAAGGAGTTCGAAAATGGGTCATGTTGGGTCTAAAACTAGGTCACTAGGTCAAATCTTAGAAAAACCTTGTGTATGCTCTAAAGCCCACATTTTCAGTCCAATACTTTTGAAAGTTGGTCAGAATGTTTGTATTGATGACATATCAGACGAGTTCAAAAATGGGTCTGTCGGGTCAAAAACAAGGTCACTAAGTCAAACCATAGAGAGACCTTGTGTAAGCTCTAAAGCCCACATTTTCAGTCCAAAACTCAAGTTGTTCAGAATGTTTGTCTTGGACTAGTTTGAAAATGGATCATGTCGGGTCAAAAACCAGGTCACTGGGTCAAATCTTACAATAACCTTCTGTACCCTCTAAACTCCACATTTTCAGTCAAATACTCATAAAAGTTGGTCAGAATCTATGTCGTAATTATGTCTTGAATGAGTATGAAAATTGGTTATGTCAGGTCAAAAACTAGATCACCAGGTCAAATCTTTAAAATAGCCTGTGTAGTTCTAGAGTCATCATTTTCTGTCCAATACTTATGAAAATTAGTCGGAATGTTTGTCTTGATGATCAGTATGATGAAATTGAAAATGGGTTACATTGGCTAAAAAACTAGGTCGCCATATCAAATCTTGGAAAAACCTTTTCAGTCCAATAATTATGAAAGCTTGGTAGAATGTTTGTCATAATATCTCGGAAGAGATTGAAAATGGGTCATGTTTGGTCAAAAGACTCAGGTGAGCGACTTAGGGCCACCATGGCCCTCTTGTTTGACTACTTCATTTCATGATCAATTAGTTTTCTGTGATCTTTTTCAAATAGTTTTTGCATTTTTAGTTTAGTTTAAACATATTTATTTTACATCGATTGAGAAACAAGTTCTTACAACTTACACGAATCTCTTTTGATTCTGCCTCCTGGGAACCACACCAGTGATTTGTTACATTTTTCCCAAGACTTGGTGCAACTTACGAGATTCTTTACTAACTCCCTCATGGCAGGCTCAATGTGTTGCCCATGGGCAATCTTCTAGTTCAATATTATTTGTCCTAGACCTTGAATAAGTTGTCTTGGAATGTTAAGGATGAAGTCCAAAGCAATACACTGTTCAATATTTCTCTGATAATTTTTTACCACATGCAGGTAAACACTGCACTTTCATTTCCATTAACCCTTTTACCCTCAGATAGTAATAGGGAACTAGATAAGTATTGAAAAAAATTCTTCGAGACATATCTTTGTTTTCTGAATTTCTGCTGAAGGCTCTAGCTCTCTAGACTAGTTCCTGGATGTGTTGAGGGCACAAAATTCCACTGACTCCTTTTTTTTTTGGAGCGAGTTCCCCTATTATCACACGACAAAATTTAAGACTGGCTGTGTCCGTCTTGCGTCGTCTTTCATCCGTTGTGTGGTCGTCAACATTTACCTTATGGGCATTCTAGAGGTCACATTTTCAGTCAGATACTCACGACACTTGGTTAGAATGTTTGTCTTGATAAAATCTTGGACATATTCGAAATTGGGTCATGCCTGATGAAAAAGTAGGTCACTAAGCCAAATCTTTGAAAAACCTTGTGTGTACTCTATGGGCCACATTTTCAGCCTGATACTCTTAAAAACTTGGTCAGGATATTTGTCCTGATAGTACCTCTGACAAGTTTGAAATTGGGTCATGTCACTGGGCAAAATGTGTGCACTCTAGAGGCCAGATTTTCAGTTTGATAATCATGAAACTTGGTCATGATGTTTGTCTTGATGATATCTTGGACAAGTTCAATATTGGGTCATGTCGGGTAAAAGGGTAGGTCACTGGGCCAAATCATAGAAAAATGTTGTGTGCACTCTGGAGGCCATATTTTCAGCCGGATACTCTTGAAACTAAAGCAGAATCTTTGTCTTGACGATATCTTGGACAAGTGTGAAATTGGGTAATGTCGGGTGAAAAAGTAGGTCACTGGGCTAAATCTTAGAAAAACCTTGTATGCACTCTACAGGCCACATTTTCAGCCTGATACTCTTGAAACTTGGTCAGAATATTTGTCTTCATAATATCTCTTACAACTTTGAAATTGGGTCATGTCAGGTCAAAAACAAGATCACTAGGTCAAATTTTAGAAAAATCTTGTGTGTGCTCTAGAGGCCACATTATCAGTCCAATACTCTTGAAACTATTACAAAATGTTTGCCTTGATATCTTGGACAACTTTGAAAATGTTTTATGTTCAGTCAAAAACTAGATCACTGGTCCAAATCATAGAAAAATTTTATGTGCTTTCTAAAGACCACAATTTCAGCCTGATACTCTTGCAACATGGCTAGAGTGTTTGTCTTGATTATATCTTGGACAAGTTTGAAATTGGGTCATATTGGGTCAAAAAGTCACTGAGCCAAATCTTAGAAAAACCTTGTATGCATTCTTTAGGTGATATTTTCAGCCTGATACTCTTGAAACTAGGTCAGATTGTTTGTCTTCATAAAATCTTTGACTTGTTTGAATTAGGGTCACACCTTGCCAAAAAGTAGGTCACTGTTCAAAATCTTAGAAAAATCTTGTGTGCATTCTAGAGGCCACATTTACAGCCTGAGACTCATGAAATTAGGTCAGAGTGTTTATCTTGATGATCTTGATGATATCTCGGACAAGTTCAATATGGATCATGTCATGTAAAAAAGATGGTCACCAGGCCAAATCCTAGAAAAATCTTGTGTGCACTCTATAGGCCACATTTTCGATCTGATACTCATGAAACTAGGTCAAAATGTTTGTCTTGATAAATTCTGAAATCTAAAATTTAAAATTAGGTCATGCCAGGTCAAAAACTAGGTCACTTGGTCAAATCTTAGAAAAACCTTGTGTGCACTCCTTAGGCCATATTTTCAGCCTGATACTCTTGAAACTTGTACAGAATGTTTGTCTTGATATCTTGGACAAGTTCGAAATTAGTTCATGATGGGTCAAAAACAAGGTAACTTATGCTCATGTGTTTTACAATGTTAAAACCAGGATCTTGTCAGCTTTATTAACTCTTAATGACTTTACTTGGGTGAGCGCTTTAGGGCCAATGGCACTCTTGTTTTAGAAAAGAGTTAAGTTGCTTTGTAAGTATTTTATGGTAGATCATATGGAGCCTGGTAGGTGTCATGCTCTACACATTTTTTATTTCGAAATAACGAAATCCTAAATTGTTCAAACAAAATACTATTTCGAGAAAACGAAATGCTATATCGTTAAAATGAAATGCTATTTCAAGAAAACGCAATACTAAATCGTTAAAACGAAATGCTATTTCGACAAAAAGAAATGCTATTTCGAGAAAACAAAATGGGTATGTTCGGAATACTTGGTTGTCATCGTCTGCCATGGCCATGTGAGATGAGTGACTACACAGTCTGTATGGTAAGAATTTATTAAATTGGCAACAATTTTATTGAAATAGCATTTCGTTTTAATGATTTAGTATTTCGTTTTCTTGAAATAGCATTTCGTTTTATCAAAATAGCATTTCATTTTAACAATTTAGTATTTCATTTTCTCGAAATAGTATTTTGTTTGAATGATTTAGGATTTTGTTATTTCGAAATAAAAAATGTGTAGAGCATGACACCTACCGGGCTCCGTATGATCATGATCCAATTACATGTACATGCTTTTTGCCAAAGCAACTAGAGTTGTTCATACTGCGCTAACAAGGCTGAATGAAACCTGCATTTTATAATGTCATAACCCTTTACCACACAATCCCTTGTTTTAACAACCCTGAGAAAGACACCTCTTGAAAACATTGTTGGAAAAAGAGAAAATGCTGGTAATCACCATTTTCTTCTTTTCCCACAATGTTTTCTACTCATTCAAAGACAAATACTATCTTTTGAAGAATATTCTATTTGTGGTCTGTAAATTCTTTTAAAATGGACAAGTGTGAAATTCATGCTCTGTGGTGAAGGGTTAACTCTTTACCAAACAATCCCGGGTTTTCACAACTCTCAGAAAGAAGCCTTTTGAAAACATTTTTGGAAAAGGAGAAAATGCTGATAACCAGCATTTTCTCCTTTTCCCACAATGTTTTCCACCCTCCCCAGAACAAATTTCAATTTTTGAGTCACATTAATTTTGTCGTCTGCAAATGGTTTCAGTTTGGACCAGTGTAAAATTTTGTCGTGTAAAGAGTTAAGCAAATGTCTTGTTAATTCTTCATTATGCAGTTGCATATCAAAAATAGAAATTCAGTTTAACCCCTCACCACATGGCAAAATTTCAGACTGGTCTATATTGAAGGAATTTACAGGACAACAACTTAAATATTTTGCTAGTGATTGTATTTCTCTTTGAATGGATAGAAAACATTGTGAGAACAGGAGGAAATGTTTATTACCAACATTTTCTCCCTTTCCCAAAATGTTTTCAAAATGCCTCTTCCAAAGGACATTAAAACTTGGGATTGTGTGGTAAAGGGTTAAGTCTTTACCAAACGACAAAATTTTAGACTTGTCAAAATTGGAAGGAGGTGCAGACGACAAAATAAATGCCACTGAAAAATTGAAATTTGTTTTGGGAAGGGAAGAATAGATTGTGGGAAAAGGAGAAAATGCTGGTTACCAGCATTTTCTCCTTTTCCTACAATGTTTTCATAAGACTTCTTTCTTAGGATTGTTAAAAGTCGGGATTGTGTGGTAAACCGTTAAATAAACATGGAATTATTTTGTCTGGAATTTTTTACAGCATAAAGGTAAAGAAAAAGCCGATAAATCTCCTACATTGACGGGAAAAAGAAAGAGCGGCTACTCAAAGTATGATTGGACAGATGAATCTGGTAACGTTTTACCTCGGTGCCCTGCGGTGATCAGAATACTCTCTTTGATATACTTTCCAGATTATCCGGTTAGTATTCTGGGGTCCGTCTTCATCAACCATCCTTAAGAATATTCTTTGAAAGGCTTTTTCTGAAGAATTATCTGAATTTGAAAGTAACACCAGTTCTGATTGGCTAAACCATTTCAAAAGAATTTTCTAAATTTGAAAGTACAGTCAAATTTTGATAATTCAAAGTGATAGCAACCCCCAGATTTTCTTTAAATATTATGGGCAATTCGAATCTTCGAAATCAGTAGTTTTAGGAAACTTTCGCAAGTTTCCGTTTGGTATTGATGTTTGACAATCATTTTGCCCGAATGCGATGTACACAGACTCCTGTATTAGCATTAAAAATGATGAGCAAAGTTTCTGATCGCTCCTTATGCTCGACAACCCTTGAGAACAAAACATGAACTCATGTTTTTATTTTATTTACATCCTGCAACAGCATGAAATGTAATATCAATTTGATGTAGTCTCATACTGATGGACTTATTTACCAATGAAAAAGGGAGATAGAAATAGCTCATGTGAGTGGCCAGCAACAGTCTGCATCAGAATGCATGAAGCACACTGTTGAAGATCTTTGCAGGCAATCCACTTTTTACTAGTCATGTCCGTTATGCAGTCGTCACAACTCGGCCGATTCAGTAACTACATCTGACTTGATCAAGGGATCACCCGAGGATTCCTGAATGGTCTGTTACGCATTTTTATTTACTACTTTTACTTTCATCAGTCCTTGAATTCTCCGAAAATAATCTACTTTCAGTTTCCCAAAAATCTTACTAAATACAGATCTAATATATTTCATGTTCCTGATACTTTTACTTGTTGTCCCTACTCTGAAAAATCCCGTGATCAATGTTGAATGTTTTATCAATTAAGGATTATTACTGAAGCGAGTTAACAATTTGACACGGTGTCAATTACCTGTATATTCAAAATACAATGTACCTGTGAAATCAATCGGGTGTGTAACAATCTATGTTTATTGCTCAAAGGAAGCGTGGTCTTCATGTGTGACAGTGCTGGACATTTTTTCACTTCGAATTTGGAAATAGATTTTAATGGGAATTTCCTTAATTGGGACTGACTGTTTTATTCGAAAAATTGAATTTCTCAAACAATTGAAATTTGAAAAATTGCAGTGCTCTCAATAAGGGCCCATTTCAGGAATTTTTGTAATTCCATGTTCAAATTTTAGGAATTTTTTTTTAAAAAATTAGGATTTTTTTTTTTCCACATCGGTCAATGTGGTCATAGGCTTAGATTTATTTTGATTGTGTCGCGGAAGTAAAACACAAGCTAAATGATTTTATTCAGTGAACAAGTAAGTGTATATTGTCTCATGACTGTTATGCAGTGAAGTATTTTTTCTCTTAAATTTCCATGTCTCAAAAAGTCCTTAACCCTTTACCACACAGGAAAAATTTACAATTGTCCAAATTCAAAGCATCTGCAGACGACGATTGGAATTCCACTTAAATGATGGAATTTGTCTTTGAAAGGCTAAAAAACATCATGGGAAAAGGTCAAATGGGAAAATTCTGGTTACCAGCTAAACCATTTATCTTGAATTTTTTGATGTGCATGATTTTCTTTCAGTTTCTTAGTGGATTTTGAAAGAGACGTATATCGGATAGACATGGTTTCCTTCGTAACGACGGTCATGTCGCACGATGATTTTTTAAAGAAATTTGCTAAAGTGCGCTGCATAATTCCCAAAAGAAATGCGTATCGAAACTATAATCTGCCGATTTTTAAAGAGTTGGACAAATAATTGATATTACTCGTTTATTTCAATTTCTTTCATGTTGCATGTTTGCAAACAAACAACATTCGCCTATCTTCGATTGCGCGTCTTATTAATTGCAATTATCCGTTAAATTCTACAGCTGAAGTCAAATTAAAGAAGGTTGATTACTTACCGATCATAATTGACTGACCAATTAAACACTTACCATAATCCGGTCATAATTGGATAAATAATCACATATGTGTAATTGTCATCTCTACGCCGTAATCCGGATCACCAAAACGCTTTAAGATAATTATAGACTATTTGTAAAGCGCCTTCCTTACATTGAATAGACGACATCGAAGTTTTCCACACGCGTCAAACCTTTTGTGCATTGTTTTTTGATAAAACGTCCAGGTTGAAATTCTTGGACGTTTTTGTCAAAATCTGGACGTAAAAAAAACGTCCAACTTTCAAAATGACGACATTTTTTCTCAAATTTTGGACGTAATATACGTCAACATCCGCTTATTGAGAGCACTGAAATTGGTAGTATTTTTACTTCAAATAATAGCAAAATAGATCTGTACTGGCGGTCATCTTCGAAAAATCAGGTAGTTTCGAAAAATTGGTGTTCAAATCACCGAGATTCTTCTGTAACACAATTTCTGATTGGCTTAACCATTTGGTTGATTGATTGATTGATTGGTTGATTGATGGATTGATTTATTGAGTGTATGGTGTTTGACGCTTTTTCTAACATTATTTCAGTGGTATAGCGGCTGTCAGTGCACCTATCCATGCCCTCCTCGAGTTTTATTATCAGTACTCTGCACAATATTCTTTCCAAGCCACTGGCTGCTTTCCCACATTACCATTGTAGAAACATTGTTCAGCAGCGAGAGATGAATGAATCCTGTCACAATGACTATAATCAATCCTTGGAAAGAAATTGGCCAAGCTGGGATCAAACCAGCGAATCCTTGTTCTCAAGTCCTGCAGTAGAGGATAAAGTTTTCTTGCAATATTTTTTATGCAGGTTGTAGATGGCATGTCAAAAGAAGTGTTAACCAAGCATGTGCAAAATCTGCGAAAGGAGTTCAGTTCAGAAACCATCTGTATGCCCTATTTTGTTGTCGAAATAGATGAAAGTCACTCAAATCATAGGAAAAACACTGATGCGGTACATAACATTCAATTTAGTTTATCTTGACATAACTTATTTCATCACATAAGTATTCTTGTTTTCAATCATTCACAAGTTTAACCCTTTTCCAAACAATCCCTGGTTTTCACGGCCCTGAAAAAGAAGCCTTTTGAAAACATTGTGGGAAAAGGAGAAAATGCTGGTAACCAGCATTTTCTCCTTTTCCCACAATGTTTTCTACCCTTCCAGAACAAATTTCAATTTTTGAGTCACGTTAATTTTGTCTTCTGCAAATGCTTTCAATTTGGACCAGATAATTTTGTCATTCGGTAAAAAGTTAAAGGATCCTGAGGGAGAGTGCTTTTGAAAACATTTAGGAAAAGGGGAGAAAATGCTTGTAAAAAGAATTTTTTGCGGCTAATTTGTCAGGGTCATTAAAAGTTGAGATTGTTGTGGTGAGTGGTTGGTTGATACTTCTGCTGTGTCAAAGTGCATCTTCATAGTGGAAAGATTAAAATACCAGTGCTTGCTTGATTGATTGATTGATTGGTTGATTGATTGTATGGTCTTTAATGTTATTTCAACATTATTTCAGTTATATCACAGCGGCCAGTGCACCTATTCATGCTTTCCTGTAGTTTCTTTTACCTGTACTCGTCACAGTATTCTTTCTAAGCCAGCTGCTGTTTTCCCACATAACTATCGTAGAAACACTGGTCATTGGTGAGAAAGGAATGAATCCTGCCACAATGACTGTCATCAATCCTTGGAAAGAAATTGGCCAAGCCAGGGATCAAACCAGTGACCTGTTCTCAAGTCATATATGCTACTGACTGAACTACCGGGGCTTGGTTATAGTACAAGTATCATTAGATATTGTAGGTAATAGACAGCAAGATAATTGAGATGATGCAGAATTTTGTGGAGAGAGGTTTCTATACTCCAAGTGACATTCTTGAACAGCTTGACAAATATTACCAAACTTTACCTGTAAAACCAGATAAAACAGACCCCAAATTTTATCCAGGAATTGATCGTGTACGAAGCCTGACCTATTCTCATATGATGAAACAAAGGTACGTTGGTTAGGTCATTCCATTTTAACTCGTTACCAGACGACAAAATTTCAGACTGGTTCAAATTGAAAGCATTTGCAGACGACAAATTGAAGGTAGCCAAAATGTCACAATTAGTCCTTGATAGGGTAGAAAACATTGTGGGAAAAGAAGAAAATGTTGGTGACCAACATTTTCTCCGTTTTCCACAATGTTTCAAAAGCTCTATTTGTCAGGGTCGTTAAAGGTTGTCATTGTGTGGTAAAGGGTTAAAAAGTTGCAAAACTAATCTGGCTGTTGTTGCTTTGACCAAATACTCCCGTTTTAACAACCCTAAAGAGAATGGTATTTAAAAACATTGTGGGAAAAGCAGAAGATTTTACCAGCATTTGATTTTTTTCTCCACAACATTTTTTTTTCGCTGTCAAAGACAAATACTATTATTTTCTCCTTTTAGTTGCCCACAACTTCTTACGTATCAAACACAAATACATTTGTTTGAGCCTGAATGAATATGTTGTCTGCAAATTCTTCCAATTTCGACAAGTCTAAAATTTTGCGGTCTGGTGAAGAGTCGATATGTTCAAAAGTGGCGTATTGCCAGACTAAAGTTTTCTACAAGTGCTGATGAGTTAACTCTTTACCAGAGTCAGTACTTTAGACTGGTCCAAATTGAAAGTATTTGCAGACGACAAATAAAATGTAATGTAAATGATGAGATCTGCCATGGAAAGACGGAAAACATAGTGTGGAAAGGAGAAATGCTGGTTGCCAGCGTTTTATCCTTTCTTTGTAGTGTTTACAGAAGCTCTCAACCACAGGGTCATTAAAACTTGTGAGTGTTTTGTAAAGAGTTAATTTTGTAACAGATGACAAAATAATAGACTTGCCTATATTGAAAGCATATCCAGATATCAAAACAATCCACTGTATGTCAAATGGTGGGATTTGTAGTGTCCAATGCTCAAGCCTCATTGGAAGCAATAGGCCGGAGTGTCCTTGGGCAAAACTGTTCAAAGCTCTGGTCTTGTAATAGTGAAACCCACAATATATACATGAATGTGAGAGCTTATGCTGTAATCTGACTGAAATAATGTTGAAAGTGGTGTAAAACACCATTCAGTCAACTATCAGCCTTTTTCCTCAGGGTCATTAGACAGGATGATATAATAAAGGGTAAATAACATTAAAACACTATTACATGATTTAACAACGTATATGACAAATTTTTCTAACGGACAGATTTTTTTAAAACTTTGCACATACAAAACTCATCATGTCTCTAGGAGATTACAGAAAAAAAAGATGTGGGCCACTGTGCTCATTTCTGAGAAATTTGCCTTTGAAAATGGTATACAAACGCTTGCACTACAACCCTCTCGCTTCGAATGATTTGCACATTACATCAGACCCATGATCCTAATTTAACTCTTTACCACATGACAAAAAGAGAAATGACTGGCCTAAATTCAAAGCATTTGCGGAAGACAATTTAAATGTAGTTAAAATGACAGAATTTGTCTTTAATTGCGTAGAAAACATCGTTGGAAAAGGAGAAAATGCTGGTTACCATCACTTTCTCCTTTTCCAACAATGTTTTTGAAAGACCTTTTCCTCAGGGTCTTTAAAACTTGACATTGTGTGGTAAAGGGTTAACACTTGTGTACCCGCAACAGGCGTGAAATCGTTGACAGATGGCTTGTTTTACATTTTTGGTTATTCAAAATTACTCTGCCGATTGCAAGATGGCGGACGGTGTGGATAGACATTAGACTAAGCAGAACGCGCTGTCTGATCTTGGATCTACACCATCCACTGCTGATCTATGACTTAACTCGTGTCGGAAAGCAACTTCTTGTGGGCCAAAGTGGTAAGAAAATGCTTAAAACATGTAGATTATCTCAAAACTGAAAACACGCTGAATCTGTTGATCAGATACAGTTATGAACCCGTCACCGGTTGTATAAATAGAACAAAATTTTGTCGGATATTACCCTTATTATTTCGGACACACATTCCATACAAGTCTCTCGAAATTGAAAAGTCAACAGTAATATTGTAATAAAAAAAAACTGTACTTGTGTTCCGCCCCCCATTTTCGTGGCGTTTTTAAAAGTCATAATGTGTCGAGCTTTACAAGCTCACGCGTTTGTACAAAAGGTATACATGTACATGTGTATGCAATAAGGTATAAGGGGAAATTCATGAACAAAAACACATCAAAAAAAAAAAAAAAAGGCAAAATGCAAATTTATGACATTTTATTCTATTAACTCTATATCTGAACAATCGTAGGAACAATACAGACAAGTGCTTGTGTAAATCATACGCTATTGTAATTCCTACGATGCACAGCGTCCCTTATCAACATGGAAGTCGTGGTGATCCCAGTTCACTGGTCCGGAAATACGGCTTATCCGGAAACATTCGTAGGTAACAGAAGTGTCCGGATAAACGAGGCTCGACTGTATACAGTTCCAAAAATCAGCTTATATTGGATTTAAAGCGCCTTTCTTTAATAGTTAAACAGGAAAATTACAGGAAAAATATACAAATATACATCATTTTAATGAAAATTTATATATTTTTGCACAAAAAATATATAAAAGCCTGGTTTTGAGCATGGTAAATATACAAATATGCATGTTATATATAGACCATTGAGTTTAAAAGGGAGATAATTTGATCCAATTAAGGGTTAATCTTTAAAAAATACATACTTTCTAACAGACAGATTTTTCTTAAATTTTCCACACTTATAGTATTTATAATTCTAAACAGTAAGAAAAAATAAAAATGGCACCTATCTGTGCTTATTTTGTCAAAAAACAAGGTTGAAGGTCACTGTTGAAGTTATTTTTTCAAGGAAAAAAATTGGATAAAAGCTCAGCAGACATGGTAGGAAAAGGAGAAAATGCTCAATAGGAGCGATTTCTCCTTTTCCAACAATAATTTTCAAATTGGAAACAGCTATACTTCCACGGCTTTAAATTTCCTGCCTTAGTTTCCTTGTTTGGTGTGTAACGCCTTGTCAGCATCATTTTAATTATTTCATGGTGACAGTTAAAAAGATCCATTTTTTTCTCTTCACCAATACTACCCGAAGAAAGTGCTGCTTGTTTCAGTGCACCAATAGTATTACCATTATGTGCAAAAAATACATATGTGCACTTTTCATTCAATATCCACAACAAAAATACATGTGCAGTAGGATGCATGCCAACATTTGTCATATACGTCGTTAACTACCTGAAAGAAGAAGGCTTTAGAAAACATTGACGGAAAAGGAGAAAATGCTAGTAAACAGCATTTTCTCCATTTCCCACAATGTTATCTACACAATCAAAGACAGAAATCTTCATTTGAGCTACACTGAATCCAGAGGTATACTGGTCCTTTGAGCTGCAGAAAATTAACCAGTAGCAAAAAGTTTTGGCTCAGGTCAGCCTGAGCGCTTTGCGCAGGCTGACCTGGGTCAATACATTTTGCAGGTGTATTAAGCCCCCTTTTCACAGTGCATGGCTCATTTGTTTTCTTATTTTCAGAAATACAGAAAGAGAAAAAGGCTTTACTTTTGATTTAAAGGAGGCTTGTCAAAAAATGGCTGTTTTTGAGAACAAGACGTTAACCTCTTACATCTGTAGCGAGGAGGATGTGGATTTTGGTCAGCAAGGTAGACTGAACTTTACTTTTTTTTTTGTCACATAACCTCCCTTGTTTGCCTGATTATTTTCGAAGAAAATGTCAAGTTCTTGTCAAAGTACTGGTTTTGACATCGTCTTTGTGTCGTCTGCATCATTGTGTAAAAATTTTGACATTTTGAAACATCTTTGTCATTACTTAGATACTCACTTAAAACTTTGACAAGTTCTTAACTTATCTAAAGGTGAACCCATACAACATGGGCAAGTAACCATTAAAATTTTTTGACACAGTTATGCCCCTTTTTCAACTTGGAATTTTTAAAAACTTTGACATTTTGTAATATCTCTGTAATTACTGAAGATATTTCCTTCAAACTCTGACTGGTTGTTAACTATCAAAATGGGAACCTATATTGATAAGGGCAACTTTTTCCCACTCGCGCAAATTCCTTTGTAAATCACGCTATGAAATTAAAGTTCAAGTAACAAGTATTGGTTACATACGGGACCTTAACGCAAGAAAAAACATGGACAAAAAAAAGAGCATTTGGGATTTTTCTCATTGACTGTTTATCTTTCTTTTCTAAGTCCCTAACCCCTTAGCTCAAACTACACAGGCATACACTGTTATATCCTCTAGTGTACACGCAGTATTGCGATAAACATTCTTAAAGCAAATGTATTAACATTAATTTAAAAGTCTAGATCGATACAAAAAAAACTTGACTTTTATATTTTACGGTCAGGCGTCTGGCGATAATGCATGTTTTTGTCTGTTACGGAAAAATATTAGGAGAGCAACCAACATTTTGCAATATACGCTTATCTAGTGATAAAAGACAGGTTTTGAAGTTACTTGTTGCCCTTATTGACAAATTTATGTCTAATCATGCAGAAAAACCTATCCAAAAATTAACTGACTTGAAAAATAGATTGCAGGAAAAACACAAAAACCCATGGCAAAACAAAAGGACACTTAGACGTTGTCCGAGTAGAGTCACTTCAGACTGCCTTTTCAGCTTTTCTAATGACTTTAAGGAGTAGATTAACATAAATATATACTGCAAATCTTCAATATGGACTGCTTTACCACTAGTTGGGAAGCATTATTGTCATACCCTCTAATATGAAATCTTACCCCCAGATTTTTAGCCCGGGGGTAAGTTTACCCTTAAAATAAAAAGCTAGTGGAAACACTGTCTGGTCATCACTTTTCCTCTTGTCACTGGCCATGGCTAATATGAATTTTTGTCTCTTTGCCAATTTGTGTTCAGACGTCTACTGGGCAGCTAGAAGAAGTCCTATTCTAACTACTGCAGATGCGGAAAACCGCTGTCGATTAGACACAGGGGGCGTCCCATACATCATACTTGGAACGCAGCTTTATGAATGCTCTCATGGAGCGGAGTACAAACACAAATTCCGCGATGGGTACACACCTGAACAGAGGAGGCGTTTGAACAAAGATGGGATGGTGATGTGTACTGCTCGATGTACATTTAAAGAAATAGCTCTGTTTCCAGCATACAGGGTAGGTTTAAAGGTCCAGTATAGGGCCAAAATATTAAAGCAGGTGTCATAATACATTTAAATTTAAATCATACCATTTAAAAGTATGAACAATATTGTGGAGATGACAGTCTGTTATCGTGTGGTCGGGCCGTATGTTAGTGGCTAGCAGAAAAAAAGAATTCTAAAATCAGGCAAAAAAGTAAACAGAAGACACAGCTACCTGGTAGGTTTTAACCTAGTTCTGAAATTAATTTCTCTGTCAGCAACTAACACTTGGACCGACTGTACAATGACAGATTGTCATCTTAACAATAATTTCCATACTTTTAAATGGTATGATATAAATTCAAGTGAATTTAAACACCCACTTTGTTTACTTTTGGGCTTTATTGTTACTTTAACACTTTACCACAAAATCTCGAGAAAGAGGCCTTTTGAAAACATTGTGGGAAAAGGAGAAAATGCTGGTAATCAGCCTTTTCTCCTTTTCCTGCAGTGTTTTCTGCCCTATCAAAGCCAAATTACATCATTTGAACCAAATTTAAATTGTCGTCTACAAATGCTTTTAAATTGGACAGGTCTGTATTTTTGTTGTGTGGCGAAGAGCTAATTTTAATCCAGAATAGTACTTGCTACCTCTACACATACCAAAACTGTTACAAGTGGCACAGAGGAGAAATAATTTTTGGAAAGGAGACTTAATTGAAACAAAAGGAAGATTAATTATCTAAGAATATCAAAATTGTAACAAGTGGTACAAAGGAAAAACAATTGAAGAAAAAAAGGAGTAACTGATGAAGGAAAGGAAAATTACCCATCTGAACATACTGAAACTGTTGCAACTGGTACAATGGAGATAACTGAAAGAAAGGAAAATTGATCAAGGAAAGGAAAATTACCTATCTAAATATACCAACATTGTTACAAGTGGTACAAAGAAAATAACTGAAGGAAAGGAAAATTGATTAAGGAAAGGAAAATTGCCTATCTAAACATACCAAAATTGTAACAAGTGGTACCAAAAGAAATAATTAATGGAAAGGAGAAATTGATGGAGGAAAGGAAAATTACCTATATAAATATACTAAAATTGTAACAAGTGGTACCAAGAGAAATAATTAAAGGAAAGGAGAAACTGATGGAGGAAAAGAAAATTACTTGTGAAGGGAAATAGTGTTTTAAGCATTTGTTTATTTTCCACCATGTTTTTCAAGTTGAAGTCCACTAACTTTTTGTTGTCTACAAATGCTTTCAATATGGACAATTCTAAAATTCTGTTGTCTGATGGAGAAGTCAGAGAGGTAAAGTAATAAGTCCAACTTTTGTGGAGGCAGAGCTTGACATCAGTGCTATTTTTTTTATACCTCCCACCTACGAAGTAGGGGGGGGGGGTATACTGATTTCACCATGTCTGTCTGTCCTTTTGTCCATCTGCCTCTCCTTTTGTCCATCTGCCTGTCAATCCATCCATGTTTTCATTCTGTGCTCTAACTCAAAAGCAGTTTGACATAGGACCCTGAAACTTTACTCAAGTGTTGTTGATGACCCAAGGAGGTGCCCTATTGTTTTGGGGTCACATTGGTCAAAGGTCAAGGTCACAGGTGAACTTTGTTTGAAAATCATTCCGTGTTCTAACTCAATAGCTGTTTAACCTAGGACCCTGAAAACTTTATACAAGTGTTGCTGATGACCCAAGGAGTTGCTGTATTATTTTTTGGTCATATGGGTCAAAGGTCAAGGTCACAGGTGAACTTTGATTGTGCTACTTCAGTGACAAGGTGCTGGTGTTGGGGACGGGGATTTGACGCTTTGTGACAGTTTAGTTTATATCTGTACAATTAGCCTCTATGGTTAACTTTGAACCATCAATTTTGAAAGCATTTGCAGATGAAAATGTACCTGTAGCTCAGATGGTGTATAGTCATTGATATTGTAGAAAATATTGTTGGAAAATGAGAAAATGCTGGTTATTCCTTTTTTTTCCCTTTTCCACAATGTTTTCAACAAGATCAAATCAAATCAAGTCATTTGAACCACATTTGTCATATACATGAACAAAACCCATGGCTATGAATTAATGGTGAAGAGTTAAACACCAAAACACAAAACAAATGAGCCTTACTTGGGCAGAAGGGGACTTAATGCATCTCCTTGAACCATGGTACCAAGCAAGCCATCACATGCTTATGAATCTGTAACAGCCACTTGTATTAACAACCAACTTAATCATGAGGTAGACTGGTCCTTGAACATACTGAAAATTGACCAATAGCTAAAAGTTTTGGCCCAGATCAGCCTGCGCAGACTGTGCAGGCTGACCAGAGTCAAAACTTTTTGCAGATGCATTAAGCCCCCTTTTCACAGAGCATGGCTGAAATTTATAGCTTTTATTGAACACTATTATTCTACAGGTCGATGCTTTTCGTAAAGACAGACTTATTCGAGAGGCCATAATGCAAAAACTTCAAGATGATCTAGGAAACAGAACAGCTCCATACGAGAGAGGGATTGCCTATGCTTTCCCATGTGCCGACGAACATTGTGGACATTTTGTAAAAGAAGTGGGTTTTGACTTTTAAGATTTTAACCCTTAAATCACCTTTCACTAGTACAGTTGCCTTTATGGCCAGTGTAGATCGAAGATCAGACTGCACAAAACATGCAGTCTAATTTTTGATCCACGCTATCCACTTCAGCAGACTTTTGAATTTTAACCCTTTAAGCTCCTTTCACAACTATAGTTGCCTTTGTGGCCAGTGTAGATCAAGATCAGACCGCACTAAACGTGCAGTCTGATCTTTGATCTACACTGTCTGCTGTGGCGGACTTTCGTATTTTAAACCTTTAAGCTGCTTTCACAACTATAGTTGCCCTTGCCTTTGTGGCCAGTGTAGATCAAGATTAGACTGCACTAAATGTGCAGTCTGATCTTTGATCTGCACTGTCCGCTGTGGCAGACTTTTGTATTTTAACCCTTAAAGTGTCTTTCACAACTATAGTTGCCTTTGCGGCCAGTGTAGATCAAGGATCAGAGTGCACAAAATGTGCAGTCTGGTCTTTGATCTACACTGTCCGCTTTGGTGTAAATTGACAAAAACCACAATGACTGCAATTATTCGGGTCTTAATTTGACACTGAAAATGTCTGATGGGTTTATTTTGGTGCTCTAGGGGTGAAGTTTGTACACTTAGGTGAGACTGGTAGTCAATAATGCACAGGGCTTGAAACCAGAAAGTTGACGGTATGAGTTTCCAGTTTGTCAAGTTTCTTTCCAAGGATTGATGATAGCAGTTAGGGCAGGATTTATTCCTCTCTCACTACTGATCAATGTTTCTATATTGGTCATCTGGGAAAGCAGCCAGTGGCTTACAAAGAATATACTCTGCTAAGTACTGGTAAGAGAAACACTAGGAAAGCATGGATAATGAAAACAGCATTAACTCTTTACCACACAATCCCGACTTTTAACGACCCTAAGAAAAAAGCCTTTAGAAAACATTGGGGGAAAAGGAGAAAATGCTGGTAACCAGCATTTTCTCCTTTTCCCACAATGTTTTCTACCCTTCCTAAGACAAATTTCAATTTTTGAGTCACAATTATTTTGTCGTCTGCAAAATGCTCTCAATTTGGACTAGTCTAAAACTTTGTCGTTTGGTAAAGAGTTAAATACCATACATATCATACAAATTATGGCTGGTTAAATTTAACCTGTTATTTCTTGAAAAAATTTGCTATAGATTGAAATTTAAAAAATACTGTTAATATAAGGCCTATTGTAAACAAAATGTACTTGAACCACGCTTTGACAGAAGGGGGCTTAATACGTCTCTTTGATGCATGATGGTAAAGAAGTCATCACATAATGGATCCATCAAGTCCATTTTGTCTAACAATCAACTAGATCTGAAGGTAGAATGGTCCTTTGACATGCAGAAAATTGACAAATACCAAAAATTTTTGGCCAAGATTAGCCTGTGTGGACTGCTCAGGCTGACTTGGGTTGATACTTTTTACAGATGCATTTAGCCCCCCCCCCCCCCCCCTTTCATTGGTCATGGTTCAATACTTTTTGACAGATGCTCAGAGCCCCCTGTTCACCGAGCATGGCTCAAGTATTAAGAGATGTGCTGGAATTCATATTATTTTATGTCAAATATGTATCTTCGTGTTAACAGATAGATGGTCATTTATATCTGGATGAAAGAGTGAAATCACAGATAGCAGAGCTTGTTTCTGAAGGGGTTAGAAGTGTTGCAGAGATGAAGCGACACCTGAAAATGTTTCTGAAGCACATGTTTGGTGAAAACAATATGCCTGGACCTTTCAACAGAAAGTATCGACCCTCACATCAAACTATCATAAATTTAATGTACCAAGCTGGGGCCCCCATTGAGGAAATTGTAATAGATGTAAGTTTGTTTACTTCTTCGATAGTTTTCATGGAGACTTTTGGTTGCGAAGCACTCAGCCTCTCTTTGTTATCACCCTCAGTAACATAAGTGTTTTTCTGCTTGGCTGTTTTCTAAGAAACCAACAAGTTATTGTAATAGTCCTGGCATCATCCGCGTCGTACTGGTTGTGCGAAAACTTTGACATTTTGTAATATCTCTGTAATAACTAGAGACATTGAGTTCAGACTTGGACAAGTTGTTTACTATCAAATGATGAGCTCATACAACAGGGGCAGGTAACTGTCAAAATATTTTTGATACAATTATGTCCCTTGTTTGGCTTATAATTTTCACCAAAAAGCAAGCTCTTGCAGCCGAGCCATGGCACCTGCATGCGGTGCTCTTTTTCTGAGCGTGTGATGTTTCCCATCACAAGTCCAGTTTGCTAGATGCGATGCATTTCTCCAATTATGTGGTATATTAAATGTTTCCATCACATACATGCAGCCCTTCTATTGATTGAGTTTGCATTTATTTATCGTTGCCATTGATTGCCCAATTGGGCAATGCCCCCTGAAGGCTGTAAGTATTGTTACAGAGAATAGTACAGATACAGGACGAAACCTATTCTTAGTTACGCCTGTTTGTTTAACGCGCTCTGTGTATAGCACAGTCATGAGGGACCTCAGTTTAACGTCTCGTCCAAAAGACTATTAATAGTTTTAGATGGCCAGCTGTGGGAATTGAATCCACACCCTCAACCAATCCTAAACTTGAAGTGTAGGAGTCCTACGCTCTCCCAGTCAAGTTATGCTGGCTGGTATGCAGCTCTTTTCATTGCGAATGACTTTTAAGGCTGAGCTAACTAATTGCACAGCTATTTTAATCCTTTACCAAATAGTTAAGGGTTTTAATGACCCTAAAGAAGTAGGCTTTTGAAAACATTGTGGGAAAGAGAGTCAATGAAAGTATTTAAACCAATCTTTTTAGCTCACCGGAGCACGAAGTGCTAAGGTGAGGTATTGTGATCGGTCGTTGTCCGGCGTCCGTCTGTCCACAACTCCTTTAAAAATCTTCTCCTCCTTAACTGCTGGGCCAATCTTGATGAAACTTAGCAGGGATGTTCCTTGGGATCAAAACTGGCCCCGCCCCGGGGTCACAAGTTCGAACATAGGAACAAAGAAGGAAAACTTTAAAATTCTTCTCTGAAACTTGAAGGTGTAGAGCTTTGATATTTGGCACCTAGCATCTCCTAGTGGACCTCTACCAAGTTTGTTCATGTGATGCTCCTGGGGTCAAAACTGGCCCTGCCCCGGGGGTCACAAGTTCGAACATAGGAACAAAGAAGGAAAACTTGAAGATTCTCCTTCTCTAAAACTGGAAGGTGTAGAGCTTTGATATTTGGTATGTAGCATCTCCTAGTGGACCTCTACCAAGTTTGTTCAAATGATGCCGCTGGGGTCAAAATTGGCCCCGCCCCGGGGGTCACAAGTTTGAACAAAGGAACAAAGAAGGAAAACTTTTAAATTCTTCTTTTCTAAAACTGGAAGGCATAGAGCTTTGATATTTGGTATGTAGTGAACCTTTTCTAAATTTGTTAGCTCACCTGAGCACAGCGTGTTCAGTCAGTTTGAAATTGGGTCACCTGGGGTCATAAACTAGGTCACTAGGTCAAATGAAAGTAATACCTTGTGTGCACTCTAGAGACCACATTTATTGCTCAAATGACCTGAAATTTGGTCAGAATGTTTGTCTTGATAAAATCTCGGATTAGTTTGGATTTGGGTCACCTGGGGTCATAAACTAGGTCACTAGGTCAAATTAAAGTAATACCTTGTGGGCACTCTAGAGGCCACATTTTTTGCTCAGTTGACTTGAAAATTGTTCAGGATGTTTGTCTTGATAAAATCTCACATGAGTCTGAATTTGGGTCATGTGTGATCTTAAATTAGGTCACTAGGTCAAATTGTGGGCACTCTAGAGGCCACATTTATTGTTCAATTGATTTGAAAATTGGTTAAAATGTTTGTCTTGATGAAATCTAGGATGAGATCAAAGTTGGGTCACCTGGGGTTATAATCTAGGTCACTAGGTCAAATTAAATGAATACCTTGAGGGCACTATAGAGGCTACATTTCTTGCTCAATTGACTTGAAAGTTGGTCAGAATATTTGTCGTGATGAAATATCGGATGAGTGTGAAATTGGGTCACCTGGGGTCATAAACTAGGTCACTTGGTCAAAGAAATACCTTGTGGGTACTCTAGAGGCCACATTTATTGCTCAAATGACCTGAAATTTGGTCAGAATGTTTGTCTTGATAAAATCTCGAATGGGTTTAGATTTGGGTCACCTGGGATCATAAACTAGGTAACTAGGTCAAATTAAAGAAATACCTTATGGGCACTCTAGAGGCCACATTTTTTGCTCATTTGACGTGAAAATTGGTTGGAATATTTGTCTTGATAAAATCTGACATGAGTCCAAATTTGGGTCAACTGGAATCATATACTAGGTCACTAGGTCAAATTAAAGAAATACCTTTAGGGCACTCTAGAGGCCACATTTTTTGCTCAATTGACTTGAAGATTGGTCAGAATGCTTGTCTTGATAAAATCTCACATAAGACAGAATGCTTGTCTTGATAAAATCTCACATAAGACTGAATTTGGGTCATGTGGGGTCTTAAACTAGGTCATAAGTTCCAATTAAAGAAATACCTTGTGGGCACTCTAGAGGCCACATTTATTGTTCAATTGATTTGAAAATTGGTTAAAATGTTTGTCTTGATAAAATCTACAATGAGTTTAAAATTGGGTCACCTGGGGTCATAATCTAGGTCACTAGGTCAAATTAAAGAAATTCCTATAGGGCACTCTAGAGACCACATATCGTGCTCAATTCACTTGAAAATTGGTCAGAATTTTTGTCTTGATGAAATATCGGATGAGTTTGAAATAGGGTCACCTGGGGTCATAAACTAGGTCACTTGGTCAAATTAAAGAAATACTTTAGGGCACTCTAGAGGCCACATTTTTTGCTCAATTGACTTGAAAATTGGTCAGAATGTTTGTCTTGATGAAATATCGGATGAGTTTAAAATTGGGTCACCTGGGGGTCATAAACTAGGTCACTTGGTCAAATTAAAGAAATACCTTGAAGGTACTCTAGAGGCCACATTTATTGCTCAAATGACTTAAGAATTATTCAGAATGTTTGTCTTGATAAACTTTTAGATAAGTTCTAAATTGGGTCAACTGGGGTCATAAACTAGGTCACTAGGTCAAATTAAAGAAATACCTTTAGAGCACTCTAGAGGCCACATTTTTTGCTCAATTGACTTGAAAATTGGTCAGAATGTTTGTCTTGATGAAATCTCACATGAGTCTGAATTTGGGTCAACTGGGATCGTAAACTAGGTCACTAGGTCAAATTAAAGAAATACTGTGGGCACTCTAGAGGCCACATTTATTGCTCAAATGACTTGAAAATTGTTCAGAATGTTTGTTTTGATAAATTTTCAGATGAGTTTTAAATTGGGTCATGTGGAGTCATAAACTAGGTCACTAGGTCAAATTAAAGAAATACCTTGTTGGCACTCTAGAGGCCACATTTATTGTTCAATTGATTTGAAAATTGTTTAAAATGTTTGTCTTGATGAAATCTAGGATGAGATCAAAATTGGGTCACCTGGGGGTCATGATCTAGGTCACTAGGTCAAATTAAAGAAATACCTTTAGGGCACTCTAGAGGCCACATTTCTTGCTCAATTGACTTGAAAATTGGTCAGAATGTTTGTCTTGATGAAATATTGGGTGAGTTTGAAATAGGGTCACCTGGGGGTCATAAACTAGGTCACTTGGTCAAATTTAAGAAATACCTTGTGGGCACTTTAGAGGCCACATTTATTGCTCAATTAACTTGAAAACTGTTCAGAATGTTTGTCTTGATAAATTTTTTGATGAGTTCTAAATTGGGTCAGGTGGGGTGATAAATTACGTCACTAGGTCAACTTACGGAAATTCCTTGTGGACGCTCTAGAGGCCACATTTTAAGCTCAATTAACCTGACAATTGGTCAGAAATTGAATTATGCACATGGAGTGAATTTCGCCTATTGACTCAGGTGAGCGATCCAGGGCCATCATGGCCCTCTTGTCTACTATGTTAGAAGCAGGTTGCATCATTTGATCAACATTTAATTTGTTGTCTGGAAAGGCCTTGAATTTGGACAAGTCAAAAATTATGTCATTTTGTAATTGCTTTCACAGAAAATAGCTCCCTTCACTGATATTAGCTGTTTTTAGCTCCACTGGCCAAAGGCCAGCGGGCTTATGTCATGGCCTGTTGTCCGTCGTGCGTCCGTCCGTCCGTGCGTCCGTCCGTCCGTCCGTGCGTTAACTTTTTTTTAAAACGTCTTCTTCTCTGAAACTACCCATCCAATTTTGATGAAACTTCACAGAAATGATCCTGCCATGGTCCTCTTCAGAATTTCTTGAAAGAATTTAATTCCTTCAAAAACTCTGGTTGCCATGGCAACAAAACTGAAAAATTTTGAAAATCTTTGAAAATCTTCTTGTCTGAAACCGTAAGGCCAAGGGCTACCAAATTTGGCATGTAGCTTTATCTAGTGGACCTCTACCAAGTTTCTTCAATTTATAGCCCTGGGGTCAAAATTGGCCCCGCCCCGGGGGTTACAAGTTATACATGGGCTTATTTAGGGAGAACTTTAAAATTCCTCTTCTACCTAGCCATAGGGCCTAGAGCTACCAAATTTGGCATGTAGCTTTATCTAGTGGACCTCTGCCAAGATTGTTCAAATTATAGCCCTGGGGTCAAATTAGGCCCTGCCCGGGGGTAACAAGTTTTACATGGGCTTATATAACAAGTTTTACATGGGCTTATATAGGGAGAACTTTAAAATTCTTCTTTGACCTAGCCATGGGGCCTAGGGCGACCAAATTTGGCATGTAGCTTTATCTAGTGGACCTGTACCAAGGGTGTCCAAATTATAGCCGAGGGTCAAATTTGACTTCGCTCCGGGGGTAACATGTTTTACATGGGCGAGCTTATATAGGAAAATCTTTCGCATCTAGCTATAAGGGCTAGGGCTATCAAATTTTGCATTTAGCTTTATCTAGGGGGTCTCTATCAAGGGTGCCCAAATTGAGAAAAATTTGAAAATCTTCTTGTTTATAACATTCAAGAACTGAATTATTTGGTATGGAGCTTTATATTGTGGACCTCCACCAGGATTCAAATAATTATAGCTTTGCGATCAAAATTGGCTTTGCCCATGGATCACAACTTTCTCGTAGGATTAGATAGAAAAATGTTTGCATGTCCTCGTGTTTGAAATCAATTTGCTGAATATTGTAATGTTTGGCTTGTAGTGTTTTTACTTAATAGCCAGTGGAGCGATACAGGGCCATCATGGCCCTCTTGTTGTCGTGTAGTAAAGTGTTAACAATGTAAATACATAAGTGTGAACACTCTTTCATTCAAAATTTTAAGTCTTTATCAATTTTGAGCTTTTCCATAGCAAGACCATGCGAAGATGTATAATACATGTAGATAGAGTCTAAGAGAATATTTGGTGGGTTTTTTTCGTTGAAAGATTGAAATTTATTTCATTGAGTGAACATCATTGGTAATATTTTCACAAGTGGCTGTGCCACAATGTCTTGAAGATGATATAAAACATAGTTGGCAATGGAAAAAATGCTGGCTCACATTCATTGACAAAATAACTTTGATTTAAGTGACCAGCAGTTTGCCTTTTACCAACTGTTTCCATACACCTTTACTTTCAGGTGAAAGATCCAGTTTCATACACACATGCTTCTAATTTCCTTCTTGACAAGTAAGTGTATGTTTATGTGTCTGCCTTTTTCCTCATGTTAAATTTTTTTTATACTGTGCATATGGTGGCATATTTCTGCCACAAGATACAAGATAACTGTCAGGATAAATCAAAATTTTCTGGAAATTTTATTGAAATAGTGTAAAGTTTCCTTAAAAAAATTATTATGGTAAACTTTGTTATCTAAAAAATTTGAAATTGATCAGTAAGTATTTTAATGCAAAATTTCTCATTCATGCACGGAGCTGACATTAGAGATAAAATTATTGCAATAGTTCTCAAGTTTTTGGATATCTATTAATAACAAATTCACCAGTTGGATGAAGTTGGTAGTTTTTTACTTTACAAGATGGTGGTAAGTTAAAATTTGAATTATTTACAATTGTAGCTTAACTGGTAAATTTTGGCTACACATGAAATGAACTGAAGTCTGTTGGTTATGTTACATTTCTGTCTTGTGAAGCCATTTCACATGATTCAAATACCATCTTCTCGTAGTATGAGCATAAAGTTGGAGACGAAGATGTTCCCAAACCATATCTATTTATAGATACTGTGAATGTCAGTTGTGGGCACGAAGGCAAAAAAAAATCGTGATAAAAGCGAGAGGTATCATGGTATTTTTATTGTCATTTTTTTATTATATAGATAATATTATCAATAAAGTTTGTTTTATCGCAATATTTTTCTTAAACATACATCTTCACTGGTTTTCATCCAGTTTTTTAACCATTTTTTCCTTATTTCATGAAACTATAATCACTCTGGGATCTTCATGCCAAATATTGCCCCTGATGGTTGCAAGGTTGCACAGATTACGGCAGATAGTAAATGCATTTCATTCTGTTGCGGCTAGCCATAAACATAATGACCACAGTTTCCAGTTTAAATCAAAGACAAATCTGTACAGTTTCTTTACCCCATACACCTTACATTGATTTTTTATCTACGTTTACACAGCTGACTAGATTATAGCACGGTCAAGTTTTAACAGTGTTTGTTTACTCTCTGGCTTTACAGATGTCTTTTTAAATGATTGCAATAGTTATCTCGTATCTTGTGGCAGAAATACACCATCATCCATGATAGACAACCATTAAACAACATTTAATCAATCTGTTGTTTGTCACTCTTACAGTTGAATGCACACTACTGCCATGCTCTGCAAAAAGGGCGTTTAATGCATCTGCAAAAAGTATCAACCCATGTCAGCCTGCACAGCCCATGCAGGCTGACATGTGCCCAGAACTTTTTGCTATCTATGAATTTTCTACATGTGAAAGGACCAGTCTACCTCATGATTCGTTTAAACAAAAATGGACTAAAGGGGGTCCATTATTATGAATTGCTTGCTTGGAAAAAAAATTCATCACGGAGATGCATTAAGTCCCCTTTTGCCTGAGCATGACACCTAGTTATTTCCAGACATTACTTCCAGGTCTGACTTTGAAGCAGGACATGTTCAAGATGAAATGCAAACAGCCCTGAGCAATGTTCCAGATAAAAACAGTGAGAGAAGTGAATTTGACGAACTTTTAAAAACTGCAGCGATAGAACAGATGAAACAGACTGGACAACTTAACAGCATAAAAAAGGAAGCTGGCAGTTTTTCCCACTCTGTTGTCCAAAAGCAGACTGAATGTCACACATTGTTAGAAGATATTTTACAATCAGTGTATGCAATGTCGGATTTGTTCAGACTTCGTGATCTGAGGGAGATGTTGAAAAGGGTGACCAAGTGTTTAAAGGAGGTCAAATTGATGTGTGAAGGTATTCCTGTAAATGAGAATAGCAAAGGGCACAATGTCTCACAGAAAAGCAGGGAGACATTTCCTGGTGCGGCAGAAGCAACAGATGTTTCGGGTAAGAACATTTTTAGCTCAGCTTTTTTCGAAGAAAACGTCAGGGTATTGTCATAGCCCTGTTGTCGTCTATGTCGTTGTCGTCTGTGTTTTCATCATCAGGCTAAAACTTTGACAGCTTATAATATCTCTATCATTACGGAAGATATTTACTTTAAACTAGTTGTTAACTTTTAAAAGGAGAACAAATTACATCAGGTAACCATCAAAATATTTTTGACACAGTTACGCCCATTTTTTGACCTAGAATTTTCACTGAAAGTCAATCTATTTCTAAAAGCAGCTGTAGCCAAGCATTGGCACCAGCATGCCGTACTATTGCAGTGTTTCTCCCAGCTTCAAATTTTTAAGGGTCATTTGTGACCCCTATTCCAAATTTTGGGGGGGTCACACAAAAATCTTGAAAGTCACCTTTATAAATGCCTTTTTAAAGCTACTTAAATTCATGTTTAGCCTTAGGGACCTTTCCCTGTGACTCCGCCGACTTGGAACTGAAACTGTTTTTCTTAGTCTGACAAGACCCAGATATTTGTTGCATTTGTTGATTTTTCATTTTTTTTTTTTTTTGTCACGTTTTCGAGGTGTTTACTAGTGGAAGAGACAACGTAACAGTATGCAAGTCCTTTCTGTTTTTCTTTGTCGGTTTACCTGCTATTCTGTTTCGGAAAGCATCTAGAATACACAGACCGTACACTTTTAAAACGGGGCGACAAATTGATCTTCCTATAGTTATTCTGTACCTAGTTAATTATTACTATACAAGAGGTTCAAATGTGTGACTGTGTCAGAGAGAAGCCAGTTGGTAGCAATTCATGTTCTTTAATTCTTTTTTTGTGCAGTACTGGCAGATATTTATTAATGAATTATCAATAAAATCGGTGTCAGACACTGGGTGCCGTATCATAAACTACCAGTAGAAAATAATCATGGCGTACGAAATCTTTCTCTGCATCAGTGATTGGGAAAGAATTATTTTCAATGGGACAATGTCCCTTCCTCCAGGAAAATCAATGTGACATTTTGTAAACCAATGTGACAATTTAAGAAAAAAACACAAAATCTTTTAATTGCTTTCATTTATTTTTTTAAAATAGTACTTTCCCAATGCAAGTCAAAATGTAGCTAAATGCTTATGCTGGTTCTATATTTAATGCTTGGAATCAAACATAGTCATCTGGGTTCTCATTAGGTCCTGAATCCCAAGAGTCATTGAATCTTGGGCTGAAATTTTCAAGAGTCAAAATGAAATTTCCAAGCGTTAAAGAGAAATGATCAAGGGTCAAAATTACTTGGTTATTACGGAAATATAAGGATGACACCAAAAGACAAAGGCATAACCTTCACCCCCCTTTCATTGTTCCATAAGACGAAGGTCTGACCTTCACCCCCTTTCATTGTTATCTTCATTTCATTAAAGAAAAAAAAAAACAAGAACTTTTTTTCTCATTATCATTCTTTACATATAATTATGTAAATTCACTGTTTAAATTCTTTATAAATGATGAAGAAACAATTTGAGACAACTCTGATCGGACGGTGTCAAATTGACCGTTGTTGTGTCATGGGTTTTCGCGTTTTTTTTCCAGCGATCTGCTTTCATATCTTTTTATTTCTTTTAGCAGTATTATAGCATGATGATTGAAATGAACTTATCAATTGGGGTAGCAGGGAATATAAATACTATTAGACCATAAGCTGATTGAGAATGTTACCTATCTAATTCATGATGAAAAAAAATGTGGCCTTCTCAATCAACATGATATACACTGATAAACGTTTGCTGCATGTCCATAGATATGCTTGGGATAGGCTCGGAGAGAGATGTGATCTGAGAGTTGCTCTGATTCTCGCTAGGATCGTCTGTATGAATCTGTTAATAAACGATCATTGTGGGAAAGAAATTACTGATGGAGCCCTGACCGTCATGCAATTTTAAATTTTCGGTGGTATATTCTAATGCTTAGGTAGTTGTTGAATTTGAATTTTACGGCAAAATCAGGGCAGTTTCATCAAGACGACAAAATAGGTTCAATATTCAATAAGCGTTTTATGATTGAAAACATGATGTCACACGCACATAGCCACTCATTTTATAGAGCGTCTAATCGGCGCCGATCAAAGGAGATTCGTCTGACTAAATTTCGTACTTTTACGACGTTGAAAATTGAATGGGACAAGGATGCACTCATTGGCAAAAACGATGTGACATTTTGGATTTTAATGTGACTACGGCGCATGGCGCAAGCCTTTCCCTGTCACTGCTGCATACGGACCTTACTTTGCCCCTTAGTATTTCGGTTCGATGTCATGGTGTGTATTATAAATTATTGTTTTGATTGAACTGATATTTTTTTTTGGTTGCGCCAGAAAAGACGCACACAACAAATTTTAGTGCATCAGCTAAGAAATCATTGCATCAAAAACACAAGAAACATGCTCTGGGAGAAACACTGCTCTTGTTAATCCTTTACCACACAGTTTGGAGTTTTAACAATCCTGAGGCAGAGGCCTTTTGAAAAAATTGCAGGAAAAGGAGAAAATGCTGGTAAACAGCATTTTGTCCTTTCCCCGCAGTGTTTTGTACCCTTCATAAATCAAAATTCGCTTTTTCAGTCACATACATTTTGTTGTCTGGAAATTCTTTCAATTTTAACAAGTCAAAAATTTTGCTGTTTGACTTCTTTCTGTGATAATAAGCTTTTTTTATGTAAACTTTTTCAGTGTTGTTGGAAAAACTAGGGGCTTTTGTAGATATAGATGAAGATCAGACTTCACAGTATTATCTTGGATATATACTGTTGGCTTGTATTGTCAAGCGGAATTATTGATCCCTATATTAATTCTTTCCCTAACGATGAAATTTCAGTCTTGTCCAAATTTGAAGTATTTATATGCAACAAATTCATTGAGGCTCAGATGATTAGGTCTGTCTTAGAAAGGTTAGAAAACATGGTGGGAAAAGGAGAAAATGCATTTTCTCCTCTTCCCACAATGTTTTCAAAAGCTTTTATCACGGTCATAAAAACTCTGGATTGCTGAGCAAAAGGTAAAAAAGACGCATTACATACACAGTGAGCGATTTTTTTGATTTGTCATAGTATGGTAAAATCAGAAACTACCTGTTTGAGTTAAGATTGCTTCTTGCAAGAGTGGTCTAAATTTGTACAATCAAATCCAAAATTGTTACATTACCATGTACTTAAAAATACTTTTACTCATAAACATTACTTAGATACCTTTAACGTTAGAAAATTTAGATTTTCCTATATTAACACTTTAAACTGGATCTCAAGATCTGGAAATCGAGAAAGAATGTTTCTAAAATGTCCTAAGAGCAAACAGACTTTGTCGTTTTTGTGACTCTAATGTCATAGAAGATGAGTATCATTTTCTCTTGTGCTGTAGTCGTTATTTTATCTTTGTATTTTACAGCTGCCAATTTTTTTTTTTATAAGTCCAAATCTCAATAAATTTTATATGGCCTGCAACACGCGAAAAGGGACATTCGGACATTTGCGTAAAGTGTCGTCTCAGATCAGCCTGCACAGTCAGCGCAGGTTAATCCGAAACGACACTTTCCGTTTTTATTTAATATTCTGTTTTGCGCAAGTCTACTGAAGAACAAAATCTAATGTAGTCGTAAAGTGCCGTCTCGGATTAGCCTGCGTGGCATGCGCAGGCTGATCTGAGATGACACTTTACGCAAATGCCCCTTTTCGCGTGATGCAAGCCATATACTAATGTCCTCAAAAAATGAAAATAACTATTAAGTCTTTGGCAATGTATTTATTCTATGCTTTCCAAAAGAGAAACCAGAATGCCTGAATAGAGAAGGATTACTATGTTTATAATAAAAAATGAAACAGTTTGCTTCCACAAATAGTTCAATAATACTGGGTACTCGTGTTGTACAATAGATGTACAAATGGTTTTTTGTTATGGGCGAATGGCCTTCTTTCAATAAAGATTTTGTTATTGTCATTGTCATATTTAATACATACTCAGGCTACTTGTATAGGCTACCATCAAAAAGAGAACAGTCCCAGAAGAAAGGTAACTCTCAACAGATTTTTGACTGAGTTTTGCCCCTTTTTTGACTTAAAAGTTTTCACTGAAAAAGCAACCCTCAACTGTGCTCTTGTTTAACTTTTATACCTTTACCAAACGATCCCATATTTTTACGACCCTGCAGAAGAAAGCTTTAAAAAAAACTTGGTGGGAAAAAGACTAAATGTTAGTAGCCAGCATTTTCTCCTCTTCTCACAATGTTTTTTCACCATTTCAAAAACAGAAATCATCTTTTAACTTATTACTAGACAACAAAATTTTAGCCCAAATTGAAAGCATTTACAGACGACAATTTCAAAGTGGCTCAAATGCTGCAATCTTTCTTTAATAAGGTAGAAAACATTGTGGGAAAAGAAGAAAATGCTATTTACCAAAAGGCTTCTTTCCAAAGGTTGTTAAAAGTCGGCATTGTGTAGTAAAGGGTTTATCCTTTACCAAACATTTCCAGGTTTTAACAACCCCGGAGAGAGAAGCCTTTTGAAAACACTGTGGGAAAAGGAGAAAATGCAGGTTACCAGCATTTTCTCCTTTTCCAACAATGTTTTCTACCCTATCAAACTTCGGCTCATTTGAACCACTTGAACCATTTTGTTGTCTTGCAGAAGCTTTCACTTTCAAAGAGTGAAAATTTGTTGTTTGGTAAAAAGTTAAGCTACATTTGATAAGCCCTCTGCGAATGGTTTCAGTTTGGTCCTATCTAAAAATGTTATTTCTTGGTAAAGAATTAACCCTTTACCATACAATCCTGGTTTTTCATGACCCTGACAAAGAAGCCTTCTGAAAACATTGTGGGAAAAGGAGAAAATGCTGGTAACCAGCATTTTCTCTTTTTCCCACAATGTTTTCTACCCTTCCCATAACAAATTTTAATTTTTGAGTCACATTAATTTTGTCATCTGTAAATAGCAACAATTTTGACTAGTCTAAAATTTTGTCATTTGGTAAAGAGTTAAGCTACATTTAATAAGCTTTCTGCAAATGTTTTCAACTTGGTTCTATTTAAAATGTTATTGCTTAGTAAAGACTTAAGGATAGGGCACCCTATTGGGCACGCTTATGGAATTCGTGTAACATCGCCTTTCATTGCCAAAAATCATACAGATTCGGCTAAGTCTCGGGCAATCCATAATGGATCTAGGAAACCAGCATCTATCAGCTGATTGATTACAGATTACCTGGGTCTTAGCCGAATTCGTGCGTTTTTTGGCAATGAAAGGCAATGTTACACGAATCCCATTAGGGTGCCCTATCCTTAACGCATTATTTTTTATCATGATTCCAGAAACCAGTGAAGAGCCTCCAACAAAGCTATTGATTATAGACGAACATGAAAAAGTAACGGAGGTGAATGTTCCTAAGGACTATGAATCGGCAGAGATAGTTTTGTATCAAGGATTTGATGATTCAGGTAAAGAGTATATTGTGATAAATGAAAACAAAGGGACAGAACAGGATAATAAAGAAGGAAATACTGTACAAAATACTCCTGGTGAAACCAGTACAAAATCCAAATATGTAGAGAGAAAAGACTTGATTAAAGTGACTTGTAAAGACTATTTTACAACAGAACAAATTCTGAAATCAGTTAACATAGCAGATAAAACACCTAAACTGAAAATGAATTTTTCTGATAAACTGTCTCCGAAAAGATATAAAAACTTGAGTGGATCTTATGATTTAGAAACAGAAAAAAAGATTCAGGAGAAAGAAATGCTTAAATATGAAAAGGATAAGGTGATTTTGAGTAAGATGGAGCGAAAATCATTTAGAAATGAGGGCTTGCCAGTGGTAGTACCTAAAAAGGAGGATTGTGGAGAAGATACTGGAGAGTGTGAAATGTCTAAATCTCCTCACAAAACGAATACCAATGAAAGTATGGAGCAAACTCAAATGCAAGTTATGTATGTAGATGATACATGTACTGTAGCTGGACATGAGACCAAATTCACAATGCCCTCTAATAATTCAACTGAGCTTGAAAAAACCTCATCGGTAGAACTTGCGACAGCGCCCATTGGAAAGAAAAGAACTGAGGAGGAAATGCTGGTAGCAAAAACACTGGCTTCAGGACAAACTGATCATAGTTATAACAGAACTGCAGACTCTAGTAGGCAGAACTCTGCTCTAATCTGTGATTCATCCATCCTGACCAAACATGATGTAACATATGATGATAGAGAAACATGTATTGAAAATGTCACAGATATAACATTTCAAATTGAAAGGGTGACTAAAAGTGGGTCAGCTACTGTAGGTGACGCAAGGGATTTAAACGGAGCAAGTAAAAATAATAAGCCCAATGATTCTCATGCCATAGGAGGAAATGTTTCAGGGGCCAGTCATCAGTCTAAAGAGGCAGCTAATAAATTGCAAATTAAAGGAATAAATCTTGACAGTGTTTTAAATGAGATGGTGAAATCAACTAAGAGCGCCAGAGTAGCTGTATTTAAAGTTAGTCAGAGTCCACGGACAAGTACTTCTAGCTGTGATAGAAATAGCCAAGACATGCAGAAAAAGGAAACTATGGCAGAATATGTGATACAAGATTCGCCAGAATCAAAAGTTTCTGATGACCCTGATTGGTCTATGCGACCACTTGCCATGAAAAGGCGTGGCGGTCAGATGTGCTTTTCTAGAAAGAAGAAGAAGTAATTGATCTTGTATGCAAATGGTTATCATGTCTTCTTTTAATCCTTTACTACACAATCGAGAGTGTCAGTCTCGTAACTATAAGGTCCTGAGTTTGATTCCCGGGAGCAGGTGTCATCTGTGGGACCTTTCATTGGCCCACACACTCAAGTAAGTAAGTAAGTAAGTAAGTATTGGTGTAGTTTCCAGGATGGAGAATGGAGAAAGATTGGTATAAGTTGCCAGAACTTGTTTCTCAATTGATGTAAAATAAATATGTGTAAACTTAGACAATCCCGAGTTTTAACGACCCTGACGTAAGAAGGCTTTTAAAAACTTTGTGGAAAAAACGAGAAAATGCTGGTAACCAGCATTTTTTCCATTTTTTACCATATCAAAAACAGAAATCATTCTTAATCTTCTACCACACAACCCCGAAATTTAACGACCCTTGAAAGGAAGGCTTTCTTAGAACTGGTAAGAAGAAGTAATTTATTTTGTATGCCAATGGTTATTATGTCTTCTTTTAACCCTTATCCTGATAAATAAGTTAACCCTTAGGCTGCTAAGCGCGACTTCCTGACCTTTTTCAGACAGTGTAGATCAAGATCAGACTGCACATAACGTGCAGTCTGATCTTGGATCTACACTGTCCGATAAGGAGATTTTTTTTTTTTCCAAAAAGTAAGTTTGAAATAACATTATTTGTGTTTTTACTATCGGCTTGAAAGTTTTATTTAATTTATTCAGCAGGATAAGGTTTAAATAAAACTTTCAAGCTGATAGGAAAATCCCCAATAATGTTATTTCAAACTTTTTTTTTATTGGAGAAAAATGTTTCCTTATCTGACAGTGTAGATCCGTTCTGTGCAGTCTGATCTTGATCTATATATCTGCAAAAAGTCAGTGAGTCACGCTTGGCAGCTTAGGGGTCAAATTGCATTCAAATAATTGTGTTTGGAATGAATTCAAAGTAGCTACCTTAGAAGGCATGCTAGCGGAAATGCAAGAACAACATTTTTTTTCTTGTATATCCATAAACCCTTTACCACACAATCCCGAATTTTAACAACCCTGAGTAAATACCCTTTCGAAAACCTTGTGGGAAAAGGAAAAAAATGCTGGTAACCAGCGTGCTCTCCTTTTCCCAAAATGTTTTCCACTCTTTCTCCCACCATCTGTAAGGTTTGAGCATCATTTAATTTGTCGTCTGCATATACTTTCAATTTGGACAAGTCTACAATGTTGCTGTTTGCTGAAGAATTAAGCTACATTAATTTGTTGTCTGCAGATGTTTTCAGTTTGAACCAGTCTATAATTTTATTGTTTGAATAAGAGTTAAAGCTAAACTCATATTGCATTTTTAGCTCCACTGGCCGAAGGCCAGCGGGCTTATGTCATGGCCTGTTGTCCGTCGTGCGTCCGTCCGTCAGTCCGTCCGTCAGTCCGTCCGTCTGTCCGTGCGTTAACTTTTTTTTAAAACGTCTTCTTCTCTGAAACTACCCATCCAATTTTGATGAAACTTCACAGAAATGATCCTGCCATGGTCCTCTTCAGAATTTCTTGAAAGAATTTAATTCCTTCAAAAACTCTGGTTGCCATGGCAACAAAACTGAAAAATTTTGAAAATCTTTGAAAATCTTCTTGTCTGAAACCGTAAGGCCAAGGGCTACCAAATTTGGCATGTAGCTTTATCTAGTGGACCTCTACCAAGTTTCTTCAATTTATAGCCCTGGGGTCAAAATTGGCCCCGCCCCGGGGGTTACAAGTTATACATGGGCTTATTTAGGGAGAACTTTAAAATTCCTATTCTACCTAGCCATAGGGCCTAGAGCTACCAAATTTGGCATGTAGCTTTATCTAGTGGACCTCTACCAAGTTTCTTCAATTTATAGCCCTGGGGTCAAAATTGGCCCCGCCCCGGGGGTTACAAGTTATACATGGGCTTATTTAGGGAGAACTTTAAAATTCCTCTTCTACCTAGCCATAGGGCCTAGAGCTACCAAATTTGGCATGTAGCTTTATCTAGTGGACCTTTGCCAAGATTGTTCAAATTATAGCCCTGGGGTCAAATTAGGCCCTGCCCAGGGGTAACAAGTTTTACATGGGCTTATATAACAAGTTTTACATGGGCTTATATAGGGAGAACTTTAAAATTCTTCTTTGACCTAGCCATGGGGCCTAGGGCGACCAAATTTGGCATGTAGCTTTATGAAATGGCAATATTTAGGTTTTTATTATTTACATGAAAGTTTCATTTAATTTATTTAGCAGAATAAGGATTCAGAGGTCTGCTACATAACAAACAAAGATACTGCCCTTAAAAATACAATGATATGCTCAGTCACAAAAAGAAATTCAAAATGAAAGCACAGCTCCAGATAAGAGAGAGTGATCATATTCTAAATCCATTATTTCTCGTTCAAACCCTATGTTGTGGGTTACATATTTCAGATTCTTTGCTAAAAATTTGATCTGGCAATGGACGTGGCTGCTGTGGGCTTGGCTTTATTAAAGATTATAACTGGTTATATGATTTAAGTTTACATACTGATAAAAGGAAATAACTCTTGTTCTGTCCATGCAAATATAAATGCACTCAAAACATTGCTGTTCCAGTACATTATAATTTATAGTCTACATCTTTTTTCCTTGCTTCAAAGTATGGTGGAGAATTTTAAAATCTTCTTGTCTGAAACCATAAGGCCCAGGGCTACCAAATTTGGCATGTAGCTTTATCTAATGGTCCTCTATCAAATTCCTTCATATTATAGCCCTGGGGTCAAAATTGGCTCTGCCGTGGAGATCACAAGTTTAACATGGGCTTATAGGGTGACTGTAATTTAGAATAGTAATCAAGGGAAATAACTCCTGTTATACAAGATAAAGTTTGTTACTATTTACCTCCCTTGATTATCAAACTGCAGTTATACGTTATTGGAGTTTGGTATTCAAGTTTTTTGGAGAGGAAATGTTCTGTTTTAAGAGAGAGTTTTTTTTAACTGTATTTTTTTTTACTGTACCAAGTTTAAAGCCATTGCAAAAAGACAAATTGAATGTAGCTTAAATGACTATTTCTGTCCTTGATAGTTAGGAAACGTTGTGGGAAAAGGAGTAAATACTGGATGACAACATGTCCTATTCTTACGATGTTTTTGAAAGCCTTCTCTTTCAGGGTCATTAACACTTTGATTTGTGTAGTAAAGGGTTAAAAAGCCAGTGGAGCGATACAGGGCCATCATGGCCCTCTTGTTTTGTGTATAAAAATGTTTTTTTTTCCTTTTTTTTTTCAGCAGATAATGTACACAATTATGTCAAGCGTACATGAACTGCGTACATGAACTGTACAATTAAAAATGATGTTAGAGTTTCACTTTTTCGTTTATTATTATCATCATCATCATCATTCATCATCATTATTATTATTATTATATTATTATTATTATGAAAACTGCTACTATTACTACTTCCATTCTATTACTACAGTTGCCGAACTGCCGGAATGTAAGGAAACTATGTGTTTATAATACTGCTTATGCACTATTTAAACTTTACCGGATAATCCCGAATTTTTAGGACCCTGAGGAACAAAGCTTTTGAAAATATTGTGGAAAAAGGAGAAAATGCTGGTAGCCAGCATTTTCTCCTTTTGCCACAATATTTTCTACCCTATCCTTTACCACACAATCCTGACTTTTAACGACCTTGGGGAAACAAAGCTTTTGAAAACATTATAAACAAGGGCACTGCATGCGGGTGCCACGCTAGGCTGCGGTCGCTTGATTTTAAGTGAGAATTCTAAGTCTAAAAAGGAGCATAACTGTGTCAAAAATAATTTCATGGTTACCTGCCCTTGTTATATAGGTTCCCCTTTTGATGGTTAAAAACTTGTATAAGCTTGAAGCAGATATCTTCGGTAACAACAGATATTATAAAATGTCAAAGTTTTCGCACGATGATGCAGATGACGACGACGCCATGGCTGTAACAATAACTCGTCGCTTACTTTGAAAACAGCCGAGCTAAAAAGCAGAAAATACATGGTTACCAGCATTTTTATGAAAGACTAATTTCATGTTTTGATTAACATTTGAGACATGCTCTGGCAAAGAGGGGCTTAATGCATCTTCGTAAAACATGATACCAAGCAAGTCATCTCATTATTATGGATCCATTATAGCCACTTTTTTAAATAATCAACTGAATCATTACGTAGACTGGTCCTTGGACATACAGAAAATTGGCCGATGGCGAAAGTTTCGACCCAGGTCAGCCTGCGCGGACTGCGCAGGCTGACCTGGGTCGATACTTTTCGCAGATGCATTAAGGCCCCTTTTCACAGAGCAAGGCTCATTTAATTTGTCGTCTGCAAATGTTTTCAATCTGGACAAGGCCATAATGTTGTCTAATAAGAGTCATCCCTTTATTAAACATTATTATTTAGTTCGGGATGAACAGACTCTTGAAAACCGCATATTCTCCTTCTCCAACAATGTTTTCCATCCCCGTCACATACAAATATCAACTTGAGCAATATTTAGTTTGTCATCTGCAAATGTTTTCAATTTGGACAAGGCTAAAATTCTGTCATTCCTTTAAGAGAAGTAAAATTGAGTCATGCTCTGTGAAAAGGGGGCTTAATGCATCTTGGAAAAATATCGACCCAGGCCAGCCTGTGCGATCCGCGGAGGCTGACCCGGGCCGAAATTTCTCGCTATTGGTCAATTTTCTGTATGTCCAAGGACCAGTCTACCTCATGATAAAGTCGGATTTTTAAAAAAACGGATATTATGGATCTATAATGATATTATGGCTTGCTTGGTACTGTGGATCTGGGCGATGCATTAAGTCTCCCTTTTGCCAGAGCATGGCTCAATTTGTATATAAATTATATGCTATAAGCTGCATAAGCCATTTGAGGGAGTGGTTCACATAAACAGCGGGAAATATGGCGTTAACTGATAAATTCAACACTGAAGTTTTATAGTATCCTTCTGTTTCGCCGTTCCCTTAATCCTATCACACAATCCTGAGTTTTGACGACCCTGAGAAAGAAGCCTTTTGAAAACATAGTGGGTAAAGGAGAAAATGCTGGTAACCAGCATTTTCTCCTTTTCCCACAGTGTTTTCTGTCCTTTTACTCACAAACTCCATCATTTTAGCCATATGTCGTCTTTAAATGTTTTGGACAGAGCCAACAAAGGGTAAAGCTTTATCGTAACTTTCCGTTTCACCGTTCCCTAACCCTACGGGTCCTGCGTAGCGCAGTGGTGAAGTGTGGAACTCGTAACCTGGAGACCCCGGGCTCGAGCCTCACCCGATTCGCTAGGCCTTTCGTGCGGGTGTGTCCTTGTGGAAGCTTCTTCAGAAACCCATTAAATACATGAATGTGTGAGCTGTCGCCGTTATATGACTGAAACAATGTTGAAAGCGGCGTAAACACCTTTCAATCAATCAACCAAAACTAATCGAGACAATGGCACAAAATATCTCTCCCTCTCTTTTACCGCCATTTTCAATTTGCAGCCATGTATGTAGTATCATCCTTGTCCGTACGTTCTTCCCTAGCCTGGGTACCAGTCTGATATTGCTCATAACGGACATTTACTCCTTTTCTCAACGTGTTTTCTACTGTGTCAAGAACTTATTCCATCATTAGACCCGTGTTTCATTTGTCGTCTGCCCATACTTTCGATTTGGACTGGTGTAAATTTTTGTCGTCTGGTACAGTTATGCAAAATTACACGAAATCTGAATGGTGGCGCTATACGCTAAAAAAAAATACACCAGTTGTAATAATCGGCTTAGAATTCTCCGTCACGAATGAAAAACTTCCATACATCGTGATGTTTGTCCTATTGAACTTTGGGTAATACGACAATATTTTGACATGGCTAAATTAAAAGCAGAAGACAAGTGCTGAGGACAAATGAAGTTTAATGCAAAGGATTTGTATTTTAAAGGGTATAAAACATCGTAGGAAAAGGGGAAAAAAAGCTGGTGACCAGTATTTTTTTCCACATCCCACAATGTTTTCAACCCAAAGATTTTATCCAAGCCTTGGTGAATTTATCGTCTGCAAATGATTTGTATCTGGAAGAGAGTAATTTTCTGAAGAGTTAACTCTACCAAACGACAACCCTGTACACTGGTCCATATTGCAGACGATAAATCATATGTGTCTCAACTGGTAGGGCTCGAATTCGACTTTAAAATGGCATAAAACGTTGTAGGGAAAAACGAGAAAACGCAGGCATATAACCAGCATTTTCTCATTTTCCCTGAATGGTCTCAAACGCATTTTCCTTAGTGTCGTTTTACTGGACATCGTTCGAAAACGGGTCAATCATCTTGTTATGATAAAATGCTACTTTTTGTGACTGTACAACTGTGTACTTGTCTCGTAATAAACTTCTGTTCTGTTCTGATAATCAGATAAGACAAGTATCATCCGGAGTCATGGGGCAGCATTTTTTCACCAAAACATGTGTTTAATAGCTTAGATCAGAGATAATGAATAAAGCGTGTGGGCATGAAAACGTCTTGGAAAGGGAAAAAAAATGTTGGTGACTCCTTTTGCCGGAGTGTTACTCCATCCTATTAATGACGAATTCTTTCATTTGAGCCACATTTACGTTATGGGCTTTGAGAATAGACGAGTCTAAAACTTGTCGTCTGCAAAAATGCTTTGAAGTTTGGCAAGTTAAAAAAATTTGTAGTGTGTATGTAGTAGAGTTTTAACCCTTTACTATATATAATCCTGAAGAGGTCCTGCTTGGCTCAGTGAGAAAGTGTAGGACTCGTAATCTAGGCCCCGGCCTCGATCCGCACTGGACCCACTGGGTCTTTCGTGGGAGTGTCCTTGGGCAAGCACTTAAGAGCCCCAGCCTAGCCCTGGTGGAATCAAGGAAATATATGAATATGTGAGCTGTCGCCGTGATATGACTGAAATAATGTTGAAGGCGGTATAAAACACCGTTTGAACAATCAATCAATCAACGTAATCCCGACTTTTAATGACCATGAGGAAGAAGCCTCTTGAAAACATTATTGGAAAAGGAGAAAATGCTGGTAGCCAGCGTTTTCTCCTTTTCTCACAATGTTTTCTACACTATCAAAGAAAATTCCATCACTCGAGCCACATTTAAATTGTCGTCTGCGAATGCTTTTAATTTGGACGAGTGTGTATTTTGATCGTCTGCTGAAAATTCTGTGTACATGTATTTGAGCCATGCTCCGAAAAAAGGGGACTTAATGAATTTCCGTGATCCATGATACCAAGAAAGCCATCACATATTTATAGTTCCATTATATCCACTTCTTTTGAAAAACGAACTTGATCATAAGATAGACTGGTCCTTGGACATACAAAAAATGAACAATAGTGAAAAGTTTCGGGCCAGGTCATCCTGCGCGGATTGCGCAGCCTGACCTGAGTCGATAGTTTTCGCAGATACATTAAACCCCCTTTTCATAGAGCATAGCTCAATTGCTTTGAACATCTACGGTAAGCAGAAACTGTAAAAAAAAAGTACAAAAAGGTAAATCTAGATCATTTAGATTGACTTTGGACCTCTCCACAAGTCACATACATCACTGAACAGTTAGATGTAACTCTTTACTACACAATTCCGACTTTTAACGACTCAGAAGGAGAACGCTTTTGAAAACATTCTAGGAAAAGGAGAAAATGCTGGTTACCAGCATTTTCTCCTTTTCCCACAATGTTTTCTACCCCTTCAAAATCAACTTTTAAACTTTGAGTCACAATTATTTTGTCGTCTGCAAATGCTTCCAATTTGGACAAGTCCAAAATGTTCTGTGGTAAAGGGTTGAAGACCCTGATGACAGAAAAAACTTCAGAAAACTTTGTGGGAAAACAAGAAAATGCTGGGAAGTGATCAGCGTTTTCTCCTTTCCACATATTGTTTTTCTTCGCTTTCAATTCCTAGTATTTTTACCTCTTGATGCACGTCTAATTTGTGGTCTCCAAAAGCTTCGAATTTGGACCAGACTAGAATTTTGTTGTTTGGTAAAGAGTTAACGCGACTGAAAAACACTATTTTATAACCCGGATGACGTCTGTGTAAAACGCCCCACTGCGCTGACATTTACTGACCTTGTTATTCTATCTTCTTTCCACGCCGATAAATAACTCTAAAAGGCCTGTTATAAGTTTTTTTTTAAAAGCAATACTTAGCTTTTAAACAACCGAGATTTTGCTGTCAGTCTTCGATCAGTAAATTATACTAAATCGTCAACTTTTGCTGCATTTTTTTCATTTCCCTCAGGTAGACATCTGAACGATTTTTACGTTTTATACTCCGCTTTACGGTAAGGGTTACCGTGTTACTAAAAATAGACCAGTGCAAATATACACACATTTTCTTAACTAGCTTGTAGATTTACACCCCTGCGTTTTGTGCTTATCGTGTGTGATTTTGACCGCTACAGCTTCGTGTTCTTCTACATAGGAAGTTATTGGAGTTAAATCAAGTAGGAACGTATGTAAATTTACCTGTTAACTGACTGTTAGATCGCAGTAAATTTACTCACGATGCAACGCAAAAGTTTGTGAACTTTTCCGAAAGTTTAAGCACAGCCCTCGTGGTAGTATGTGTGTATTCGTTCGTACATTAAATCGGTCGCCAACGATTCGGCGTGTTGTATAAATTTGCGTAAATTCATCATAGCGACCGTTATTAAACGTTACAGATTCTTATTAAATCTTTGGCTGCTAAGCACGACTCGAGGACCTTTTGCCGACAGTATAGATCAAGATCAGACTGCACAGAACGTGCAGTCTGATCTTTGATCTACACTGTCAGAGAAGAAGATATCTTTTTCCAAAAGGTAAATCTGCCTTTGAAATAGCGAAATTTGGGTTTTTTACTATCGGCTTGAAAGTTTCTTTTCATTTATTTAGCAAGATAAGTGTTAAATTGTCATCTGGCAGGGTCACGTGAGGGACGATCTTATTCTTTAGAAATTTTGATTTTTAACCCTGATCCTGCTAAATAAGTGAAATGAAACTTATAACCCTTTACCAAATAAGGAAATTTTTGACAAGTCCAAATTGAAAGCATTTGCAGACTACAAAAATGAATATGACTCAGAAATTGTTAAGTTGTGCTAGAAAGGATAGAAAACTTTGTGGGAAAAGGAGAAAATGCTGGTTACCAGCATATTCTCCTTTTCCCACAATGTTTTCAAAAGGTTAAGTCTTTACCACACGATGAAATTTCAGACTTGTCCAAATTGCAAGCATTTGCAGACAACTATTAAAGGTGGCTCAAATGACAACATATGCCCTTGATAGGATAGAAAACATTGTGGGAAAAGGAGAAAATGCAGGTAATACCTGGTTATGTTTTCAAAAGCTTTCTTCCTCAGGGTCGTTAAAAATCGGGATTGTTTGGCCGATAGTACATTTAGAGACCAAAATCTTGCTAGATCTATTTAAAAGATATTTTTGAGGGAAAGCTATATTCTTATCGGACAATGTAGATCCAAGATAAGATTACACGTTCTGTGTAGTCTGATCTTGATCTATTATGTCCGCATAAGGTTCTTGAATCGTGCTTAGCAGCCGACGAAAGTTATCCAAGATCACTGAAATTCGCTTATCACATGGTAGGCTAGATTGAAATCTGAAACTACGAAGCAGCGAAATATTGCACGAAGAACAAAGATATATTGCTTTCGAACTACATGTAAATGAATTGAGCCGTGCTCTGTGAAAAGGGGGCTTGATGCATCTTCAAATAGTATCAGCTCAGGTCAGGCTCCGCAGTCCGCGCAGGCTGACCTGAGCCGAAACTTTTTGCTTTTGGTAAATTTTCTGCATGTCAAAGGACTAGTTTACCTCATGATTCAGTCGTTTGTAAGAGAAAATGGATTTTATGGATACATAGTCAGGTAATGACTCGCTTGGTATCATGGATCATGGAGATGAATTAAGTCCTCTTTTGCCAGAGCGTGGTTCAATAGCATTTTCTTGATAATCTCAGCTTACCTATAAACACCAGAATGGAAGTGACTGAGTCTGTAATAGATGTACCTACCGTCGTAAAATCGGACAAAATTGAACAAAACGGTGCTAGCAGTGACACTGTTACACCAGATCACGTAGAAGAAATGGCAACAGAGGAACCGGAAGTCAGTGAGTCGGATAACCTGAGTACAGTGGCGCCCAGCGAAGACACAAATAGTGCAAGTGAGAACTTAAACATTGTTGTGCCCGACGAAGCCAAAAGTAGTACAACTGAGGAGAGCAAAGAGTTGGAAGCCAATGCTGATACTGGGGACAAAGATTCTGCAGTTGCTGTTCCGAAGATCGATATTATTCCAGGAACTGATAATCAGGTACTTTCATCCGAGAAGGGCGATGCACTAGCATCTGACGTTCCCAAAGACGAGCTGGTTACCTCTAACAGTGACAAGGCTGTCGGCCCAGAGCCTACTCGACCAAAGGACCCATTACCGTGTAAAATCTCTGATACTGATCAGATCACAAGCTCGGTCGCGGGATTCAGTACAGTGTCATCAGGACTCGAACACAAGTTAGGACAAAAGGGAAAGACCAAACGTCGTGGATCGGCTTGGACTGATGATGAAACTGATTTCTTGATGGAGGTTTGGGCGGCACATTCAAAGTCAGGCTCGAATGATTATGAATTCCCACAAAATACCCCGGTGTATAGATTGATTTCTAAAGCAATGATTGAGAAAGGCTTCGATAAATCTTGGGAACAGTGTAAAACAAGGATTCACACTCTTAAACGTGCCTACAAAATCACCCAAGACGAGATTAACGCCGGGAAAACAAACATAATATATTGCAAACATTTTGACAAACTGAAGATACTGATGGGAGACGATCCCGTCACATCGCCTAAAATGTTAGCTGAGAACTTGTCTATGAAACGTAAAGAACGAGAACTCGTGTCCAAAAATGCCCAAGCCAACCCTGTTGCCTCAACGACAGCCACGCCGAAAAGGAAGCTGGCAACTGGGAACAAGGCTGTAAAGCGGCAGAACTCTGGCAACGATAAATCACCAATTTCCTCAACTTCTCTCGATTCCTTACACATAACTTCAACACAAGAAACCTCGCTCAATTCTGACATTATTTCAAACCTATGGTTTAACACACAGCCGGTTTCAGCTGCTAGCACAACCGCTGTGCCACAACAAACAGTGTTTTTACCGCCAGTTCGGTGTCAGATGCTGCCGGCACCACCACCCTATCAACCACCACAAACTTCTCAAGGTGTTAATGTTACACCGCAACTTCATCGCGTTCAGCTGCAAGAGATTAACAATAATAGCATACTAGTAAAGACAGAACCGGTAGAGGAGCCAATGAAAGTCGCTTACACACCTACACCGTCATTAACCAATTGTTCAGTGCTTACTAATCCGACAACTACAAATAATTCTCAATCAAAGAGCAGTCAAATACAGAAAAAAGAGGAATTAGAAAAACTTAAGTTAGATCTGGAGATGCGAAAACTGGATATGGAGCGAAACAAACTGGAGATGGAGGAAAGACAGCGGCGCGAAGAAAGAGATCATCAGTATCGAATGATGCAGTTACTGTTATTTGGACTCGGCCAGCAAAACACAGCAAACGTGACTGGTCACGCTACCGAACAGGACCTGGGTAACGTTTCAAGCACGGCAACATTGTCACGTGCTATAGAAAATGGCTTACTTCCGGGAGGCACGTTGCGAGCGAACGAAAAGGGTCTGTCATTCAGTGAAATTTGAAACGATTGTTCCATCTCGGCCAATAAAACACAGCAAACGTGACTGGTCACGCTGCCGAACAGGACCTGAGTAACGTGTGAAATACGGCATCATTGTCACGTGCCATAAAAAAATGGCGTACTTCCGGGAGACACTTTGCGAGCGATCGGAAATGGACTGGCTATCAGTGAAATTTGAAACTGTTGTCGCATCTTGTAATAATTGCATAATATTCCGTTTTCATTTTGAAAGTTTGAAACTCTTTACCACACGAGAAAAACGGAGACTTGTCCACAGTGAAAGCATGTGCAGACTCCAGACGACAATTTTAATGCTACTCAATGAGGAAAATTTTCTTTGATAGAGTAGAAAACATTGTGGGAAAAGAAAAAAAATGCTGGTTACCAGTATTTTCTTCTTTTCCCACAATGTTTTCAAAAGGTTTTCTTCTCAGGGTCGCTAAAAGTGGGCATAGTGTGGTAAAGGGTAAACAAGGCTTATATACAATAGAACAAAAATATTGTTTTTTCTTTTCTTGCTCTGTTTTTAAAGATCTACTTTTCGTCACACCAAGACAGAGATTTATACTCTTTTTGATTTTCGAACAAAATCATTTTCTAGTACATGTATTGCAGTACAAAATTATGAATCTGATCTGAATCTTGCGGTGTTTGTTACGATTAACTTGATCAAAATCAGGTATTAACTCCTTGCCGAACGACTGAAATCTTGTCTCACCATGTTTTCTAACTTAAAAAAGACAACCCCAATCGTTCGTGTCACATATAGTTATCATACCTTCAGCAGACGACAGAGTTTTTGGTTTTTTCAAAATTCAAAGCGTTTGCAGACCACAAATTCAGTGTGACCGAAATGCCTGTGTAAGAGTAAAAATGCTGTGGGAAATAGAGGACAAAAATGCTGCTGAACAGCATTTTCTTCTTTTCTCACAACGTTCGAAAAAACCTCCTTCAGAGGGTCGCTGAAACACGTGATTGTTGATGGGCCAGTTTGTCTTATTGTAAAGTGCTTTCAAATTTGTCAAGTCTTCTATTTTGTTGTTTGGTAAAGAGTTAAAAAAACTTTCCTTTTCCTGTATTCGACATTAGTTGTTATTGATATATATAGGATTGGGTTAATAATCTCGATTAGGGCATCGTAATCTCATTTTATTATTATCCCTTTTTTTTTGTTAATATGTATATGAGCGATGCTGTTTGAAAAGGGGGCTTGATGCATCTGTGAAATGTATCAACCCAGATGAGCCTGAGCAGTCCGCGCAGGCTAACCTGGGCCGAAACTTTTCGCTATTGGTCAATTTTCTGTATTGCCAAGGCCCAGTCTGCCTCATGATTAAGTTGGTTGTTAGAAATGTGGCTATTATGGATCCATAAGTATATGATCGCTTGCTTTGGTATCATGAATCGCGGAGATGCGTTAAGTCCCCTTTTGCCAGAGCATGGCTCAATTATATTTTTGTAAAATACATAGAGGATATTTTTTTTTTTCGGTGAAAGATCGAAATTTATTTCATCGAGTGAACATCATCGGTAATATTTTCACGAGTGGCGCAGCCACGAGTGAAAATATTACCGATGGTTTTCACGAGATGAAATAAATTTCGATCTTTCACCGAAAAACACAAATATTCTATTTATTTCATGCTTTTAACCCTTTCTGGGAGGAACTTTATCAAAATCCAGTACAGTTCTTTTCAGTTATTCCCCGTGGCGTACCCCCTCCGCATAGCAACGCATTACATTATTACGTCAAGCGCGAGAAATGTAAGGTAAATGACGTCATATTTCCATCTAGTTGTGAGTCACGCGTATTTTACCTAGGTAACTAGAATATAAAAATCGGTATTTTCACTGGTCGTACCCGTGGAATATCGAAAAATATTTTCACCGCTATTTCTCGATATCCTACCGGAGAGCATGAAATAAATATCTATAGTAGTTACATCTTATATTTCACCAGAATAGATTGTATTATGCGGCGCTTTGGCTAAAGGGAGTTAAATGCTTTTCGTAAATCATGCCACGCAAGTCGTTACCTAATTGGACTAACGTCCCCTGATACGACTTGACCCTTTACCAAACAATCCCTGGTTTTTACGACCCAGAGGAAGAAGCCTTCTGAAAACATTGTGGGAAAAGGAGAAAATGCTGGTAACCAGCATTTTCTCTTTTTCCCACAATGTTTTCTACTCTTTCAAAATCAGGTTTCAATTTTTCAGTCACATTTATTTTGTTGTCTGCAAATGCTTTCAATTTGGACAAGTCTTAAATTTTGTCGTTTGGTAAAGAGTTAAAGCTGAGTAAACACATAATGCTTAATATGTATATGAGCCATGCTCTAGCATAAGGGCGTTTAATACATTTCCGTGATGCATTAATGCATTATACCAAGCAAGTCATCATATAATAGATCCACTAAAATCCATTTTGTGTGACAACCGACTAAATCATGAGTAAGACTGGTCCCTTGACATGCAGAAAATTGACCAATAGCAATGGTCGATAGATGGCAGACGCATTAAACCCCCTTTTCACAGAGTATTGCTCATTTGTAGATGTACAACGGGGACAAGTGTATTCAGCCTAAAATGGATCCGTATAGTGTACAAATCAGTTGAATCACGTAGTAGAATAGTCCTTCGATATGCAGAATATTAATCAATAGCAAAAAGCCTATCTTCTCAGGGTCGTTAGAACTGTGCATTGTGTGCTAAAGAACTAATGTTATCTAGTGACAGAAAATCAAGTCAACAGTATGCGTTGCACATTAGAAACATATGTCATGATCTAATATGACGCATTGCTATCTATGCGAACTGTTGCTAATTACATCCATTTGTCTTTTTGTACCAACATGTGCCTTTGCTTTCTGGAAATACTGTATAATGTATGTGTCAGTGTGGAGAGAGAGAATGTATGTGTCAGTGTGGAGAGGGAGAGAGAGAGAACTTTAAATGTCAAAGCTCAGTTCGGGTACACTTAAATTTTCCTCAGCAAGAGCTTTTAATCCGAACAAGTCTGAAATTTTGTCATTTGGTAAAGAGTTTAGTTATTTTTTACGGAAATCTTTTTATTAATCATTTTATAGGATGGTTTTCGTTTGTTTCTTTCGTTTTGTTCGTTTTGTACTTGCTTTTTAATTTGATTAATACACGTATCTCTTAAAACTGACGACGAAAAGCTTCGACATTTCCGTATTGAAAAATTAAATTTGGCTCTTAAGATGGGATTTGTCTACTTGAATGAACAAAAAAAAAAACGAAAAAGGAGAAAAAGCTGATGGCCAGCCTTTTCACCTTTTCTAACAAAGTTTTCAAAACCCGTTTTGCACAGGGTCGTTGAAATGCGGGCTTGTTTGGAACAATTTACTGAATGTCTGTTAGGTTGTTTTTGATGATTTTGTTAATTGATATTATAACTAGGGTTTTTTTTTTTATTATGTGTTTTTTTAATTATGTTATGTTACTATTTGATTTTTTGTTCTGTTTTGTTTCGTTTCTTGTATTTTGATTATTATCTTATGACCAACGACAAAATATCAGAGTTGTCCAAATTGAAAGCATTTGCCGACGACAACTTAAATTTGGCTCAAGTGATACAAGTAGTATTTTAATTTTACCCTTAACCTGCTAAATAAGTTAAATGAAAGTTTCAAGCCGATGGTAACACCCTAAATAATGCGAGTTCAAAAGTATTTTAGGGGAAAAAAATCTCCTTATCGGACAGTGTAGATCAAAGATCAGACTGCACGTTCTGTGCAGTCTGATCTTGATCTACACTGTCCGCAAAAGGTCATTGATTCGCGCTTAGCGGCCTAAGGGTTAACTCTTTACCAAACGAAGAAATTTTAGATTTGTCCAAGTTGAAAGTATTTGCAGACGACAAATTCAGTGTGGCTCAAATGATGGGATTAAGACTAGTCTTTGAGAGAGTAGAAAACATTGTGGGAAAAGGAGAGGAGAAAGTGCTCGTTTCAAGTATTTTCATCTTTTCTCATAATGTTTTCAAAAACGTTCTTCTCTGTTCGAGTGAGTAAGTCTGGGACAGTTCTAAGCGAACGAGGGAGCTAGAGAGAGAGGGGGGAAGAGAGAGGGGGGTAGAGGAGAGAGAGAGGGGGGGTTGAGGGGAGGGAGAGAGAGAGAGAGAGAGAGAGAGAGAGAGAGAGGGATGAGGGGAAAGAGAAGAGAGAGGGGGGAGGGTAGAGGAGAGAGAGGGGGGAGGGTAGAGGAGAGAGAGAGAGAGAGAGAGAGAGAGAGAGAGAGAGAATACAGAGGGGGAGGGTAGAGGAGAGAGAGAAAGAAAGAAAGAGGGTGGGGGTAGAAGAAAGAAAGAGAGAGAGAAAGAGATAGAACGAGAGAGAGAGAGAGAGAAAGAAAGAGGGGGAGGGTAGAGGAGAGAGAAAGAGAGAGTAGAAGAGAGAGAGAGAGGTTTGTGTGCAGTTTTGGCGTGTGGTATAGTTCGGAATGAGATCTGACAATTGACTCAATCTCTTACAAGATTTATGCATTTGATCTTTTCTATAATTCACGTTCGGTGTATATCATGCAGCATTTTGTATAAAATGTTACTAATTTGAAATATTTTTTTTTTATCGATTATATCAAAAATATTATCGAATAAAAGTTTTGCTTAGGGCTAATTGTTTTATGAAAGACAACCCTTGTATAAACTTGTTAATAATGTAAGGTAGAATTATCTCCCTTGGAAATCCTGCCTGCACCACCAAATTGAAGCACATTATGAGTATACTATCGCATTATCAATATCAGCTGTGGTTTAACTCTATACCAACGGATAAAATTTTGGACACGGCTAAATTAAAAACATTTGCATTCGACAAATGCAGATTAAATAATGATTTCTGTCATAGATAGGGTAGAAAACGGGGAAATATGAGAAAATGCTGGTTACTAGCACTTTTTCTTTTTCACGGTGTTTTCAAAAGCCTTCTCTGTCAGGGTCATTAAAAGTCGGGATTTTGTGGTATGTTTAAACATTTGGGCAAAGGGACGAATCTATCGTTTCTAATTATGTACCCAGAAAGCGCCTTCCACAACTAAAGTTGCCTTTCCGGACTGCGTAGATCAAAATCAGACAGCTCAAAACGTGCAGTCTAATCTTTGATCTTTGTTCTACCCTGTCTGTTTACCTGAGACATTCTGGACTAGAGCTATTGAACTATTTACCAAACGGCAACAATTTTAGACCTATCCAAATTGAAAACAATGCACAAGGGGACTTAAATCAAGGTAGTTGTCTTTGATAGGGTAGAAAACATCGTGGGAAAAGGAGAAAATGCTGGTAACGAAAACCTTTGGCATAATGTTTACAAAAACCATCCCTATCAGGGTCGTTAAAACTGGAGATTGATCGGTAAAAAGTTACACTGCTCATATTTTGGTTATAAGCATTTTCATCTTTTCCCACGATGTTTTCAAAAGCTATCTCTATCAGGGTGGTTAGAACTCGGGATTGTTTGGTAAAGGGTTAAAATTGCAACTCTTTTGGTCTTACTTAGACAGAAAATGTCCGTAGGATTTATGCTGCGACCTAATGGTTTAAGGCCCACCAACGATTAAAATTCGCGAGTCAGAATGCAGGCAAAATTTACTTCCATATTTGGCTTGCAATACGTGAAAAGGGGCATTCGAACATTTGCGTAAAGTGTCTTCTCGGATCAGCCTGCGCAGTCCGCGCAGGCTAATCCGAGACGGCACTTTACGACTACAGTAGATTTTGTTCTTCAGTAGACATGCGCAAAAGAGAAAATTATATCAAAACGGAAAGTGCCGTTTCGGATTAGCCTGCGCCAGTCCGCGCAGGCTGATCCGAGACGACTCTTTACGCAAATGTCCGAATGCCCTTTTTCGCGTGTTGCAGGCCATTTAAGTATCGATATTATTTTGAATCCTACAATGTGTTACAGTACAGTCTGTCAAAGTTTCTGTCGCTGGCAGAAAAATGAAACTGAATTTTTTGTTAAAATTTTCAACTTAACCTTTTACCACACAATCCCGAATTTTAAGGACCCCGAGGTAGAAGGCCTATGAAAACATTGTGGGACAAGAGAAAATGCTGGTTTCCTGCATTTTCTCCTTTTCCCACGATGCTTTCTACTCTGCCAAAGGCAAATTCCATCATTTGAGACACAGTTTATTTGTCATCTGCAAGTGCTTTCAATTGGGACAAGTATAAAATTGTGTTGCTTTGCAAAGAGTTGAATTGTAGTTTTAAGATTCTACCAAACGCAGAAATCATGATTTGAGCCCCACTTGATATCGCTAAGAACCTGGAAATGTGCACTCAGCCAGTTTCTCTCTCTCTAAGAACCTGGAAATGTGCACTCAGCCAGTCTCTCTCTCTCTCTCTCTCTCTCTCTCTCTCTCTCTCTCTCTCTCTCTCTCTCTCTCTCTCTCTCTCTCTCTCTAAGAACCTGGAAATGTGCACTCAGCCAGTTTCTCTCTCTCTCTAATAACCTGGAAATGTGCACTCAGCCAGTTTCTGTCTCTGAAACCTGGAAATGTACACGCAGCCAGTCTCTCTCTCTCTCTCTCTCTCTCTCTCTCTCTCTCTCTGAAACCTGACAATATACACCAAGCCAGTTTCTCTATCTGAGAACCTGTAAATATGCACTCAGGTAATTTTTCTCTCCAAGAACCTGGAAATTTGCACTCAGCCAATTACTCTCTCTGAAACCTGGAATTGTACACTCAGCCGGTTTCTCTTTCTGAGAACCTGTAAATATGCACTTAATCAATTTTTCTCTCTTAGAACCTGGAAATATGCACTCAGCCAATTTCCCTCTCTAAGAACCTGGAAATGTGCGCTCAGCCAATTACTCTCTCTGAAACTTGGAAATGTGCACTCAGCCAGTTTCTCTCTCTGAGAACTGTAGATATGTACTCAGCCAGTTCCTCTCTCTGAGAACCTGGAAATGTGCATTCAGCCAATTTCCTTCCGAAAACCTGGAAATGTCCACTCACCCAGTTTCTCTCTGAGAATCTTGGACTGTGCACTCTGATAGCCAATTTCTCTCTCTGAGATTCTGTAATTGTGTACTCGGCAGATTTCAACTTGTCCATAATTTTGTCATTTTAGTAAACAGTTTAACCGATCGCAAGGGGTATATAATTATCATCATAAAAACATGAAATATAACTTGTCATCTAAAGGTTCAAAACAGGCGTCATTAGTCGCTATGAAAAATTGTTGTCGGAACAAAATCGATCAAAATACAATTAATACGCCAAAAATCAACCCATAGTCTGCGAAGTCAGTGAGAAAATGCGTGTTTGCAGACCTGCGTGTAGGTTAGATCAGACTGCACAGAACGTGCAATTTAAACAGCTCATCTGTTTACACGATACATGTACCAAAGTTTTAGACTGGTCGATTAAAAAGCATTTAAAGAAGAAAAATTAGTTGTGGCACGTATAGTTGGATTCGTCTGCGAAAGGGCAGAAAACTTTGTCAGAAAAGGGGAAAATGCTGGTTATCAGCATTTTTTCCTTTTCCCACAATGTTTTCAAAACCTTCCCCAGTTTCGTCAGGATACTCAGGTTCGTTAAAATACGTGGTTGTGTGGTAAAAATATAATGGATTAGAGACTAGTAGTCTATTTACTCTTCCAACAGGATCAGGGCGGGCGGGCAGGCTAGCCGTTCGTTTATCGGTCACTCGCTCGCTTTCTGGCTTAATCGCTCGTTCGTCCTTTTGTTCGTTCTTTCTTTCGTTCGTTCTTTTGTTCGTTCGTTCTTCGTCCGCTCGCTTGCTCACTCACTCACTCACTCACTCACTCACTCTTACCAGAATTTTAACCCTTAGAGCGCTGAATATACCTAATGGACATTTTCAGTCTAGAATAAGACCCTGAAAATGCAATTTTGCGATTGTTTTTAGTGTGCAGTGTTTCAGTAATGCGGACAGTGTAGATCAAAGATCAGACTGCACCTTCTGTGCAGTCTGATCTTGATCTACACTGGTCGCAAAGGCTACTATTGCAGTTGAATGCGTATTAAAGATTAATGGCAATAGACGTCTCTTTTGCTCAAGGTGACCTTTCTAGATGACACCACATTTTTTTTTTCTGCCTATTCTACTGAGGTGTGCACAAAATAATGAATGACAGAAATAATGTAGATTCAGATCAAATATCTTTAAATGGGCTGTGGGGGTCTTAACTATATAGCCAAGTTTGAGTATACCGTTATCTACCCGGTAATTAACTATACACCCTCTACCCTTATTCTGCTAGGTAAGTGAAATGAAACTTTCAAGTCGATAGTGAAAACCAAGATTTTGCTAAATTAGAGGTAATATTAAGGGGAAAATATCTCCTCATCGGACAGTGTAGATCCTAGATCAGACTGCACGTTCTGTGCAGTCTGATCTTGATCTAAACTGTCCGCAAAAGGTCCTTGAATCGCGCTTAGCAGCCGAAGGATTAACTTTTTACCAGCCGACAAATTTTGGACTCTTTCATATTTGAATATAATTAAAAACGATCGTTTAAGTATGGTATTTACGATGGGATTTTTTTTAAATGAAAAACATTGCGGGAAAAGAAGAAAATGCTGCTTACCAGCATTCTCTCTTTTTCCCCATTTTTTTTCAAAAGCCTTCTTCCTTGGGGTCGTCAAAACTCGGAGGCGTTTGGTAAAGAATTAATTGAAGCGCCTTTGACAATTTTGAAATACTTTAGCGAACAGTATAGATCAAGATCAGACTTCACGAATCGTGCAGTCTGATCTTGGATGTACACTGTCCGCTATGCATAGTTAGTCCTGTCAAAAGAAATCTTCATAATGCAATATTGGCGCTCCCTTTCTCCATTTGATATATGATCTGTAGGAGTCAGTAGGATAGAGCGAAAAATTGCAATTGCTCAGCTGTGTCCACTATAAAATATTTTGCCACATCGCCAAAGTGTGGATCCAAGATCAGACTGCACGTTTTATGCAGCCTGATCTTGATAATCGTTTTCAGTAAAAAGTCATACTATTACGTTCAGGGCAGTCTGATCTTGATCTACACTGTCTGGAAAAATCAAGTCAAACGCTTTTTTGCGAGGTATGGGTTTATCTTTCACGTCTCAAATTCAAACATTCAGGGTTTGAATAGTTCGGTGAAATGATTATTATAAATCGGCATTTTAGCACTTCCAGATGTTTTGTACGTGCTCATAAGATTGATTTATTGTACAGTGTTTAACGCCCTTTTCAAAATTATCTCGCTCACATCGCAGAAACCAGGTCACCTATCCATGCTTTCCTGGGGTTTCCTTTTACTAGTACTTCGAAGGGTTATCTTCTCTTGCTACTGGCTGCTTTCCCACGTAACCATCGTCGTAGCGACGGTCAACGGTGAGAGTGCTTATAAGAAAACCATAGAGTCCGTATTCACCAACCATTTATAAGAATTTCCTTTTTCGTATATCATGTATATGAATGATTTTAACAATAAACTTAAAACGTTCTTGGTCTTCTTCTCCAAGACTTTCTAAAATTGAAAGTAACACAACTTGTGATTGGCTAAACCAAATGGTTTAGCCAATCAGAAGTTGCGTTACTTTCAAATTTAGAACATTCTGGAGAATAAGACTCAGAATGTTCTCAAGAAGGATTTGTGAATAAGGACCGCAAGTGCTCGATGCATTTGGTATTAAATTTCAAGAAATAGAATGGACTCATCTGACGTAAAATTTTCCTGATTTTCTTTTGATCACGTAGAAAGATACTAGTAACTCATACTTTTAAGACCTTAAATGAAGAAAAAATAATTGAACCAAGCTCTGGCAAAAAGGGGTTTAATACATCTCCATGATCCATTTTACCAAGTAAGTCATCCTGTAATTATCCATTTAATCCATTTTGTCCATCAACTGGCTGAATCATGAGGTAGAATGGTCCTTTGACCAGCAGAAAATTTACTAAAGCAAAAAGTTTCGACGCAGGTCAGCCTGCGCCGACTGCGCAGGCTGACCTGGGTCTATACTTTTTGTAGACGCATTAAACCCCAGTTTGTCAGAGCATGGTTCAATTACATTTTAAATCATATACATGTATAACTGTTTGTGTATTTAAATCGGATCAAATTTGTTTACAAATATGTTGTGCATTGTATTTATCGAAGTTGTCAATCAGACATCTAAACAAAGATTTAACCCTTTACCTATCAATCACAAGTTTTAACGACGCTGAAGAAGAAGGCGTTTGAAAACATGATGGAAAAAAGGAGAAAATGCTGGTAACCAGCATTTTCTCCTTTTTCCACAATGTTTTCTTTCTTTTCAAAGGAAAAGTTTCTATCATTTGAGCAATATTTGATTTGCCGTCTGCAAATGCTTTCAAACTGATAGCGCGTCGGCCTCGTAACTATAAGGTCCCGAGTTCGAGACCCGGACGCGGGTTTCAACTGTGGGATTGTTCATTGGCACACACATTTGGAGCGAGTACTAGTGTAGTTCCCAGGAAGCAGAATCGAGAGAGATTAGTTGAAAGAACTTGTTTCTCAATCGATGTAAAATAGACATGTTTTAACTAAATGCTTTCAAATTGGACAAGTCTAAAGTTCTGTCGTTTGGTATGGTAAGTTGGAATTTGTCACCGATAGTTCTATGATCGTTTTGAACATGTTTATTTCTTATCATATTGCGATAATACAAGAACACTGCGACATTGTGCACGTGGTGTACAAGTGATTTAACACTTTACCAGACGACAACATTTTAGACCCGTCTGCATTGTAAGCACTTGCAGATGACAAATTACACATGGGCTTGAATTTTGAAATATGACTATGAAAGGGTAGAAAACAGTGTGGGAAAAGGATAAAATGCTGGTTACCAGCATTTTCTCCTTTTCCCACAATGTTTTCAAAGGCCATTTCTGTCAGGGTCTTTAAAATTCAGGATTTGTATGGCTGACCCTTTAAGACACAATCCTAAGTTTTAACGACCCTGAGAAAGAAGGCTTTTGAAAATATTATTTAAAAGGGAGAAAATTCTTGTCACTAGCATTTTCTCCTTTTCCCGCAATATTTTCTACCCTTTCCAATACAAATCTCATCATTTGAGCCATAATTTATTAGTAATCATTTGCAAATTCATTTAATTTGAACTAGACTAAAATTTTGCCGTTTTGTATAGAGCTAAGGTTTAAGGTAGTACTGCGTTAACCCTTTTCCGATTTTAACGACCCTGGGAAAGAAGCCTTTTGAAAACATTGTGTGAAAAGGAGAAAATGCTGGTAACCAGTATTTTCTCCTTTTCCTACAATGTTTTCTACCCTATCAAAGAAAAATTGAAACATTTGAACCACATTAAAATTGTCGTCTATAAATGCTTTCAGTTTGGACAAGGCTAAAATTTTGTCGTCTGGTTGAAGCGGTAAATTGATTATTGAACATTTAACCGGTAAAAAAAAATATTCGGTCTTGAATACTCGTTTACAGAATTTCTGTCCCAGGAGGCATACAAATACAATAGCGGTAAAAGATGTGTATTTAGTCATTCTTAAAATTGCTGTAAAAAGACACGTAGTAATAGAAATAATTTTGTGAGACTCTCAGGAAAAGTTTCTGACACTGTTAAACGTGTATGGAAGTTTTTGTGGAAAACTCATCCATTTCTTACTAATTATCAACATTTAAATGCCTTCTGTGGTATAACAGAAATTGTATAATCATAGAAATAGATCTAGTTCTGTAAAAACTTCAGGAAAAGTTTTTGATTTTGAATTTCATGTTAAAGTTTCTGTTTTTAACGTGCATGGGAGGTGTTACGGAAAATTCATTTTCATCCATTACCGATAGTTCTGTATGTCTCCTTGATATTATCATCATTTATAATTGACTGTTGTGAAGTAACAGAAATTGCGTCATCTTTTATAGAACTGAAAGTGGATAAATTTTGTTTGACCAAATGGATGTAAAAATAACTTCTGTTTGACCATTTGGATGTAAAAAGAAACTTTTTGAATGAATTAGAATAATTACGGAATTAACGAAGACAAGACAGTTATTGATAAACAATGAAGAGGAAGAACTTGGACACAAGTACAACTCATGTTGTAAAACTTGGGATGGAATTCTTTACCACGTCAGATACTTATACAGTAAGGATACTTCTTGTTTGTTTTTTTATTTACAAGATTGATTGATTGAATTTGCTTTTATTTATCGTCGCCACCGGTTGCCATATGGGCGACGCCCCCTGAAGGCGGTTAGTATAGTAACGGGGGATAGTGCAGATACAGGACGAAACCCATCCTAAGTTACGCCTGGTTCTTTAACTTGCTCGGTGTATAGCACCGTCACACAGGACCTCGATTTAACGTCTCATCCTAAAGACTATTAGTAATTTTTTAGATGGCCAGCTGTGGGGCGCTTTGCTTGTCAGTTTGATTGTTATATTTATGGTGTTTAAGCCTTTGCGACACAATCCCTTTAACGATCCTGAGGAAGAAACCATTGAAAACATTGTGGGAAAAAGAGAAAATGCTGATAACCAGCATTTTCTCCTTTTTCCACAATGTTTTCTAACCTTTCTCAGATAACTTACTCTTTTGGAGCTACATTTAGTTTGTCGCCTGCAAAAGACTTTGAATTTAGACAAGTCCAAAATTTTGTCGTTTGGTAAAGGTTAAACGCTGTTTATAGCATTGTTTCAGTTAGCGGGCATCGCTCTGGCCAGTGCACTTATCCATGCATTCCTGGAAATTCTTTCAGCAGCACCTCGCACAATAATCTTTCCAAGGCACCGGTTACCTTCCTACGTTACCATTGACGACACAATGATCAGTGGTGAGAGAGGAATAAATCTTGACGTAATGACTGTCATCAGTCGTCGATAGGCTAAAAAATTGCGGCATTTTGGACAATAGGGGTCACCGTATCTTCGTAGTGCACTGTACAAAGCAAATCGTCGCATAACACGGAGTAACATGGTCTCAAAATCGGCCTAACCGTAGACGATAGCGTACAGGACCTTAAGACCAGGGGGGTCGCTTGGTCGATTCCCCGGCTCCGTCAATTTCTTTCCGAGGATTGAAGATAGTCATTGCAACTAGACTCATTCCTGTATCACCGCTGATGATTATGTCGACGATGGTTATGTCGGAAAGCAGTTAGTGACTTGGGAAGAATGCCATGCAAAGTACAGTTTAAAGACATTCTATGAAAGCTTGAATAGGTGCAATGGCCGCCGCGATATAACTGAAATAATTTTGAAAAGAACGTTAAACACCACACACATATGTGTCCAAAAGTTGTCTGCAAGACAAAAGAAGTCGTGTCCAGAGTCCGTATTCACCAACCATTCTTAAGAACTTCTTAGTCTTATATTCTGTTATTCTGGAGTACTTTCTAAATTTGAAAGTAACACAACCTCTGATTAGCTAAATGAAATTGCATTACTTCAAATCAAATTTCGAAAATCTTGGAAAATAAGACAAAGAACGGTCTTATGAATGGCTGGTGAATATGGACTCAGGTGGCAGTGTGGTCACAAACTTCCAATGAGATCATTTGTTATGCAGCATCCTGGATTTTCCCCTCCCCCCTTTGTATGGGGGTATGTATCAAAGATGTTGCAAATTTGAAATCCCGACTAGTCCCCAAAATCTGGTCTCTATAAAAGTCAGTGCCATATGATTAATTCTTCAGTTCGGCTAAACAGAAATCACAACTCTTTAAAATCTTATACACGGCCGAATGGAAAGCATTTGTAGACGACAAATGGATTGATGCTCAAATGATGGGGTTTCCCATAAAAAGGGTAGAAACCTTGGTGGGAAAATGTCCAACAATATTTTTAAAAAACTTAAATTCCCCTGATCGTTAAAACTCGGGATAGTTTGGTAAAGGGTTGAACGCTTTACCACACCATTCCAAGCATTAACAACCCGGTCAAGGAAGGGCTTTTGAAAACCTTGAGGGAAAAGGAGCAGATGCCGGTAACTAGCATTTTCTCCTTTTCCCACAATGTTTTCTTTTCTGTAAACAACCAAATTCTAATTTTGAGTCACATTTAATTTGTTGTCTGCAAATGCTTAAAATTAAAACATTTCTAAAATTTTGTCGTTGTGTACCGGTAAATATTTAAATAATCATAAAGTACATTACCGATTACGGTGTAAAAATACTTGGTTGTCAAAAACAAAAGATCGCTTTGTAGGGGGGGGCGGAGTATTGTCTTCCAATTTTTCTTATTCTATGTTTGCTAAATTTAACTTTTAGATGACTAAAATTACTCATAATCTGGGTGTATACTTTACAAAATTAAATACATTCGTAACTGACATTTGATATCAACTTTCTCCTGTAGTGTCACATTTTTTTCTCATCTTGATTACATATCAAAAGGACCTTTTCGATTTTTTTGCCGTGATTCATTTTTTTACTTAATACTTTACGAAGCGACAACATTTTGGACCGGACTAAATTAACAGCAATTGCAGCTGACAAATAAAATGTTGCTAAAGTGATTATTTATGTCTTTGATTGTGTAGAAATCATTGTGGGAAAAAGAGAAAATGCTGGTTACCAGCATTTTCTCCTTTTCCCACAATGTTTTAAAAAGCCTTCTCTTTCAGGGTCGTTAAAAGTCGGGATTGTGTGGTACAGGGTTACTGGAAAATAATGCAATATTACTTTTCTCTACAAATGTAAAGGTTAAAAACGTAAGTTTACGGTTACATTCAGTCAAATGGTAAACTTTAGCGTTTGAATAACAGGTTGGTCTCTTTGCAATCGGTAGCTCAGTCTATTTTTATGATATCAACTATGACGTCATCGTACTAATTTTAATACTATCCCACATAACCAGAGCGCGCTATTTGTAATGTCCACATGAGCTTTGTTTTTTTTTAGGAAGAGCGACAGAAAAGGTGTGTATTCATATCCCAAAAATATCTAGTTTCGTCATGATATAAAAGTTTGGGATCTGTCATTTTTTTCCGTCGTGATTAGTTCATACAAGGAATCGGCTGTAGAAAATTAAGATGTGTGTGTGTGTGTTTTTTTTAATTTCTCTTGTCAATTTAATACATTGATATTTAAATCTCAATTTCAACGTCTTCTTGAGATATATTTATTCTGAGGGCCCATGGGCGCCAATTTTGCGGACAAATTTACGCTGTCTATCATTTTTGTTAAAAATGAAAATATGCTATTTCTTTTTTTTATTACTTAGAACGTCCACGAAATGGTATAAATGATTAAGTATTTTGACCATTTCTCCTGAGCGTATTTGCGTGGCTCAGTGGTAAAATGTAGGACTCGTGACCTGGAGCCCCGGGGTAGCCTAGTGCTGGTGAAACCCAGGAAATACGTGAATATGTAAGTTGTCGCCGTGATATGACTGAAATAATGTTGAAAGCGACGTAAAACACCAATCAATCCTCGAGCATAACTACCCTTGGAAAATGAAAGTGATGATAACATTTTGATTTTTGTAGACTGTTTGGCCTCAGGCACCAAGCAGTTCTCCAAGAAATTAATTCTTTAACCCCTTACTACACACTAGTTTTTAACACTAGTTTTAACGGCCCTGACAAAAAAAAAAAACTTTCAAAAACATTGTGGTAAAACGAGAAAATGCTGGTAACCAGCATTTCCTCCTTTTCCCACAATGTTTTCTACCATTCTAAACATAAATCCCACTATTTAAGAAACATTTAATTTGTCGTCTGCAAATGCTTTCAATTTGGACCAGTCTAAAATTTGGTCGTGTGGTAAAGAGTTAAGCGCCTTGCATATCTGTCGTTGCCGTTGCGGCACAGTGTAGATTCAGGATCAGACTGCACACTGTTTGGTTCTTACTTCTAGACTGAAAATGTCTTTTAAGCTTATTTGGTGCTCTAGGCATTAAAAAATGAATAGGTTTTTCCATACTGTACCAACACCAACGCCATTTTAGATTTATCCCTCGATCTCTAATGATGAAAAAGTGCATCAGAAATGAATACATTTTTTTTTTCAAAATTTCTAATGAGACTTCAGTATACTTTCAAATTTCAAATGAGCCATGCTCTGGCAAAAGGGGGCTTAATGCATCTCCGTAATCCATCATACCAAGCAAGCCATCACATACTTACGGATCCATAATAGCCACTTTTTTAAACAACTGACTTATTCATGAGGTAGACTGGTCCTTGGACATACAGAAAATTGACCCATAGCGAAAAGTTTCGGCCCAGGTCAGCCTGCGCGGACTGCGCAGGCTGACCTGGGTCGATACGTTTCGCAGATGCATTAAGCCCCCTTTTCACAGAGCACGGCTCAAATATTAAGACTACATTGTACTTTTAACCTGTATAACCAGGAAACATTCAGTTGTAGTTCTGACAGCTTCTGTACAGCCCGACTTTGCCGACACTGTCCAGGTGTTACATTGTATCGTTCTCATGAAACAGTCCCATGTTTAAACAACCCTTAGAAAGAAGGCTTTTAAAAATGCTGTAGGAAAAGGATAAATGCTGGGAACCAATATGTTAACCTTTTTCAACAACGCTTTTTACCATTTCTAAGGCAGCTTTCATAATTTTGGCCACATTTTTATTTATATTCTGGAAATGTTTTCCATATGGATAAGTAAATAAAGTATGTCTGTGATAAGTCAAAAATGTTGTCGTTTGACAGTGTTGACCAACTCTTTACCAAACGACAAAATGTTGAATTTTTCCATATTTAGAGCAATTGCAGACGATAAATAAAATGTGATTGAAATGATTTGATTTGTCTTTCATTTTGTCGAAAATACTGTGGGAAAATGAGAAAATGCTGGTTTCCAGCATTTTCTTTTCCCACAATGTTTTTAAAAGCTTCTTGGGGTCACTGATGCACAGATTCTTTTGATACAGAGTTAAATAAATACTCAGAAAAAAGTGTACCACCATGAACTAGGTTACTGGGTTGAAATAAAGCTGTCGGGAGACTGTCTGATTGTGGTTAAAATACGAACACTGTAACGGAGAAAGCTTGTTTAATGACCTCGTTACCTCCCGAAAAATGGAGTAAATGATTTTGAAAAAAATCACTGTAAATGATTTTGAAAGTAGACGATTTCGAAGGCAAATTATTTTGAAAATGAACGATTCTGAAAGTAAACGATTTTGAAAGTTAAATGATTTTGAAAGTAAATGATTTCGAAAGTAAATGATTTCGATTTTGAAAGCATCTTTGTACAATGTACATATAAATAATGGATTATCGTTTAGCCTTTTCCCACACAATTCCAAGTTTTAACGACTCTAAACAAAGAACAACTTTTGAAAACATTTTGGAAAAAGGAGAAAATGCTGGTTATCAGCATTTTCTCCTTTTCCACAATGTTTTTACCATTTCTGATACAAATCCTATTATTTTTGTTACATTTAATTTATCGTCTGCAAATGCTTTCAGTTTGGACAAGTCTTCAGTTTTGTCGTTTGGTAAAAGAGTTAACTTTCCTAAACAAAAAATTTTACACTGGTGTACATCTAAATTATTTACAGACCTCTAATTAGATATATCATAAATACTGGGACTTGTCTCTGAAAGGATAGAAAACAATGTGGAAAAGGGAGAAAATGCTGGTTATCCTTTTTCAACAATATTTTCGCTAGTCCTCTTCTTAAAACAACTGATCGGTACCAGAAGAAAACTTGCACCTTATTTCAAATTGAAAAATTACTTTGTCTGTCTGTCTGTCTGTCTGTCTGTCTGTCTAGCCTACTGTCGGTCTATCCTACTATCTGTCCTACTGTCTGTCTCTCTATCTCTCTGGTTCTCTCTCTCTGGATCTCTCTCTCTCTCTGTTTCTCTCTCCCTCTCTCTCTCACTTCCCTCAGTAGTAAGAAGCCTTTGCAGGCTATTATGGCGTGACATAAAGGAGAGAGGTTACTGAACTTAAATAGAGAATTTTAACGACCAAAAGGTATGGCTATATGACGATGTTGAATCATTATTCACTTCTGACACCATCTCGACATCCACTCTTACCCTCTCCATCGAGACCATAAAGGTATTTTGCGGAGAGTCTACAGCAAGATCAGCCTGCACATACGTGCAGTCTGATCTTGCTCTACACTCTCCGCTGCTCTATCACTAGTTTCGATCATGTAAAACCCAACCAATGTCAAATAATATAACAAAATTTACTTTTGATAATATCAACAATTTAGTTTCGGTTGGCTAAGGATTCATTAAGCTTTCCACCTGGCTTTTAACGTCATATGACGTAGATTCTCTCTCCCCCTCTCTCATTTTTTTCTCAAAAAAAAATCTAAAATTCTATACTTTTTTCCTCTTAGTGCAGACACATGCATGTCAAATACCATCAGAGAACTAGAACTATTTTCACCTTAGACACGCCCCCATTTTTTCCCACAAATAATTGCCTGAGAAGTGCAAAATTAACCCTTTACCAAATGATCTCGTATTGTACTGTTGTTACATGATTATACATTATCCCTGTATTCTGTTCAAGCCTTTTGATCTCAAACTATTGTATAGGAACCATCAAACGCCATTTATGTCCCTCAGTAGCTTGGGTAGGCACATTTCACACATTTTGTATTTATACAATTTCCTGTACAGGACCGGCACAGTAAACAGACGTGCAATAATCGCGTATGGTCTAACAGAAGTGTAGAAATAAAAAATAGCCGCATACTTGCTTACAAACCTGCAGAATGAACCTTTCTTCATACTGGGCCCCGTGTTGACTCATGTCATGCAAATACAAGCTGGGAATCAAGTGGACTCTCTGCAAAGGAGAACGAAGTAAAATTACGCACACGGACTCCTCTCAAACTGAGGTAACAAGCAAACGATTTCTCGTTTTCTTGCCAATTATCTTATAAGAATATTACAGAACCATAAAAGTATTTCATTCGCCCGACTTGTAAATTGCAAACAAATAGGTGATGCATTTGATAAACCCTGTCAATCAGCCTAAGCGCGAAACCGTCTCTTGTTATAAATGAAGGGGCGAAAATGGCAACATTCTTAAAATAGTAACAATCCCATGATCAAAATAATCAAAGTGCTGTGATCACTCAAGTATTCAGAAGGACGTAGAATGAAGCCCTCCGTCGACCGAATCGGACCAAATCGGTGTCAAAAGGTACATTTCTGGATGGCGCAGATTAACATCAGACTTTTAAGCGTGCAGTCAGGTCTTGATCTGTACTGTCTATACAATACTGTATACAACATTACCAAACGACAAAATTTTGAACTGGACAATATTGAAAGCAATTGCAGACCACAAATTAAATAATGCTGAAATAATAATTTCTCTTTTTGAAATGGTAGAAAACATTGCGGGAAAAGGAAAAAAATGCTGGTTACCAGCATTTTCTCCTTTTCTCACAATGTTTTCAAAAGTCTAATCTACCAGAGTCATTAAAACTCGGGATTGTGACGTAAAGGGTTAAAGTGAAGATAAAACTTGTCTTTTTGGCAAAAGCCGTTGCAACAGACAATAAGGAGACTAACTTTTTACCGAGAAACAAGTATACGAATTACATGTCTTGTGAAGGACATGCATTTTGATGTAACGAAATGTCGTGTTTACCCTTTACCAAATAATCTCGTTTTAATGACCCAGAGGTACGAGGCTTTGAAAACATAGTGGAGAAAGGAGAAAATGCTGGTTACTAGCATTTTCTCCTTTCCCCTCAATAATTATAACTCTTTCACACACAAATTCTATCATTTGAACCAAAATTTGTTCGTCGTCTGCAAATGCTTTGAATTTGGACAAGTCGAAAAATACATCCTATATAGTAAAGAGCTAATACTTTCCAGGCGATCCCATGTTATAATGACCGTGAGAATAGAGGCTTGAGAAAGCATTGTAAGAAAAGGAGAGAATTCTGGTAACAAGCGCTTTCTCGTTTTACCGCATTGTTTTTTTCCCTGTATAACCCTTTCTCAGTCATTTGAGTCACATTTAATACGTCGTCTGCGATTGCTTTGAAATTGGGCAAGTCTAGAATCATTTCGTTTTGTAAAGAATGAGAAGATAGGACAGCAATCTTGTGGAATGTCATGCACGGTTTTATTATTTCCTTCTTCAGACAACGTCTTTTCTTTTCTCCTTTCTTTTTCGATTTCGATTTTTTTGTTGAAAACCACTTCTGAAAACAATTGTGGCAAAACAAACTTGCTACTATTCGTGTAATGAAACCTTTACCAGAAAAAAGAAATTCAGACTTGTCCAAACTGAACGTATTTGCATTATGATAACGACAATTTGAATGTAGCTGAAGTGATACGATTTGCCTTAAAGAGAGTATGAAATAATGTGGGTATGGAGAAAATGCTGGTAACCACCTTTCTCCACAGTGTTGTCAAAAGCCATCTTCCTCAGGGCCGTCAAAACTGAGATGGTTTGGTAAAACGTTAACGCTGACATATGCTCATTTTCCATACATATTTAGTTTCGGTATTTAGAAGGAGTAGATCTATGCTGTAAATTGTTTCTTAACCCTTTACCACACGGCAAAATTTAAGACCTATCCAAATTGAAAGCATTTGCAGAAAACAACTTCTTAGTGGCTCAAATGACGCAACTTTTCTTTGATAGGGTAGAAAACTTTGTGGGAAAAGGAGAAAATGCTGGTTACCAGCATTTTCTTCTTTTCCCACAATGTTTTCAAAAGGCCTCTTCTTCAGGGGCGTTAAAAGGCGTCATTGTGTGGTAAAGGGTTAACGTAATGATACGAGTTCTAGTCCAGTGCGAATTGACTGAACAATATCTATTATTACAATAATATACCAAATGAATAGATGATTATGTATGAATATATATAATTATACTAATAACTATTTTATCTCTATTGCTCGTACAAGCAACCGTGAAAAGCGAAAGGCCAAGCGCCAGAGAAAAAAGATGAAAGAGAACATAAATAGTTCGTCATTCCGACGTCTCACGTAAACATACACGTGACTTAATTTATGCACTGGAAAACCTCTTGAACGTTCGTTACGTCGTGTAACGTTATATATTGTTGGAAACGATGTAAGATTCGCAATGTTCCCTTCAGCGAATTCGTCCCTGTATTTACCCCCTTGATCAGACGACAAAGTTATAGAGTTGTCTAAATTGAAAGCATTTTGCAGCTGACAAATTGAGGTAGTTCAAATGGTGAAATTTGTCTATGAAAGGGTAGAAAACATTGCGAGAAAATAAGAAAATGCTGATTACCAACATTTTCTCCTTTTTCCACAATGTATACAAAAAGTTCTTTCATCAGGGTCACTGAATCTCGGGGTAGTGACCCTGAGGAGGAAGAGATGTGAAAATTGTATGAAAAAATGCCAACCATTATTTTCTTCTTTTGCCACAATATTTTCTACTCTTTCTGTTACAATTTTCAGCTTTCAAAAAGTGCAACATTTAGTAGATCTATATATACCCACCATTATGACGTCTACACAATTTTTCAATATGGACAGTTTTGTTATAAATGGCTTGCAACACGCGAAAAGGGGCATTCGGACATTTGCGTAAAGTGTCATCTCAGATCAGCCTGCGCAGTGCGCGCAGGCTAATCCGAGACGACACTTTACGACTACATTAGATTTTGTGCTACAGTAGACTTGCACAAAACAGAAAATTACATAAAAACGGAAAGAGTCGTTTCGGATTAGCCTGCGCGGACTGCGCAGGCTGATCCGAAACGACACTTTAGGCAAATGTCCGAATGTCCCTTTTCGCGTGTTGCAAGCCAAATGTGAGCCATGCTCAGGCAAAAGGAAGTTCAATGCATCTCCGTGATGCATGATACAGAACAAGTCTTCACATAATTATGGATACATAAAATCCATTTTTTTTAAAACAACCGACTGAATCATGAAGTAGAATGATTCTTTGACATGCAGAAAAATTAAAGATAGCGAAAAGTTTCGGCCCATGTCAGCCTGCGCGGACTGCGCAGGCTGACATGGGTCGTTACTTTTCGCAATGCATTAAGCCCCCTTTTCACAGAGGACGGTTCAATTCTATGAGCCATGCCCCGTAAAAAGGGGCTTAATACATCTGCAAAGCGTATCGAACACGGTCGGCCTGTGCAATCCATACGGGCTGACCACTGTCGAAATGTTCTGCTTTTGTAAATAATCTGCATGTCCAAGGACCATTTTACCTCATGATTCGGTTGGTTGTTATACAAAATAGATTTTACAGGCCCATGATAATTATAATGATGACTGACTTGGTACTATGCATCAAGGAGATGCATTAAACCCTCCTTTGCCAGAGCATGGATCATATCTTTGTAGACGAAGTAAGATTTTTTCTTCTTCGGCGAATTCCTCCATTCAACCCTATACCAGACAGGTTGTCTTTAAACGACCCAGCGAAAGAATGCACTTGAAAACAGTGTGGAAGAAAAAGTGCTGGTTCTTTTCGTTTCTCAAACTGTTTTCTACTCTTTCTTTTCCGATACAGATCCCAACTTTTGTGTCATAATTAGTAGGCCTATGTCTTTTACACAAGTTATAAACGAGATTGTTATACCTGTATTTGCCTCAAGCAAAAAACTTGATTGATTGATTGAAAGCTATTTACACCGCTTTCAACATTATTTTAGTCAAATTACGGCGATAGCACAAATATTCATGTATGTTCTTGGTTTTACCTGTGCTAGGCTAGGGCCCTGAAGTGTCTTGCCCAACGACACTCCCACTAAGATTCTAGTACTTCCGGGGAGGCTTGAGCCCGGGGCGTCCAGGTTACGAGTCCGACACTTTACACTAAACTGCACAGGACTTTGCGGCAAAAAGAACATTCTAACATTATGTTCGTCTGCAAATGCTTTGAATTTGGTCCGACCTTAAAATTTGTCAGTTTGTTTAGAATTTAACTCTCAACATTTCATTTGGAAAATAAAAGCTGTTTTTCAAGCCAACGTCTAATAAATCGTGGACGATTTCTGCAGTTGCTTTACGTCAAGGTAAAAGTTTTAGACGTGACCTCTGTGTGTAATTGATTATCCTATTTAAATTACAACATCACCACTTCTAAACGACGGTTTTCGTCTCATAGCAAGACATTGTTTTTTTTTTAAACATTGTGAAAAAATGAGAAAATGTCCGTTACGAGCAGTTTCTCACTTTCCGCAATATTTTCACATGTATTCATGTAATAAAAATTTTAATTCATATTCATCATCCACGTCTTTAAGCTGGTGTTTTTCGTCTTGTATAGCGAGACATTTTTTGGGTAACACCATGAGTGAAAAGAGAAATTTACCGTTACAAACAGTTTCTCTATTTTTCACAGTGTTTTCACGTATTCAGGTTTCTAATGTTAGATTCTTACCCATCTTTTAGGTTTTCACCTTGATTTTTTTTAAAATTTGTCTGCTTTAAATTTGTTACAGGATTCAATGAATCAAAATACCTGCATTATCAATGCATTTTCTCATCAAAATGCAAAAGTGCAGTCTGCGGTTTGTGTGACGTAACCCTTTTCCCAAACAATCACCAGTTTTTACTACCATGAGGAATAAGGCCTTTGCAAACGTTGTGTGAAAAGGAGAAAATGCTGGTTACCAGCATTTTCTCCTTTTCACACAACGTTTTCTACAGCTTCAAAGACATCCCCTATCAATTCAACAAGGTTTAATCTGTTGTCTGCAAATGTTTCCAGTTTGGATAAGTTTAACCATCGGGCTGCTAAACGCGACTCAAGGACCTTTTGCGGACAGTGTAGATCAAGATCAGACTGCACAGAACGTGCAGTCTGATCTGCGATCTACACCTTCCGATATGGAGATCTCCCCATAATATTTTGAAATAACAATTTTTAGGATTTTGCTATAGACTTGAAAGTTTCATTTCAGTTGTATAACAGGATACGGGTAAAAATGTGATCGTCAAGCAAGAAGTAAACCCTACATATATCTAACCTTAGATGAAAATGGAAACTGTAGGTCAGAGGGTTTTGTATATATAGCGTTTAACTCTTTATCAAACGAAAAATTTAGACATGTCTAGATTCAAAGAGTTTGAGCCATCTTCTGGCAAAAGGGGGCTTAATTCATCCCCATGATGCATTATACCAAGTAAGCCATTACATAATTATGGATCCATAAAGTCCATTTGTAGAATAACCAGCTGAATCATGAGGTTCATTGGTCCTTTGACATGTAGAAAATTGAACAATAGCAGAAAGTTTCGACCCATTTTAGCCTGCTCAGAGTGGGCAGGCTGGGATGGACCGATACTGTTTGCAAATGCATTAAGTCCATTTTTTACAGAGCTTGGCTCACTTGCAGTAGAAAATATTTTGGAAAAAGGAGAAAAATGCTGATTACCAGAACTTTCTCTTGTTTTCCTTCAATGTTTTCAAATGCTTGTTTTCTCAGGGTCGTTTAAACTCGTAATTGTGTGGTAAAGGGTTACATTCGCAGCGAAGGCTTCTTTCCCACAAAAGCATTGTCGAAACAATGATAAGTGTTGAAAGATAAAAGAATCCTATCGCAAAAATTATAGATCCTTGGAAAGAAATCGGTCTGGCTATGAATTCGAACAGGCTATCCCACCGGCCTGGGTCCTTTTTCGACTATCATTCTTAAATATTCTTTACCTTATTCTCAAGAATAAGAATTTGTTTTAATCTTTAAGCAAAGGCTAATAGATAATTTCATTCAAGGTTGCTTTGCCACAATATCAACATCCCCTTCTTTACATTTGTACAAGCATACGAAAGAAAACTGTAGTTATGAAACATATTTAGATATTTTGCCGTCTAGTCTTAGCACGTTAATTTTTAAGTTAAGAACTTCATCTCATTCACGTCGTATACAAACTGGTAGGTTCGATCCAAACAGAATTCTTAGAAACGAACGGATCTGTCTTATATGTAATTCTGGCGACATAGAGGACGAATTCCATTTCATCTTGAAGTGTCCATTTTATCATTCCTTGCGAAAAACATATATAAAAGAGCATTTTTATAAAAATCCAAATACCTTTAAACTATTATTTAAAACTTCCTTGTTCGAATAACAAAAGTGAATTATTTAACCTTGCATCTTACGCAAAACAAGCATTTATAGAAAGAATGTATTATTTTCATTTGATTAATAACTCATGAAGTTCATTCTAAAGTACTTCTGTATATAGTATTAAATTATAGAAATTAGGTTTATTAGGAAAATTGTCGGTATTCATCTTTTTTTAGGTAGATTTTGGATTTATTCGCATTATAATGTTTGTTTATGTATTATGACTATGTACATGTGTACGTGTCTGAATAAAATATCTATCTATATCTCAAGAATTTTCTAAATTTAAAAGTAACACACTTTCTGACTGGCTAAACCAAATGGTTTAGCCATTCAGAAGCTGTGTTTTTTGTTTTCAAAACCCATTATTAGACCAAGAATGTTCTTAAGAATGGTTGCTGAATTTGGACCCCGGTTTGAAAACTCGTACCTTAACGACTGAGATTAGAGGGATTGGTACAGGGAAAAACAATAACATAAAAACAGGAGTGTTTTTGTCAGAATTTTGCGAAATTTGGTTTTAATCTGCTCTGTTCGCCAAAGTACCGTAAGTTCAGCTTTGAGCTTCAATGGAAACGTTGAATTTCCTTATTTTTGAACGAAAGCTTTTCAAAGTAGTTTTGATGCAGGTTCTTGTCAAAAGCTCTCGGAACAGAACAGGAGCAAGGAGCAGCAAAACGGAAGCAAACTCTGAATTCGATCGACACGTGTTTACAGATTTTGAACGCTTTACCCGAGGACAAATGTAACTTGTGTTGTGAAAGCATCGGTGGTCAAAAAATTCTAAGAAAGCTGAAATAAGGGGAATAGATCTTTACAAGGGTAAAAAAAATGTGGGAAAAAAGAGAAAATGCTGGTAATTAACATTTTTCCTTTTCCCACAATGTTACAAATGGCTTCTTTCTAAAAGTTATAGACATGAGAATTGTATAGTAAAAAAATATGTATAAAGTTAACCGCAGATCTATTTGTTTTTTATCGAAAACATCTTTTATTTTTTTGAAACTTTGCCTTGAAATCTATCCAAAATAATCCGCCACGGTCAAATCTATTGTTTTCATTAAACCTTTGCCTGCTTAGCGCGACTCAGGCCTTTTGCAGACAGTAAAGATCAAGATCAGACTGCACAGAACGTGCACGTTCTGTGCAGTCTGATCTTGGATCTACACTGTCCGATAAGAAGATATTTTACCCCCAAAATGCCTTTGAGACAGCAAAATTTGGGTTCATACTATCGGCTTGAAGGTTTCACTTCAGTTATTTAGCAGGATAAGGGATACACCTTTACCAAACGATCTGGGGTTTTTCCCCAAGGAAGAATGCTTTTGAAAGCATTGTTAGAAAAGTAGAAAATTCTGATAATCAGCATTTTCTCCTTTTCTCACAATGTTTTCTACCCTGTCAAGAGAATTTAAGTTCTTTTGTACCAACTTTGACTTTGTCGCCTGTCAATGTTTTGAACTTGGAAGAGTCTAAAGCTTGTCGTTTTTGAAAAAAAAGGTTATAGGACAACCAAAACAAAGGAAAAACACATCCCGTTGGTATAAAGGAATTTAGATGTTTATCAAAGAGTTTTAGCTTGGCGCCATGTTTCCAAAAATAGTATATTTTTAGCAAATTTCGGTAAATTTATGTGTTCTATCTGTTACCTGTTGCAGAACCTTTTCTGTGCTTTGAAGCAGAGTTATAAAAATACCATGGCAAAAGGTGAACATATTGGTCACCAGTGATGGTTCCTTCTTTTACAGCGTTTTCCAAAGCTTTCTGCAACAGGATGTTTTGATAGAGTGTTAACTTATTTCATGATAAGCACAAAAAATAACGCAACTATTAACTCATTACCAAACGACAAAATTTTAGGTTTGTCCAAATCGAAAGGTTTTGCAGACGACAAAATAAAAGTGACTGAAAATTTGAAATTTGTTTTGTGAAGGGTAGAAAACATTGTGGGAAAAGGAGAAAATGCTGGTTACCAGCATTTTCTCCTTTTCCCACATTGTTTTCTAAAGGCTTCTTTCTCAGGGTCGTCAAAAGTAGGGATTGTGTGGTAATGGGTTAAATTGTGTCGGTCAAGGTCAGGCTGTTTGGCCCTCTGCCACATTTTAATTCTATTCATACGGATGTATACATGCAACATTAATTTGATCCATAATCTTGCAAATGGCGGTTTAATATGGATCTCCGTGATCTAAGTGATATTAAGCAAACCATCACATAATTCTAGTTCCATAAAATCCATTTTTTTCTGATGAACGGCTGAATCCTGAGGAAGAGTGGTCCCTGGACATGCAGAAAATACACCAAAAGCAAAAAAAGCTTTGACACAGGTCAGCCTGCACCGAATGCTCAGCCTGCACCGAATGCTCAGGCTGCACCGAATGCTCAGCCTGCACCGAATGCTCAGGCTGCACCGAATGCTCAGCCTGCACCGAATGCTCAGCCTGCACCGAATGCTCAGCCTGCACCGAATGCTCAGCCTGCACCGAATGCTCAGCCTGCACCGAATGCTCAGGCTGCACCGAATGCTCAGCCTGCACCGAATGCTCAGCCTGCACCGAATGCTCAGGCTGCACCGAATGCTCAGCCTGACCTTGATCGTTACTTTTTGCAGATGCTTTGAATCCCCCTTTTCACAGAGCTTGACTCATGTATAGTGGACTGGGCCTGGTGCTTGCCTTCTTAACCCTTTATTCTGCTAAATAACTAAAATGAAAATTTAATTTCGATAGAAAAAAACTTCAATACTGCTATTTCAAAATTATGTGTTTGGGAATAATATCTCCTTATCGGACAGAGTAGATCAAAGATCAGACTGCACGTTCTGTGCAGTCTGATCTTGATCTACACTGTCCGCAAAAGGTCAGTGAGTCGCGCTTAGCAGCCTAAGGGTTAAAAAAGGGACGAGTCTCGTAGCTTACTTGGTAATATACACGAATTGAAACCAGGCAGTTGCTAGTTCGATTCTCAACATCGGCTAATTTCTTTCCGAGGATTCGGATGTTGGTCATCAAAACAGGATTCATTGTTCTCTCAACGCTGATCGTTGTTTCGACGATGGTTATGTGGGAAAGGAGCGAGTTCCTTGGGAAGAAAATTGTGCAAAGCTTTCATTAAATTTCTTTAACCGGTACTCCGCACAACTATTCAAGAACATTAAAGAAATTCTCTGTTTCTTACGATGCTTCTTTCAGTTCGTTCCCCTTTGGCGAGTCGATGACAAAAACGATTTGAAAGACATTTCATTGTCCTTTGTATATGAGTCATGCTCTGGCAAATCTCCGTGATGCATTGTGCCTAGCTAGTCATCATGCACATAATTATGGATCCATGAAATCATTTTCTATAACAACCGATTGAATCATGAGGTGGACTGGTCCTTGGACATGCAGAAAATATTTCAGAAGCAAAAAGTATCGATCCACGTCAGCCTGCGCGGATTGCGCAGGCTGACGTGGGTCGATACTTTTTGCAGATGCATTAAACCCCCTTTTCACATAGCATGGTCTATACACATTGTATACCACACGGACAGTATCTAATTTCCGTCTTTTACATTTGTATAGCTTTTTACATTTTCAGTCTTTGTGTAACATACACAAAACCCTTTACCAGACAACAAAATTTTAGACTGGTCCAAATTCAAAGTATTTGCAGACGACAAATCAAAAGTGGCTGGAATACTGGAATTTGTCCTGGAAAGGATATGAAACATTGTCGGAAATAGAGTAAATGCTGGTTACTAGAATTTTCTCCTTTTTCCTCAAAGTTTTTTTTCTTTTTTTAAACAAACCCCCCCTTTTTTTTCAGGGAAGTTAAAGTATGAGATTGTTTTGTAAAGGATTAACCTTTAACGAATGGGTCTTGTCTTAGCTGATTTTGCGATCATCTCTCAGGATTAAGATCGCACTACTCGAACTTTGCCATCTGATCTTCGATTTTGAGTGTCCGAGAATTATCCAAAATAATTTTGAATTAGCAATAAGTACATTTTTTTTGTTTGTTTGTTTCTTAAGCCTGTGAAAAAAATAGCTTATGGAAACATTATTGAAAAGAAGCACGGATTTGATGGAAAAAATGCTCCTTTTCCTACGATGTTTTCTTCTCAATAAAAGCAAAGTCTTTTTTCTTGAAACATTCTTCCTTTGTACTTGTAAATAATACAACTTGAATCAGATTGTATGTTAACTCGGTATCTCTTAGCAAAACGTTACTGTATTGAAACGACCCTGAGGAAAGTAGCTTTTGAAAACACTGTAGAAGAAAAAAAAAGAAAATGGTGAGAACAAACATTATCTTTTTTCCCCACAATGTTTACTACCATTTCAAAATCCCATCATTTTGAGCGCTATGTAATTTTTTGTCTGAAGATGCCCTAAGTTTTGCCGGGACTAAAATTTTGTCTTCTGGTAAAAAGTTATATGCTCTTAGAGGTTAAATGCAACTCCGTGGTACATTACACCAAAGAAGACATCGCATAAGTATAGATCCATAAAATCCATTTTGTATAACACAAGACTGAATCATGAGGCACACTAATCCTTTGACATGCAGAAAATTGACCGATTGCAAAAAGTTTCGACCCGGGTCAGCCTGCGCAATCCGCGCAGGCTGAACCGGGTCGACACTTTTTGCAGATGCATCAAATCTCCTTTTCACAGAGCATGATTCATTTATACTTGCAGATGACTTTTCGCTATTGGTCAATTTTCTGTGTGTCCAAGCACCATGCTACCTCATGATTTACTCAGTTCTTAAAATAAAGTGGCTATTATGAATCCATAATTGTGTGACGACTTGATTGGTAGATCGCATCACGGTGATGCATTAAGCCCCTTTTTACCAGAGCATGGCTCATATTATAAATTTGGCGCTGAAAAAAGATACATCTCGTGTGTCAAGGGGAAAAAGAGTGGACGTTTGTTGAAATTTTGACAGGCTGCCATCTAACTATGGGGACAAGTCACTTGGAAAACAATAGATCGTATGTGTTGCTTGTCTTCCTGAGCGCAAACTGTGTCACGTGGTTAGGGTATTTGCATAACTGGTAGGGACGGGAGAAAAGTATGATGTAACCTGCTGATAAAATGAAATGAAACTTTTAAACCGATAGTAAAATCCCAAATTTTGCTATTTCAAAGGTACTCTTTTGGGGAAAATATCGCCTAATCGGACAGGGTAGATTCAAGATCAGACTGCACGTTCTGTGCAGTCTGATCTTGATCTACACTGTCCGCAAACTGTCCGCTGTCCGCAAACTGTCCTTGATTCGGGCTTAGCAGCTTAAGGGTTAAAACGCAAGAGGAAAACAACAATGTGTCGGGAAATGTACGAATGTTTATTGGACGGACCTCCTGCTCGCCTTTTCTCCGGTACATTTATCAGACCACATTCTTTTTCAATGATGATTAAGACCAACATCTAAGTTTGAAAAATATTATTTTGTTATAATGTGCAAGATTAGCAGTGTAATTACTAATGTACGAGATTGAAAACTTTAGTTTTCAACAATATTCAACAATGTGGAAAAAGAGCCAACTGATGGCGAGGTTACTTTTCGCTGCTTGTATTCATATTGAACCACGAAAGAGTCTCAATATTCGTACTCAAGTACCTCTTACGCCATCTATCTTTTTTTAAAATGGATATTTTTTGTTGGTAATGGTTTGTTTTCTTTCAACTTCTAAACAATCAAAGACAGCTCAGGTTACTTTCATCTTTTCACTGCTTGTATTCATATTGAACCACGAAAGAGTCTCAATATTCGTACTCAAGTACCTCTTACGCCATCTATCTTTTTTTAAAATGGATATTTTTTGTTGGTAATGGTTTGTTTTCTTTCAACTTCTAAACAATCAAAGACAGCTCAGGTTACTTTCATCTTGAAGAGAAGCGTGTGTATATGTCTGGACATTGTGTACGTGCATGAATAATTTAGTATTTGGTGATAAATCACCTTAGCAACACGGAAATGCATGATTTATTGATGGCCGTCTAAGACATTACACGTGTGGATCTGCCAGACGTTTTAAAAAAAGTCGTAAACTGTCCTTTCTTGTTGCACAATCCTTTTCCAGACGATAAATTGTTAGCCTTGTTGAAATTCAAAGTATTTGCAGACGACAAGTTAACTCTACCACACCATCCCACTTTTGAACGACTTTGAGGAAATAGCCTTTAGAAAACCTTGTGGGAAAAGGAGAAAATGCTGGTAACCAGCATTTTCTCCTTTTCCCGCAAGGTTTTTTAAATTTTCATAGACAATACCACCATTTAAGCTACATTTTATTTGTCGTCTGGAAATACTTTCAAGTTTGACAAGCCTAAAAGTATATCAATTGGAAACGAGTTAAACTTGGCTGAAACGATTCGATTTGTCTTTTGAAGTTTAGAAAACATTGTGACAATGCGGGAAAAGTAGAAAATTATGCTAACCTGCATTTTCTCCTTTTCCAGCAATGTTTTCAAAAGGCCTCTTCCTCAGGATCGTCAAAACTTCGGGATTGTGTTGTAAAGGGTTAAACTTTTTCTAGACGACAGAATGTTAGAATGTCCAATCTGAAATCATTTACAGACATTGGGTAGAAAATATTACAAGAAAAGGAGAAAATGCTGCTTGAACATGTTTTGCGTGCTCGAATACCGTGCTCGGATGAATTTTCATTGATAGAGGAAAGAACGCAACTGTTCTCTTACCGTTAGATACTCCACAGAATTTTATTCAGAAGATGCAGACATTTGTTAGGAAAAATGAGAATGTCTTGATGGTATAATTGGACTACAAAACCCGATTTTATCACCATTTGCTATAATACTTTACAAATATTTGATTGATTGATTGATTGATTGATTTAATGGTGTTTTAAGCCGCTTTCAACGTTATTTGAGTCATACCACGGCGGCAGCTCAGTTACATTTTCAGTTATATCCTGGGTTATTACCAGTACTAGGCTAGGGCTCTGAAGTGTCTTGCCCAAGGACTATTCCACGAAAAACCCAGGGTTTCTAGTGAGGCTCGAGCCCGAGGCCTCCAGTTTACGAGTCCTACACTTTACCATTGAGCCACGCAGGACACCTACACAAAATAATTACACAACCAAATTCCTACAGCTGCCTCATTGTTTGCCCGCCTGTCTGTCTGTCTGTTTGTGTGTCTGTCCGTCCGCTTTTTGCACCTGTCCCGTCTGTCTTTTCATCTGTACCCTCTCTCTGTCTCTCTGGGATACATCCACTGATTGTCAAATGTAAACCCCGGTTGAAATGTTTGATATTGATTCAGAAACCAATAGCAGGAAGACGAGGATAAATGCCAATACGAACCCCAGTTCGATAAAAGATATCTATTACAGGTTTCACTTTAACTCTTTACCAAACAATACATGGTTTTCACGAGTCTTGGAAAGAAGCCTCTTGAAAACACTGTGGGAAAAGGAGAAAATGCTGGTAACCAGCATTTTCTCCTTTCCCCACATTGTTTTCTACTCTAACAAAGACAGAGAGACTATCAATTTAGCCAAAGTTAATTTGTCATCTGCAAATGCTTTGAATTTGGACAAGTCCACGATTTTGTTGTTTGGTAAAGTGTTAAATTGATGGATTGAGTTTACGTAATATGAAACCTCGCAAGAATTTGTTAACCTCTTTACAAAACGACAAAATTTTATACTAAACCAAATTGAAAGTATTTGCAGACGATAAATTATATATTGCTAAAATGATGATTTCTGTCTTTGGTAGGGTAGAAAACATTGTGGGAAAAGAAGAAAATGCTGGTTACCAGCATTTTCTTCTTTTCCCACTAAGTTTTCAAAAGACTTCGCTGTCAGGGTCGTTAAAATTCAGGATTATGTGGTAAAGGGTTCAACTGCTAAATAAGTGAAATGAAACTTTCGAGCCGATGGTAAAAACCAAAATTTGCTATTTCAAAGGTAATTTTTAGGGAAAAATACTTCCTAATCGGACAGTGTAGATCCAAGATCAGACTGCACGTTCTGTGCAGTCTGATCTTGATCTACACTGTCCGCAAAAGGTCCTTGAGTCGTGCTTAGCAGCCTAGGGGATAAATGTTTCACTCTATACCGGAAGAGAATTTTTCGACTTGTCCAATTTGAACTGAGTATTTGCAGATGATATGTTAAATGTGGCATGAAGGATTGGATTCTTATTTGGAAGGGCAGAAAAATTGTAGGAAAAGAAGAGCATTTTCTTCTTTTCCCACACTTTTTTCAAAAGCCATCGCCATGAAGGTCGTTAGAACATGGCATCGTTTGGTAAAGGGTTACCTTGACAACAAAAACAGTAACAACAACAACAAAAGCAGCAGCAGCAACAACAACAACAACTACTACTACTACTACTACTTATAATAATAATAATGATAACGATAATAGTATTTATATTTATTTTCGATAATCAGGTACATGTATTGTGTTCAGTTACCATGCCGAGTATTCGTTTTATCCTTCATTCAAGCACTATTTAGCTGCTTGGCTGAGACAGACCCTCTCAGCCAACAAGCTTTACTCTTGGAGTTCAAACTTAGAATTTGAGTAAAATTCATTGAGGTCAAATTTTATCTGACAAGGCGGTCATATTTGTAGTGATTGAAAATGATCAAAGTGATGAAAGTACTGAGGGCAAGGCTTTTCGTCGTCCACCAAAATGTGGTCGGTGAATTTCAGAATACATTTTAGTAACGTTGCAAAAGCAATTATAAATTATTCTACCTTTCTCCAGATGACAAAATTTCAGTTTTGTCCACTTTGAAAATATTTACAGTGGACACTTCAACTTGTGGTTCAAATAATAATATATGGGCTTGAAAGTGTAAAACTTTGTGTAGGATCCCTTTCCCAGAATGTTTTCTACCCTTTCAAGACAAATTTATTAATTTTAGAAACTTTTTAAATTGTCGTCTGCAAGTGCTTTCAATTTTGTCGTCTGGTAACGAGGTAAAAATCGTTCGTGCGTGGTTTAGCTAGAAAAATTCCAGAAACATAAATAGGTGAACAAAAACGCTCTAGAACATCAAACAAATAAACAAGTAAATTTCCTCGAGCGAAAGGATTACTATTTTGGCAAGAGGAGGATTCATTATTCCTTACTTTGTTCATACTGATAAATAATTCACTGAATCTTTCTCCCTTCTCCACACCCTTTCGGACTTGTGGATTTACCTTTTATCAACAATTATGCATTTTAACGAACCCTATAAAAAACTTTTAGAGAAAATTGAGGGTAAACAAAAGGGAGAAAATCCTTGTAAACAGCATTTTCTCCTTTTACCGACAATGTTTTCTAACCTTTCAAAGAAGAATCCAACCATTTGTGTCATATTTAAGACGCTCTCTCATTATTGCGTATCGGCTTGCGTATGCACGGCGTATCGCGATAAGAAAGGAACGCCGCGACAACGCTGCAGTAACGTCAACTTACGTAGCTAATACTCTTTGGTACGTAGCACGATCTCCTTGTAGGCGGAGGTGCGACGTTTTTTTAAGTCCGCACTTAAAAATACGTAGCACAAACGTAGCAGCTCCGATACGCCATGCTTACGTCACACATACGCCGTAAAAGCGAAAACAACGCAGCAGTGACGCCGCAGGAACGTAGCTCGAACACTTATTACGTCACGCGAACGTATTGGTTAAGATGAAAGGTTTGACCTCTTTTGAACGAATGACAGCAACGAAGTGAGCAGAGCCGTTTTCCGTGGGTGACCGCTGTATTTACACAATGTCAAGGCTGCACATAAGAAAGGAAAGTCGTGCTAACGAAGCGGTTACGCCACGCTTACGCCTCAGTACGCCGTACTTTACGTCCCGTGAAATCCATACAAACTCAGACACGCCACAGAAACGCCACAGAAACGTCGAACATACGCCGTGTCTTTAATTTTGAACAAAATACGCCTCAGTTCTTGGCGATTGACCTGCGTAAAGAAATTTTGTTGCATACGCCGCTGATACGCAATAGTGATAGAGTAGCATTAATTCGTCACCTGCAATTGTTTTTAATTTGGACAGGCCTAAAATTTTGTCGGTGTGGTAAAGGGTTAAGTTGGATTTTCAGTGATATTTGCATTCGAAGACAATAAAGATGCCACTACTGATAACCTGTTAATTAAATATGAGATAGTCGATTGTCTTGGAATTGATTGATCGATTCCATGTTTCCCCTTATCCTGCGAAATAAGTGAAATGAAACTTTCGAGGCGATAGTAAAAACCTAAATTTTTCTTTTTCAAAGCCAATTTTTTCGGGGGAAAGTATGTCATTATCGGACAGTGTAGATCATAGATCAGACTGCACGCTGTGTACAGTCTGATTTTGATCTACACTGTCAGTAATCCGCAAAAGGTCAGTGAGTCGCGCTTAGCAGCCAAAGGGTTAAGACAATTCTCGTTTATTATACGGGTCCTGCGAGTCAATTGGTTGTAGATCGTTAATTTTGCGGGTCATGCAACCCTGTTTTCTACCCGAATTTTTATTTGTGATGAAGAAAGTTGTATATGAAACTATCTTTTTAAGGATTTAGTGACAAAATGGCTGTTGAACATTGTTGTTATTATTCGGATTGATTGAAAACTCCATTCAAGTGTACGAAGTACTTCGATGTTTGGCGAACAGGATGTTCTTCGTGGTTGGTCCTTTTTTATGAACTTTATTCCCGTTATCTCGCTTTATTTATTTTGAACCCTTTCAGCACCAAATACATGTAGATCTATATAATTTCGAGCAATCGACTAAAACTCAGAACAGATTTGAACTTATAGCCTTGACTAAACAATCAGATTTGAACTTATAGGCTTGACTATACAATTGGACGGTATAGATCTACAATCAGAGTACACGTTACATGTTGTCTGATTTTAAACTTTACCGTTCGCAAGAACCCCTGTTTTCGCGCTGACAGGGTTTAACAGTGACGCACTTGTACTCGCTGCAAAATACATTTGAGTCTTTGTTTCTCAAAAGTACAGTCCACCATAATGATCATGTATATACTTTTTCAAAACCAACCACATGGTGACTTTTTTTAAATCTATAGTCGCAAAAATACCGCTTTCATATAATAAAAGTTTTTACATTCAGCAAATCTTTAAAAACTGAGCTCGAAACTATATGTAGTTACTTGATAAACTAGCACAAGCATGGAAATCATAAAGGAGACTAAAAAAGAGACTAATGAAGAAGATTGTGGGGTCGATGAAGCTAATTGTGGGGTCGATGAAGCTGATTTTGGGGTCCATGAAAACAAGGTTGATATGGACGATGACCAAATGAACGATATACTAGATAATACAGGTGGACCAAACGACAATCAGGAATCACGTGATACACCGGAAGTAGATGACACACAGGACGGACATTTCAAACCAGTGCTCAATAATAATTTTATCTTGCCAATGGTGAGTTATGTCAAGTTGTTGTTTGTCACATTTCTCACGATCTGATTGGATAATATGCCCCGTACGTATATTCCTGTTCACTGGCAAAATCCACGTAAAAGCAATTTCCCTTTCGGGAGCCCCGTATACATAACAACACTTTCAACACAACATCCAACAAGGCGGCGTCGATCGATATAAGCCGACAACAAGACAAACGTACCAGTAGCCCGCACCATATTATGACTAGTTTCCCTTGATGGTTGTCATTAAAGCAGAAAGAATAGATTATTTTTGAAAATAAATGAATATAGATATAGTTACATTTATCATCGTTTGCTGTCATTCTAAAACAAATACACGGGGTTAAAACGAGCCATCCCTTCGTCAGGTAAGCAAATTGTGAAGCGTCGAAACTCATACATTGTAACGTTAAAAGGATAACCTAATGGTCGTTTGAGGCAGCTATTGGTCGTTTACTTTCACCAACAAATCATTAAAATGCATATGTACTTTAAATCCATGCTTAAATACGTCGAATGTCTATCGCAGTATCATCATCAAGTTCATACAGCAAACCGCTTGATTTACCAAGGTTTCAGTGACGTCAGTCTCAGTGGCGTCAGTTTTCATCGAATTTGGGCACTCAGAAGGGAAATTCTATTTCGTCAGCGTACTCTATTCGTGGGACCATAAAACAGGGAAATTTCGCTGAATAGGCCTACATGTTGGAATGGTAAAACTTTGCAGTATAATAAGTTCGTTGTACGGTCAGGTGGCAGGGGAATTGGAAACTTGTTCATGGCTGTGGCAAATCATGTCGCCACCTCGCTTTCGGCTCGAGACGACATGATTCACCACAGCCGTGAACAAGTTTCCAAGTTCCCTGCCACCTGACCATACAACTAATAATGTACAGAATATGCTGTTGATCATGTACGGAATAACTATGCTATTGACCATGCACTGAATATGCCGAGAGAAGTCGACCATCACAATGTACTGCTGAATATATAAACTACCTCCTACCTCATAATAAAATTCTGATGTTGTCTCAAAATATGTGTAATATGGATTTTCCGTAGCTGTTTTATTAATCAGTCTTAGCGAAGAAAATGACAATACATTCATTATTTATAAGTATTTTTCACCCATCTAATGGCTAACTCTTAGGTATTTCTATACAAATTGTAAACACTGACAAGGATGTAAGATTTAAACTAAGCTTGGTCACTGTCGAATCAACACTTCGTCTTGATTTTATCTAAAAGTTTTGCTCTTCTTGTAGAATATTTAGTTCCAATGTTGAGGCAAATTAGCAAGGTAATAGTACGTAAAAATGCTCTTTTTTTTTTACACAGAGATTCGGTGGAACATTTCGAAATTGCATTTTTTCTTGCCGAAATTCGTTTTTCTTGATAAAATTCATTATTTCTCGACGAAATTTCATTTTTTTTTCCATGACGAAATTCATTTTTCTTGCGAAATTCATTTTTCTTGTAGAAATTCTTTTTTCTTGACGAAATTCATTACTCTTGACAAAGTTTATTTTTTCTTGACGAAAGTGCATTTTTTCGTGACGAATTTCTTTTTTTTTTTTACGAAATTCGTTATCAAAGAAAAGATAGAAACAGAATAACAAATTACTGATATCTTAAGATGCTATTTTTACACACAAGTTACTTGAAGACATTTCGAAATTCATAACTGAAGAACAGCTTGAAACAAAGTCTAATATTTATTACATTTTAAGATGCTAATTTTACACAGAAAAGTTGGACTTCATAATGAACTTAATTTAAGAAATACCAACCCCTTTTGATTAACTCTATCATACAATTCCGACTTTTAACAACCCTGAAAAAGAAGCCTTATGAAAACATTGTAGGAAAAGGAGAAAATTCTGGTAACCAGCATTTTCTCCTCATCCCCCAATGTTTTGTACAAACAGATTTCCAAAACAGATTTCAATTTTTCAGTCACACGTATTTAATCGTCTGCAAATGTTTTCATTTTAGACCAGTCTAAAATTTTGCCGTTTGGTAAATAGCAAATAGCAAATATATGATGGATCTTGGCACAAATTAAAATAAAAGTGCACACTTTACATTATTTAGAAGACCACGTGGAACAAAAGCCAGGGACGGTGATATATGACTCAAGAAAGTGATTAACCCTTTACCAAACAATCCAGAGTTATAACGACCTTGAAAAAGAGGACTTTTAAAAACATTGTGAAAAAAGAAGAAAATGCTGGTAACCAGCATTTTCTCCTTTTTCCACAATGTTTTCTACACTTCCAAAGACAAGTTTAAACTTTTGAGTCACTGTAGTATTTTCGTCTGCTAAAAAGTTTTATATACAAGTCTAAAATTGTTGTTGGTAAATCCTTACCGGAGGACGTGCTATTTAAATGACCTTGAGAAAGAACTTGAATTTTTCTTATATACATTTACTTTGTGGGAAAAGGAGGAAGTACTGGTATCCAGCATTTTCTTCTTTTATCCAGCCATATTTTATACCCTTGCAAATTAGAGAAAATTTTCTAGTAACTGAGCAACATTGAATACTCTCAATACAGAAGTCTTCAAGTTTTGTTGTCTCGCAAAAACAGTTTCGTAAAGTTAATTTTGTGTCGTCTTTAACAAACGGCCTGTAGACTTTTCTCACTCAACTGTGTTTAACAATTTTGCAGCGGAAAGCATTACTATGGATAAATAAATACCAACACATTTTAACAATGAAAATATGAGTACAAGTGAAGACATTGCGGCAAAATGAGATTTTCTAGTTTAATGTTTCTAAAAGTAGTTTTTTGCAGGGCCAAAAAGAGGTAATTAGTGACCGACAACGAAACTGCAATTTTTTTTTCATTTTTTTCTAATCTTACATCTCAATGAGGTTCAAATTTCGGTGTATTGATCACCCGGATTTTTTGTCTATTCGTCTGTCAGTCCGCCAGTCCTTCCGTAGACAAAATCATGTCTATTTTACCAGTGTAGAAGCGAATGACATTATTTAAGCCCCGTTTAATTTGTTGTCAGCAAAAGCTATACACGAGTCCAGAACTTTGTCGACTGCTAAAACGTTGAAGAGTGCAAATGTGTATTTAAATTATTGTATTCCAAACCTTATATGTAAATATGCGTGGAAAAAAAAAAGTTGTGGTGGCAAGTTACGGATACATATGTGCCTTGCTCTGGCAAAAGGGGGTTTAATGAATCTCCATGATGCATTATACCCAGCAAGTCATCACAGAGTTATGGACCCATAAAATTCTTTTTGTCAATCAACCAACGGATTCATGAGGGTGAAGGTTTTTTAGACATACAGAAAATTTACGAAAAGCAAAAAGTTTCGACCCATGTCAGCCTGCGTGGACTGCGCAGGCTGACATGGGTCGATGCTTTTTGAAGATGCATTAATCTCCCTTTTCACAAAGCACGGATCATTTCTAGTCCACCCGTTCAGAAGCAATTGTCATCTTTTGGGCCACATTTAACCCTTTACCTCACAATCCTTTTTATCGATCTTCGGCAGAAAGGCTTTTGAAAACTTTGTGGATAAAGCAGGAAATGCTGGTAACCAGTATTTTCTCCTTTCCTCGCAATGTTTTCTACCTTATCATAGACAGAAATCATCAGCTGAACAACATTTTTAAAAGTTGTTGTCTGTAGATGCTTTCAATTTGGTCTGGTCCAAAATTTTATCGTTTGGTAAGGAGTAAATTTGTTGTTAGCGAAAGCTCTAAAATTTTGGCGGCTGCTATTTAATTGTTTGTTTGTTTGTTTGTTTGTTTGTTTGTTTGAATAGTGAAAAACGCAGTGAAGCCAGCGAGGCCGGCTGCTATTTAAAGCGCTAAATAGTGCAATGTGTGTCTTAATTTCTCTTTCAGACCTTATATGTAAATACACGTGGAAAAACAGCTGTGGTGGCAAGTCACGTATACATACATAATTAGTATGAAGTAGACATGATCTAGTGTAATCTCGCGAGAAGATAAACGAGACTTGTCTGTCAAAACGAGGCAAATTGGGCAGTTTCTACGAAATGCATATATACAGAATAATGTACGAGAATGCGTCATTCTTGCATTTACATTAAATAACCCTTAGGCTTCTAAGCGCGTCTTAAGGACCTTTTGCGGACAGTGTAAATCAAGATCAGACGGCACAGAAAGTGCCGTCTGATCTGTGATCTACACTGTCCGATAAGGAGATATTTTCCCCCAGAAATAACTTTGAAATAGCCATAATTGGGTTTTAACTGTCGACTTGAAAGTTTCATTTTCGTTATCTAGCAGATTAAAGATTAAAGTGAATATGAAAACTTTTCTAGCTGAATGATTGATTTTGCGGTTATTTATCGTCGCCACCGGTTGCCCATATGGGCGACGCCCCCTGAAGGCTGTTAGTTTTGTAACGGGGGATAGTGCAGATACAGGACGAAACCCATCTTAAGTTACGCCTGGTTCATTAACGTGCTCGATGTATAGCACCGTCACACGGGACCACGGTTTAACGTCTCATCCGAAGGACTATTATTAATTTTAGATGGCCAGCCGTGGGAATCGAACCCACACCCTCAACTGACCCGAAACCTGATGTTTACGAGTCCTACGCTCTACCACTTGAGTTATGCGGGCTGGTCCTTTTCGAGCTGGCCCGTGCTCTACTTTTATCTGTTAGATAATGTAGTTGCTGATTCAGAGGTCATGTTTAAGTCTTTTCGCAGTGACAGAATTTCAGACCTTCCCATATTGAAGCGTTTGTATACGACAAATTGATTTTTGCTCAAATGATTGAATTCCAGCTTGAGAGGATAGAAAACATTGTAGGAAAAGGAGAAATTGCTGTTCACCAGCATTTTCTCCTTTTCCACAATGTTTTCATAAGATTTTTTTACCAGTACTTCGCAGAACTTTCTTTCAGAAGCAACTGACTGCTTTCCCATTTAAGCATCGTAGAAATAGTGTTCAGCGAAAATAGAGAGGAATGAATCCTGTCACAATGACTTTCATCAATCCTTGGAAAGGATTCGGCCGGGCTGCAGACTCGAACTAGCGACCGCGGGGTTCCAAACCCTTTGGGTTACCGACTGGGCTACTGGGTTCCGCATAACAGCATTAAAGCCATTGTCTAAATTCAACATGAAGTAATTCAAAAAGAAAAGTTGACAATTGTTGCCTGTCTATTTTAGCTCATTTGGCGCCAAAGAGAATTTAGCTGCTTTTGTAGACAGATAAAAATCAGACTGTGCGAAATAAACGACATTTCATTAAATGTTCTGATTAACTCTTTACCAAACGACAAATTAATAAAGGCCCACTAGCTGCCCAAAATTAATAATGAGTGTGCTTAAATGCATTTAAATCATGCCATTTTTAAGTGTGAAGAAGACAGTCTGTTATTGCACGGTCTGTCCAAGAAGTAGTTGCTGGCAGAAAAATCAATTTTGAAACTAGGTCAAAATTTGCCAGGTCGCTCCATATTTTGTTTTCTTTTTACCTTGTTTTGAAATTTATTTTCCTGCCAGCAACTCATACTTAGACCGACCATACAATAACAGAATGTCATCTTCACAATAATTTCCATACTTTTAAATGGAATGTATTAAACTGACTTTAAGACTTGTCCAAAATTGAAAGCATTTGCAGACGACATTTCAAATGTGTCTCACATGATTAAATTTGACTGTAAAAGGGTAGAAAACATTGTAGAAAAAAAAAAGGAGAAAATGCTGGTTACCAGCATTTTCTCCTTTTTTTCCACAATGTTTTCAAAAGCCTTTTCATAAGGGTCGTTCAAATACGGGGTTGTTTGGTAAAGGGTTTAAAAAGGTTTGGAACGGGAATGATAGATATACCCAGAAAACATTGCGGCAACTTGGTCAGAGGCTCGACAAAGATTAATCTACGGTAATATAGACAGAATCCACGTGTTGTTTTACTCACGTTTTGTATGGTCATGTGATGTAGAGCATATTAAATATTCCCAAAATTTGTTACAAAGAATTAATAATATTCATTGTCAACTAAGTGGGTAACTTTTTGAATAAATTTCACAACGATTCAAAAAAAGTAGGTCAAGTGACTTTGAACCAATTTTTATACAGATGTACCAGTAAATTAACAGAACAGAATGTTTTATTGACGTAAAGCGCTGTCTACAGATTTAGCCGCTTTTATTGCAAGTGTGGGTCAAGGTCCAATTGCGGGCCAAAAGTATACAATGCGGGTGTTAAAATGCATTTAAAGTCAAACCAAGTCATTTACAAGTCTCGAAACTACTGTAACGATTACAATGTTATTGTACGGTCGGCCCAAAGTATGGTGTGCTTGTAGAAAAATGAATTTTAAAAACTACGTAAAAAGTAAAAAGTTGCCAGTCGCTCTACCTTTCGTTTACTCTTTACCTGGTTGTAAAATTCATTTTTCTGCCAGCGACTTCAACTTGAACCGACCGTACAATAACAGATTGTCGGTCATTTTTCAATAACTTCAATCCTTTAAAGGCCCAGTAAAGGCCAAAATATCAAAACAGGTGTCATAATACATTTGAATTTAAATAATACTATTTAAAAGTATGGAAAATATTGTGGAGATGACAGTCTATCTGTTATCGTGTGGTCAAGCCATATGTTAGTCGCTGGCAGAAAAAAGAATTTTAAAATCAGGCAAAAAGTAAACAAAATACACAGCTACCTGGTAGGTTTTAACCCAATTTTGAAATTAATTTCTATGTCAGCGACTAACACCTGGACCGACCATATAATAACAAATTGTCATCTTCACAATAATTTCCATACTTTTAAATGGTATGATATAAATTCGAATGCATTTAAACACCCGCTTTGTTTACATTTCGCCTTTATTGTTACTTTAAATGGTATAATTCAGATTTAACTACCGCATTGTTTACTTTCGGCTGCCAATGGGCCCTTTTAGAGCGGTAGTTTATTCAAAGGTTCTTGTAAAATGCTGATTACAACATAATACATTTTTCTGCATACAAAAAGCAGCCAAAGGTCACCGCCAGTAAATGGTAAAATTTTTGGCGTCAAACCGTTTACCACACAATCCCGAGTTTTAACGAACCTGCCAAAGGCGCCTTTTGAAAACATTATGGGAAAAGGAGAAAATGCTGGTAACCAGCATTTTCTCCTTTTCCAACAATGTTTTCTAGCCAATCAACGATGAAAACTACAATTTGAGCCGCACCTATGTGTCAACTGCAGTTGTTTTCAATTTGGATGAGTATAAAATTGTCGTTTCGTAAAGAGTCAAACTATAAGCCCAAAATAATAAGAAAAATAAAACGCGCATAAAGAGACTACGTAAGGAAAAACCACCAATAGACTTATTTCCACTGTTGTTTTTATTCCTGCACATTGTACCAAGTACAGAAAATTACTAGTACTTTTTTTCCCAAAATTTTGAAGGGTGATGAAATCTATAGTACAGTTTGACTTAGTTTAGCATCAGACAGCAAAATTACTTTTTCCCAAAAATTTTGAAGGATGATACAACAAATTGAAGAGTTTACATAGTTTAACATCATGCAGCAGGTGTAGATCCAAGCTCAGACTGCACGTTTTGTGACGTACGTATTTTGCAAAAAGCTGCGGAGTCCGCAAAACAAATTTCTTTATTTTAGGATTCTGGCATTCATCTGGTATAGGCGGCGCCGAACCAAAGACTGTAATTTTCCTCTTCTTCTTTTCTTAGTACAATTGAAAGTAATTTTCACATCTAAAGTGACGAAAATAACTTAACCAAACGACACAATTGAAGAATTGTTGAAATTGAAAACATTTGCAGACATATATAAATTAAGTGTTAGTCCAAAGAGGACATTTTTTTAAAGGGTTGAAAACATTGTTGGAAAAGGAGAAAATGCTGGTGATCAGCATTTTCTCCTTTTCCCACAATGTTTTCTAAAGCATTCTTCCTCAAGGTAGTTAAACTCGGGATTGTGTGGTAAAAGGTTAACTGCTACTTCGGACAGTCTGATCTAGATCTACTGTGTTCACAAATCTAATCTGCACTGTTTTTCTAAGCATTATAGGGTCACTAAGTTTGTATGTGGCGATTTAAAAGAAAGCTATTTTTTTATCTCCTTTGATAAAGTTTATCGATTGATTGTTTGATTGATTTGATTGATTGATTGATTGATTGATTGATTAAATGGTGTTTAAAGCCGCTTTTCATATCTTTAAAATTATTTCACGGCGACGGCTGACACATTTATGTACGTCCTGAGTTCTAGCAGTTGTAGGCTAGGGCTCTGAAGCATCTTGCCCAAGGACACACCCAACGAAAATCCTAGTGTTCCCACTGAAGCTCAAACCCAAGGCCTCCAGGTTACCAGTCTTACACTTTACCACTGAGCCACCCAGTAGCCCTAACAAAGTACAACTGGTATTTTTTCGCTTGCTGATGGTGCGAAAATAACTGCTATTTGACGAAACGTGAAATGATATAAATAGACATTTTGTCGTCACAAAAAATAAAACACATATTAAAACTTCCAAGCAAAACAAAAAAAAAAAACGGGAATGCAGGGGTGGGCGAAAAAATGTCAAGAAACTTTTTGAATTACTTTAAAAGGGACATGATGTATCGGTAATTAAATTTTATGGCTTACAAAGCGATGTAACATATCAATGTCACATCGCTTTAGGTTTAACATTGCGTTTTTTGCCTCTGTACTGTCTAGATACCTTGTATAGTGGATTTCAAACGGTTGCTTGAATTTTATGCAGATGGTATCATCATAGCTACCGAGCCCAGTAGCGCAGTATGTAGTACACAAAGCTTGAAACTAGGGGTTCGCTGGTTTAAATCCCAAGCTCGACGAAATTCTTTCTGAGGATTGATGGTTGTTATATCATTGAATTACCCGCAGTTCTTTGATAACTGATATCTATTTTTACGGATAGTGGAATTCGTATGAGAACCGTCGATATCTGGGAAATTAGACAAATAAAAACTACTTCAGATGGATGGACGGATGGATGGATGGATGGACAGACCAATGCACGTACGAGAGAGAGAGAGAAAGAGAGAGAGAGAGAGAGAGAGATACAAGTCAATGAAAGATACTTTTAAATTTCGGTGATAAATAAATAAATAAATAAACAGATAGGCTTTTGAGTGTGTCATATGTAATTAGTACAGTGCATGATACCGACAAAAAAAGAACCCTATATCTGACAAAGGCGGGACTTTGCTACCTGCCACTAAACATGTTTTTGATGAGACTTTACCCTAACCCTTTACCTCCTAAATAGATGTAATGAAATTTTCAAGCCGATAGTTTTATTTTGTCTCCTCATCGGACAGTGTAGATCCAAGATCAGACTGCACTTTTTGTGCAGTCTGATCTTGGATCTACACTGTCCGCAAAAGGTCAGCGAGTCGCGCTTAGCAGTCTAAAAGCTAGTAACTACCTTTCTGCTGGGGCAACTTAAAACGATTTTTTCGGATAGTGCAAGATTAAACCTCTGAAAACCTATGTATAATCTTTGATAAAATAACCGTCAAGTTTTTTTACAAGAAATTCTGGCCCAAAACGGACTTTGATTAATTGATATTTAGGTTTTTATACCTAACCCAGAGTGTCTTTTTATTCGTCTTAAAGATTAACCCTTTACCAAACAATCCCTGGTTTTTACGACCCTGAGAAAGAAGCCTTTAGAAAACATTGTGGAAAAAGAAGAAAATGCTGGTAACCAGCATTTTCTCCTTTTCCCACAATGTTTTCTACTCTTCTAAAGTCAAGTTTCAATTTTTGAGTCACGTTTATTTTGTCGTCTGCAAATGCTTTCAATTTGGACAAGTCTAAAATTTTGACGTTTAGTAAAAGATTAAGGGCTTACAAATTTCTATTTAAAAATAAACCAGCATTGACATTTAATACCAAGTCGTGGGCCTTCGTCAGACCAACCGTCGTATGATTTTTGTTATGTTTTATTTTTCGTAAGCTACTGGCGAGCGTTTCCCCGATCCAGGCAAATTGTTTCAGACTTAGATTGAACCTTTTTCAGAATAAATCCATAATTTAATTACCATGAGGATATAGTGTTTTGGCAAAAACAACAACAACAACAACCGTCAACCATCTTTGTTATCACCGTAATTCTCGCACCAGTGATCAATATTACGACTTCTAAAATATCGAAAACCTTGTATTTTTTTACTGTTGGTTGGAAACTTTCATTTAATTGATTTAACCTTTTACTAAACGACAAATTTTAGACTTTTACAAATTGAAAGCTTTTGCAGCCGACAAAATAACTGGGACTTAAAAAATAGACAATCGCCTATAAAAGGGTAGAAAACATGGTGGGAAAAGGAGAAAATGCTGGTCACCAGCATTTTCTCCTTTTCCCACAATGTTTTCTAAAGTCATCTTCCTTTGGGTCGGGATTTTGTGGTAAATGGTTGACAATTTAAAGGCCAAAACTGAATCATGAACACACGGCTGGGTAGTTCATTGGTCAGCGTAACTTAATCGTAACGTGGTGGGTTCGATTTCCGGTTGCAGCAGATTTTTTTTTTCGGTTGATTTTTTGCCTCTCAACTCTGATGCATGTGAGAAAAGTATTCAGTGGCTTAGAAAGAAGTTGTGTCAATACTGGTGTGAGAAACTCAGGAAAACCATGCGTAGGTGCACTGGCCGCCGCGATAAGACCTTTACAGTTGAAACGGCGTTACACCCCGATACAAACAAAATGAATCAGTTACAGTCAGAAAATTGTGATAGGGAACAATTTCACGACTGTACAATTCAACGTTGGTTGTTTTCATGAATATTTGCGAATTCTGCTTCATGAAAAAAATCATGCAGTGCCGGAACTACTTTCGCTGTTAAACTAATGAAAATCTCCTCATTCCTTAACTGGCCTGAATTTCTCAAGAAATATCTGACGATTACGAAGATCCAAGAAAAGACACACGTTCTGTGCTGTCTGATCTTGATCTACACTGTTCCCGATGATAAATGGCATATTCGTGACCTGGATTTACAACCGAACAGTCGTGTATGAATCATACATGCATGCTAATGACTTTTTTTGACCTTGTATAACCCTTTATCACACAATCCCTAGTTTCAATGATTTCGAGTAAGAAGACCTTTGAAAACACTGTGGGAAAAGGGAGAAAATGCTGGTTACCAGCATTTTCTCCCTTTTCCCACAATGCTTTCTAACCTTCCAAAAAAGGGAAAAAAATCCTTATTTGAAGTAGATTTACAATTTAGTATACAAATGTTCTCTGTTTCGTCCTGTCTAAAAGTTTGGCTAAGATATATTTCATGTACATTTCGGTGTTGTTCCTGTCAAAAAGTTCGCACATTAATGTCCACCCCCGCATTGGAAATGTGTTCTCGTTCGAAGTAATGTCTTGCCCCGTTTGTTTAAATGCTCCTTTACCCCGCTTTCAACCATTTCAAACTTATCATGGCGAAAGCTCTCTAATTCATATCTACCATGGATTTCTAAAATTCGACGGTCGTCGGCCGGGGATCGCACCAGGATTTACAGATTAGAAATACAAGGCCTAAACCTCACTTAGCCAAAGAGGGTTTAATACATCTGTAAAAAGTATCGACCCGCATCAGCTGGCTCAGTCCGCGAAGGCTGACCTGAGTAACGTTAGAAACATTTTGCTATTGGTCTATTTTGTACATGTCCAAGGACCATTCTACTTCATGGTTCAGTGGGTTCAGACAGACAAAATGGGTCTTATTCTATGATGACTTGCTTGGCAGCATCACAGAGGTGCATTCAACCCCCATTTCCAAGACGGAGATATGACGTAATTTACGCGCACTTACCCTACATTTCTTGCGCTTTACGTAATATTGTAATGTGTTCTTATGAGATGAGGGGCACGCCAAGGGGAATTGCCGAAAACAACTGTAGAGGATTTTGATAAAAGTCCAAACAAAAAAGGGTTTAGAAGCATGAAATAGATGGATTTTTTGAAAGATCGGAATTCATTTCATCTCATGAACATCATCGGTATATTACACTCGTGCTTGCGCTACACATGAAATATTACTGATGATGTTCACTCGATGAAATAAATTTCGATCTTTCGCCGAAAAAAAAAAACATTGATGGTGGGGTGACAGGTAAAAAACTGAAATCTATCCAGGAAGACTTGAGCAAGTTGGAATGTAAATATTAACATTCAGATTACACCGTGTCAAATTGGCGGGTCTGTTTACCCGGGGTAAACATATTTTTTATGTCATTACCCTGGGAGGTGCATTACTCCTTTATCTTTTACTTGCTGAGAGCGACCACTGACCTTTTGCGGACAGTGTAGATCAAGATCAGACTGCACAGAACGTGCAGTTTGATCTGGGATCTGCACTGCCCGATTAGATGGTATTCCCCCCTCTCCCCCGAAAAAAACTTTTAAATAACAACATTTATGCCAAACAACATGATACACAGTGCTGATCCAAAGTCAGCCTGCATCTATTGTGCAATCCGATCTGAATCTAGAATTTTATAGAACAGGTTTCGTTTTGCCGAATGACTCTACATTTTTGTCATTTGCGGCATTCACAATTTCCGTGAAGCTAAAATGCTAATATTCAAGTACTACACACTTGATTAATTAAAAAAGAACATACTTCAAACAAATTTTCGGTCAATGACTTTCATAAAATTTGAGCGTGCTTTTTCTTTCGTTCATTTTCGCTGAAATGCATTTGAGCCAAGCTCTGTGAAAAGGGGACTTAATGCATCTGCAAAAAGTATCGACCCATGTCAGCCTGCGCAGTCCGCGCAGGCTGACATGGATCGAAACTTTTTGCTATTTATAGATTTTCTTCATGTCCAGGGACTAAGCTACTTCCAGATTAAGTCAGTTGTCAGACTAAATGGACTCTATGGGTCCACAGTTATTTGATGACTTGGTTGGTACTATGCATCACGGAAATGCACGAAGCTCCCCTTTCACAGAGTGTCCCTCGTTTATATTTTCTCTAATGTTGTGTGGAGTTAGACAGCAATCGGATGCAACTAATGAAGCGAACATTTTTTTGTGGTGTATGCTATCAAAACGACAAGATTTAAGACTGATCCAAATCCAAAGCGTTTGGTGTCGACATATTAAATGTGTTTCTTGTAATTGTGGAATTTGTCAATAGAAGGTAAAAAACATTGTGGGAAAAAGAGAAAATGCTGATACCACCATTTTCTCCTTTTCTTATAATGTTTTAAAAAGCCTTCTTCTTATCAAATAGGGTTCTCGAAATGGCGGGATTTGTCTTTTAGAGGGTAGAAAACATTGTGGGAGAAGTAGAAAATGCTGGTCACCACTATGTTCTAAAAAGCCTTCTTCCTCGAGGTAGTTAAAACTCGAGATTATTTAATAAAGAGATTAAACGTTGCACATGTACATTTAACAAATCAAAAATATTTGACTTTTAACAAAAGATTTACACAAGAGTTTTACGGAGTGGAGTCAGTTTACTTGGAGAGAATATTGAACCTGTACCTGGTATGGAAACTAATGAATCAATAGTTATAAGCACTTGTCAACGTGACATGGATAAAATACAAATCAGCCCCTGGGCAAGACACTTCAGAGCCCTAGCCTTATACTGATGAAACCCAAGAAATACATGAATAAGTGAACTGTCGCCATGATATGACGGAAATAATGTTAAATCAATCGAAATAAAATTCGACTATAGGAACGGGTCCCAAACGCCAACAAGCACTCTAATGTGTGCCACGGCCTTCCAATTCTCTTTGTTGACACAAAATCTTCAGATAACCGTAAAATATCTCCGATACAGTTTTCTTAAGCCTTCATTGGCCAAAGGAAATTTTCAGTTAATTTGGTAGGAGGTGTAGATGACGATCAGGCGGCACAGAAAACAATCATGACATTGGATCTGTACTGTCCCTTGTTACATTCTGCGTATTGACCCCCAAGAAAGACCTTGAAGTTACAATATATACGATTTTTCTTTCTGAAGTAATTACTCATTTCACTATTTTGTTAAGTGAAGTTTTACGTTGATGAAGGAATACCGTCATTTTTCCTGATAAGATAATTGAAACACTTGAGGGTACCGGGGTTTATATTATTTTTAATGGAATTTCATGTGATCGTCCGTTTATTTGGAGTGATTTACTTTGAAATAATGTTCTCTGATGTGAACTTACATGGATATTTCTGTTAACCTTTAGGCTGCTAAGTGCAACTCCTTGACCTTTGCGGACAGTGCAGATCAAGATCAGACTGCACAGATCGTGCAGTCTGATCTTGGATCTACACTGTCCGATAAGGAGATATTTTTCTCCAAAAATAAGTTTGTATGTAATAGCATTACTCTGGTTTTTATCATCGGATTGAAAGTTTCATTTAACTTAACTAGCAGGATAAGGGCTAAGAAGTGAAAATAATGGAAAACTTCTCAAAACTATGTTATCATTTAAAAGAAGTTGTATAATAGGTGATACTTTCGATCAATCAATCAATCAATGGTCAAAGTGTGGAATAGTATAGAGGATAATTAATGTTTAGACTGCTCTTTCTGTGTCGTCTTATCCTGACTTTCACAGTCTGGTAACCGTTGTTGTGCTGAATCTCCACTGTTGAAAAAAGAAATTGGAGATGCTGGTTATGAGCACTTTCTCCTTTTTTCCCTACATTTTTTCTATCTTTTGGCATAATTTGAGCAATATTTAAATCATTTGCATTTGTCTTCAATTTGGACCAGCACAGAATTTTGCTGTTTTGTAAAAGAGTTTTAAAAAACAAGGTAATGCCCAGTTTCTATACAAATACATGTATTTCATCTTTGTGTTAGCCGCACTAGACGATGGGGTTTTTTTTCCTAGAAATTATAGTGTATGATAACTGGAATAAATGAAACTCAACGTCAGTGTGGGCTTAGGGAAACTACATTTAATATCCATTCCGAATGTATTATATCAATCAACATATGATTTTATGAAGACTTAGAAAATCACCCTCATAGCATTGTGAAATACGTAACTGTTTAATGAGATATCGGAAATCAACTTGTGATTTATGCGGACTTTAAAATCACTTACACCCTCATAGCATTGTGAAATATGTAACTGTTTCATGGGATAATAAAATCAACTAGTGATTTTACTAGGACTTTGAGATCACTTATACCATCATAGCATTGTGAAAAGCGTAACTGTTTTATGAGATAATCGAAAATGGCAGAGTCAACCGAAAACCAGAAAGTAAGAACTTTATTTTGAATTGGTTTACATAGGCTTCAAACTGAGAGTATTCTTATAAAGATTGTTGAATCAATGTCCAGCAACGAGAGAGCATGAGATGCTGGCGCAATGATTTTCATCAATCCTGGGAAAGAATCCTGGGCTAAGATTACAGCTAACAATCTCTCGATCAGTAGCCTTGTGGCTTTGCAGTGAGCCATCCATAGATCTGTATTTACCAACCGTTCTTTGAAACCACTCTTAGTCTTATTCTCTGGATTTTCTAAAATTTAAAGTAACGCACTTTGATTTAGTTTTGCCAATCAGAAGTTGCGTTACTTTTAAAGTTTAGAACGAGATTAAGAATGCAATTCAGACTGGTTGCTGAATACAGGCCCAGGGTCCAGAGCTACCCAATTAAGTATTTAACATTTTTGACTCGTTGAAATCCAAAGCATTTACAGACAACAAATTATTATTTACCGCTCTGTTTTCAAAAGTCTTCTTTCTCAAAGTTATCAAAGTTGTCTCCCCCTTTTTGGTGCCAGAAGGATTAATAATCCATGATAAAGTTAATAATATTTTCTCCCAGATTTCTTTTGCGGACATGAAATTGTAAGTAAAATGAGTAAGGAAAATAATCAAAGGGAAATAACTCGAAAAATATACAAGCCAGAGTTATGGTTCTTGTGCATGACACTTCGTCTCATGGTGCTTTACAAATGTGTGAAGTTTTATCAAAATATCTTAAAAGTTTTTCGAGTTATAGAGCGGACACGATTTGTGACGGACAGACAGACAGACAGACAGACAGACGGACAGACGGACGCACGGGGAAAAACAATATGTCTCCCGACCCTGACGGGCGGGGGGGGGGGGGAGGAAACATAAAAATTGAACTCAATAACTAAACGAAAATGAACGCTGATCTTGGTTCATATTCCTTCTCAAAATTAATTAGAATATTGGTTATTCGTTGTACTGATGATTCCTGTGCTATAGATTCTTAAACTTATTTATTTTATATTTTTCAGGAGACAGAAGACGTGCGGACAGAAGAACAAAACGCCATTGGTGACAAAGATTTGGAAAAGACTAAACGAGTAAGCATGTTTACTGTCTTTATTTCCATTAACTTTGTTCGTTTTGTATGTCTTGGTTCCTCGGCCAGCACTATCTGAATCGACTTAAAGACCTTTATTTTATTCAATTTCAAAAGAAAAACCAAATACAACTTCACTATGCATTGAATATGTTACTGTATCTCTTTCTTTCAGGAGATTTTTTAATCGCAAATATGCTCACTTTGTAGTTTGATCGTTCTGAACAGAACCAGAAATTGTAATATATGCATGCGCTCTCATATTAAGCTTGCAGCTGTCAACCTAGCTTCATAAGCAGCCGCTACTGTAAACATGTACAGTCATACATCTCATACCAGTGAAATACTGCGTCACAAAACGTTCAGTCTGATATTAATATTCACTATCCCATACTGAATTCTTTTCCGGCGAAATAAACTTTCAAATCGCAATGTTTGATTTGTACTATTGAGCGGGAAATTCCGTTTGATTTATTTAGCAGCTTAGGGGTTAATAGGTTACTGATCCAAAAATCCGCCTTTCAGGACTTTCAGGTCTTTGATTTCTTCCAATGATTGATTGATTCATTGTATGGTGTTTAACACCGTTTTCAACATTACTTCAGTTATATCGCGGCGGCCAGTGCACCTATCCATGCTTTCCTGGAGTCTCTTTTACCAGTACTCCGCACAATTTCTTTCCAAGCCACTGGCTGCTTTCCCACATAACCATCATCGAAACAATGGTCAGCGGTGGGAGAGGAATGAATCATGTCGCAATGACTATCATCAATCCTCGGAAAGAAATTGGCTGAGCCGGGGATTGAACTCACGACCCCTTGTTCTCAAGTCCTGTACGCTACCGACTGAGCTACCGGGGCTCGGCTTGATTTCTTCCAAAGGCGCTTTAATCTTTTCTTAACCCTTTGTGAAACAACAAAATCTTAGAGTCATCCAGATTGAAAGTTTTCACCGATGCCAAATAAAATTTGGTTCAAATTATGGGACGTGTCTTTGGAAGATAGAAAACTGCGGGAATAGGAGAAATGTTGGTTACCAGCATTTTCTCCATTTAACGACAATGTTTTCAAAGGCCTCCTTTCGCAGGGTCGTGAAAAAAACACGGGCTTGTTTGGTAAAGGGCTTAACATCTGTACCAAGACATCTACATTAATTCCTAGGGCCTTACTTCATTTTTGATTTACTAGACAATATTGATCAAGATCAGAAATGGCTTTTCCGACAGTCTAGATCAAGATCAGACTTTACAAAAGGTTATTGATTGAGCCAGCCGGGCTTGGCCTGAGCATTTTGTAGACAAATTCAGGCAACTAAGTGTTAATGGCATGTCGCATTTAACATATGAGGCATGAGCGGAATTCCATGGACGATTTACATGTTTTGTCTTCCTCGACACCCTCCTCTCCCTTCCTCATAACTTAAGGAACAATTTATCCTTTATCAGAATCATCCATATTGCAGACAACAAAATGAATTTCTGACTAAAACACTAAATCTATGATTTATGTCTTTGAAAGAGCAAAAAACGTTGTGAGAAAAGGAGAAATTGCTGGTTTACCAACATTTTCTCCTTTTCCAACAATGTTTTCTATAGCCATATTACTCAATGCAGCAAAACTACGGGATCGTTTGATACCGAGAATCAATTTAAGATATTGAGAATTAATTCATAGTATAACACACGGTTTCATTTACATCTTCCAAAGTCTTTCTGTTTACGTAGTGAAATTTGGATTATTCGAAAATGAGGTAAGTCGAATATAACTGAACTGTTCTACTAAACGACAAAATTTTAGACTGGTCCATGTTGAAATGAGTTAAACGTCAATAAAATGATCGTGTTTTGTCGTTGAAAGGGTAGAAAACATTGTGGGAAGAAGAAGAAAAAAAGCTCTCTACCGTATAGCCATTATAATTAATTAAGGAATTACTTTTTTGATGAATACAGTCAAGCTGAAGAAAAATTCATATAAATGTATGAGCCATGCTCTGTGAAAAAGGGGGTTAAAAGTATCTGCCAAAAAAAAAAATAGACGCAGGTCACCCAGTGCAATCCGCGAAGGCTGACCTAGGTCGCAATTTTTTGCTATCGGTCATTTTTCTGCATGTCATAGGACCATTCTACCTAATGATAAAGTCAGTTTTTAGTCCAAATGAATTTTATGGATCCATGATTACGAGACGGCTTGCTTGGAATAATGCATCACGGAGATCCATTTTACCCCCTTTTGCCAGAGCATGGCTCAAATATACAATATATGAAGAGAAACAGTAAGAAAAGTAGCAAGGAAAGAAAAAAAAAAAAAGAATGAAGGGAAGAGATGCATACGTGCGCTAATTTGCAACTTTAAAAGAAAAATCCTCACGAACCTGGCTACAAATAACTCAAATGTCTGCATTTTCACATCATCTCAATCACTTTTTTTTCTTCTGTATGCATATTTGTTATTTTTTCCGCAAAAAAAACCAACAAAATTTTCATAAATGATAGACTGTCTGACGTTGAAGAGTTCATACGATAATTGAACCCAACAGAATGCTAATAATTTAGTTCTCTTCCAAACGACAAAATTTCAGACTGGTTCAAATTCAAAGCGTTTGCACACGACAAATTGAATATGATTCAAGAACTGAAATTTGTGTTTGATAGGATAGAAAACATTGTGAGAAGAGGAGAAAATGCTGGTTACCAGCATTTTCTCCTTTTCCCACAATGTTTTCCGGGGTATTCTTCTTTTGGGTCGTTAAGGTACGGGATTGCTTAGTAAAGGGTTATTGAAATTGAGAAAAAAGATTCAGTCAGTGTAAAGAAGTAAGATATATCAATTTTCAACCTGTTTTTGACCAGCATATCCCACTAAATATCAGACAGTGTTGGCCCAAGATCAGACGGCACGTTCTGTGCGGTCTGATCTTGATCAACACCATCAGTAAACGCAACTCAAGTTGTGCTCAGCTCTCTAACGGGGTTTACAAAGAAATTCTAAACGTATATTAACTCTTTACCACACGACAAAATTTTAACCTGGTCGAAATTGAAAGCATTTGCAGACGACAAATTAAATGTCACGCAACATACAATATGTTTTTTTACAGGGTAGAAAACATTGTTGGAAAAGAAGAAAATGCTGGTTACTAGCATTTTCTTCTTTTCCCACAATGTTTTCAAAAGCCTTCCTCCCTAGGGTCGTTAAGAATCAAGACTATGTTGTAAAAGGTTAACCGTTAATAAATTTGTGATGTTGACATCCTTTCACCTTTTTAAATGATTGACGATTTCATCATGGATTGAACGATATCAGATATATTTTTGTGCATAATTTGTAAAACTCTCATTTTTTTCAAAAAATAATTTATGCATGGCCCGACTGAAATCACAGATTGAATGTTGTGTATAGAGTTAATGAGATATAAGATTGTCGTATGCTGTTTCGTGAACCCCGCACACCCATCTATATACCCCACACACCGATCCATACACCCCACACACCCATCCATACACCCCACACATCTATCTATACACCCCACACACCCATCCATACACCCCACACATCTATCTATACACCCCACACACCCATCCATACACCCTACACACCCATCCATACACCCCACACACCCATCCATACACCCCACACACCCATCCACACCCATCCATACACCCAACACACCCATCCATACATTCCAAACACCCATCCATACACCCCAAACACCCATCCATACACCCAAAACACCCATCCATACACCCCACACACCCATCCATATACCCCACACACCCATCTATACACCCAACACACCCATCCATACACCCCACACACCCATCCAAACGATTGCCTTGTCTCTGGGTCAGGCAAAAATATTTCAGCCATGTGCTCTGGCACAAGGAGGTTTAATGCATCTCCCTGATACATCATACCAAGCAAGCCATTACATAATTACCGGATCCATAAAAATCAATCTGTCTTACAACCGGCAAAATCCCGAAGTAGAACAGTCCTTGGACATGCAGAAAATTGACCATCAACAAAAAGTATCGACCCTGGTCAGCCTGCGCGGAGTGCGCAGGCTGACCTGGGTCGATACGTTTTGCATATGCATTAAACCTCCTTTTCACATAGCTTGTCTCATTTAAAGGGCCACAACTCTTCTAGTAGTAGTGTAATAGTTGGCCATATGTAGAGAAATAATGAAGTTGCACGATTTCTATTGTAAGGAAGGCTCCCGTTAAAAATTCAGCCATGTGAGTGGAAAACTGAAAGAGGAGAACAGGACATAATACTGCGTCTGCGGACGGACAGACGGACATTCTGAGTAAAAGATGTCCAGAGGTCAAAATCTTGGTTCCGTCCCCGCTGGCAGTTCTGTTCATGCTGAAGTGTCTTTTGGCAAGACACTGCCGAAACCTAACCTAGTAAAACGCTTGAGAAACATCATTAAACCCTAATTTAGTCGTAGGCTTGGTATTTTCAAAATACCGTTGACAGTTGCAAAAAAAAATATACGAATTCAAAATTCATTGTTAGTTTGAATAATTTTTTTTTACAAAATTACAGGAAAAGAAGAATGGACGGTTTTACAAATTCGTCAAGAAGCATTTTCTTCAGAGAAAAGGTAGTTCCAATGACGTCAGAGAAATTCACATCGTACCGGAAGGAGACGAACACAAATGGGCCCGGCGTTCGGGTGGAAGTGCTGCTTCCCGTTCCAGTGAAGAGACGATAAACAGCGAGGAGGACCGATTAGAGGTTGTTCATGATATGGCGGAAGAAGAAATGGAAGATGTTTGACGTTTGGATGTTACGATATACAGCATATTGGGTGCTATAATAAGGTAAATGACTAGATAATATTTGATTTGCAAGTAATTGCTTTTCTTTTTTTATTTTATTAATTACCCACATTTGCATGCAGGTAATTTTTTTGACGTTCAGATGTTACGATATACAGCTTATTGGGTGCTATAATGAGGTAAATGACTCGATTATAATTGATTTACAAGTATTTGCTTTGCTTTTTTTTAATTTTATTAATTATCTGCATATTTGCATGCTATGTGACCCCTTTTCATTTTGTCCAGGCATTCTAGTCAAGGAAATGATCTTTTATTCTTTTAACTCATTTAGAACCAAATATCTAATCTCGACCCCTTTCTTCGGCTAAAAAGACCATTCATTGAACGTCAGGGACAGATTATTATCTTACAGGCTTGACTAAACAAGCGGACAGTATAGATCCAAGATCAGACTGCACGTTTTGTGCAGTCTGATCTTGATCTATGCCGTCCACCAAAGCTCCTTTCTGCAGCTGAAAGGGTTAATTATTGTTAATTACCTTTTCGAGTTCTCCCTCAAAGGGACCAAAGGAAAATTTTAGAAATGATAATTCTTGCAATAAAACACAAATTTCTAAGAAGCATGATACGGAAGACTGACAAATCATTCTTACATTTCCAAATGTAAAAGGCTTCAAAATTTATACTCCTTAAATAATGCCTCATCGTCTAAATCATCCTGTGTGGAAGTGTCACATCAGAACCCTGGCCTAGTATCTGTGAAACTCAGGGTACACCTGTTCAAGTAAGCTGTCAACATGATATAACAAAAATATTGTTAAGCATCAATCAATCAATCGATCGATCAATCAATCAATCAGTCACCGTCGAAGAGTAAAAGTAACAAACGATCTGTGAAATAAATGCACGAAAAAATAATTTTGTTTCAGTTTTCCTTCAGTTTTTGTGGACATTCTGCTAATGCAGCACAGTACATGCAGTCTGATTTTAGATCTACACTGTCAGAGACAGCGAGATTTAAATTTTGGTCTTTACTAATGGCTAGAAAATGTTAACCCTTTACTCCACAGATACTCATTTTGACGCATCAAGAACACACAGCTTTTGAAAACATTGTGGGAAAAGGAGAAACTGCTCGTAACGAGCACTTTCTCCTTTTCCCACAATGTTTTCTACTCTATCAGATATTTGTATCTCCATTTGTCCACATTTTTGACATCATATCTTTGTTTGCTGTTGAACTGGAAGAGTCTAAAATTGGCATATCAGGTAAAGGGTTAAATTAATTTTTGTATCCGTTTAACCCTGGACCTCACACAATCCCAAGTTTTAGCGACCCTGGAAGAGAAGGCTTTTGAAAACATTGTGGAAAAAGAAGAAAATACAAGCAACCTTTTCGTAGAATGTTTTCTACACCTCTGAAGAGAGATTTTAGTTTTGGAGTCACATCTATTTTGTCGTCTGTAAATGTTTTCAATTTGGACAAGTCTTTTATGTCTTTCGGTAAAGAGTTAAGTGTTTATGTTTGATATTCGACGGACGTATTAAAAACACCATTCGTTTATTTCAGATTCTAACATTGAGATTATTCAACCAATCACCGCCCATTTAAACGAGGAGAAACTCGCCATGACACCGTCCAGCATGTCGATGCAAGATTGTCATAAAGAATGCTTAAGTCTGCCACAGTTGCTTTGTAACATTCACGCTGTAAGCTATGACATCAGGGATGTTTGTGTGTGTGAAAAATTATATACCGTATCTGATGGTGTAAGAAAGTTTTCAGACCTTACATGGCAAACAGTCGGTTGTCGAATATAAGCACATTATATAAAAGAAATATCTTTAAGAAAGATAGATTGCTTAAATTTTCCAAAAAAATAGGCAGGGGCCTATGTCTACATTTTTTACCACGCGGGCCCTTACGATAAACATGTCTCTTTTTTTTTTTCTTTTACTAATCACATATTCCTATTTATTCATTTGTCATCAGTACCAAAAAGTAAATCAAAAGCCAGCTCATTCAGCTACGCCGAAAAAATGGCATTTTGAAGTTGAATAGACTAGTCAGAGTACTTGTCGTAGAATGGACCAATCAAAACGCTTGGTATATAGAGTGTGATTAATTTGGACATCAATATTTGTCGATGTCATTAGCCAAAGTATTGTTATTTACATGATTAACAGATAGAGCGAACATTTGAACTATCACGACTTACAAAAGGAAAAAAAAAGTAAAATGTGGTTTTCCAATCATGCTCTTTGTCCTTTTCGCAATACAACTTTCTACCGTGTTTTGTTTCTCTTTAGTTCGGTATGAAAAATTATTCAAAAATAATACATGTAAACGAAAAGTATCTGGAAATCATTCATTCCCTAAGTTTTTTCCATGTCTTGCTAGTAAAGTGAAGTTGAAATATCTCCCAATCGTAGACCCTAAAAATGTGACAGTACCCCAAAGGGTCTAACAACAATTACATGCTAGTATTGTGGCCGTACAACATAGACGTGCAGCCAACGTCTTCGCCGATTCGTTAACCGTTGGGCTGATAATGGTGACTCAATGCCCTTTTGCGGACAGTGTAGATCCAACATCAGACTGCACAGAACGTGCACTCTGATCTTGGATCTACACTGTCCGAGACGGTGACATTGTTCCACTGGAATCGATAAATAATGACTGGTTACTTACATAACTCTTTATCATACAATCCCGAGTTTTAACGACCCAAACGGAAAGGACTTTTAAAAAACATTGTGGAAAAAAGTAGAAAATGCTGATAACCAGCATTTTCTCCTTTTCCCCACAATGTTTTCTTCTCTTTCAAAGAAAAATTTTCCAATTTATGCACCATTTAGTTTGTCTTCTGCAAATGCTTTCAATTTTAGGCGGTCTAAAATTTTATCGTTTGGTAAAGAGTTAACCCTTTACCCCACGACAAAATTTTAGACTCGTTCAAATTCAAAGCTGCTGAAGACGATAAATTAAATAGGGCCCAAACCGTGAAACTTGTCTCTGAAAGGGAAGGAAATATTGTTAGAGAAGTAGAAAAAGCTATTAAATCGCATTTTCTCATTTCCCCACAATGTTTTCAAATGCCTTATTTCTAGGCTCCATTTAAAAATCCGTGATTGTGTGGTAAAGGGTTAAATACGTAAATTACGACATTTCTTAACCCTAACGCGACTCGAGCGCCTTTTGCGGACAGTGTAGATCAAGATCAGACTGCACAGAACGTGCAGTCTGATCTTGGATCTACACTGCCCGATAAGGAGATTAACTTTCCGCCAAAAATGCTTTTGAAAAAGCAAGATTTGGATATTTACTATTGGCTTGAAAGTTTCATTTCTTTTATTTAGCGAGATAAGGGTTAATTTTGTATTGAAGCCATACATACTGGGTACTATTTTAGAAAAAAAATGATACATGTATAGGGTAATTATAATAATTATCTCATCAAATTTTACGTCACTATCATCAACATTTTTTTTGGTGATTGATTGTCTTTTAGATAAATTAAGATAATTAATTAATGTCACATTTTTTTTCCTATGGAAATTTTCTTCAAAGGCATTTTTTTTTTCTTTTTTTTTTGAAAAGACGGAACACCAAACGAAATTTCTCAAAAAAAGCTAAGTCATGAAAAAAAGTGGGGGCTATGGTTAACTCCAAAAACAAATTTCAACTGCTCAGTTTCATTTATTTTATCGAATGCGAATGCTTTAAGTTTTTTCGTTTGGGGAAGAGCGAAACACCTCAACTCTTTACATTTCATACATACATACATACATACATACATACATACATAAATACATACATACACTCAACAAAACTTTCAAACAGCCACTTTTAAGCAGCATATCCCCATAGAGCCTCTTTTTTCATCACTGTCCAGAAAAAGAGACATTTCATTTGGTTTGATTTTTTTCGCAGAATAATTGAATAATTTTTGTCAGTGTAAAGAGATACTTCAGTTAAAGTCTGAAAAGAATTCATCGACTTATTCTTGTTCAGGAAGCTTATTTAACATTCATTCGCTCAACATTGAAAATTGAAAAATTATTTTTTTGAAAATTCCACGCTCGTTTTCTCGCGTTACATGTTTGTGCAGAAAATGAATTCCATGTTTTTTACCTATTGCTGACAAAATTTCAGTAATTTAAGCTTCTCTTTTGAACCAGTTTTGACTGAAAGACACCTCGTATGCGCAACCGATGTGATTTCCTTTTTTTTTTAAAATGACTTCTTTTGGCAGAATCGAGAATCTTTTTCATTTCAATGCTTGTGAGAGAAAGTAGTCAGTGACTTGGAAAGAAAGTTGTGTCAATGCTGGTGTGAGAAAGCCATGAAATACATGTGTAGGTGCACTGACCGCCGTGATATGACCTAAGCAGTTAAAACGCCGTTTAACTCTAATAAATCAATCAGTCAAATATTCTTCCATAAAAAAGGAAAACGTATTAGTCTTTTTTAGCTGACTCTATTTAGTATTCTAATTGGACAAAAAAAAAAGCTATTCATTTCCATGAAAATATGCCACGAAAATTGATTCTTCATTGTGCATGAGTGTTTCCGCCACCCATCGTCTTCCGCTTGCCCTAGATAATTTACCCTTTGCCATACAATCCTGTAGTTTAACACTTAAAGCGCCTTTCTCTACTAAAGTTGCCTTTGCGGCCAGTGTAGATCAATATCAGGCTGCACAAAGGGTGCAGCCTGATCTTTGATATACACTGTCCGCTTTGCTGATACTCTATAGAGAAAAGTAAGCATAAATTTGCAATTATTTGGGTTTTTTTTTTCTAGGATTAATATTTCTGATGGGTTTATACGGCGCTATATGGGTTAACAGGGAAACGGGCTTTTGAAAACATTGTGGGAATAGGAGAAAATGCTGGTTACCAGCATTTTCTCCTATTCCTACAATGTTTTCTACCCTTTCATGGAGAAATCCCTGTTTGATTCATTTTGATGTTTTTTTTTTCTTTTTGTCCTCAAATGCGATGAATTTGGACAAGTCTAAAATTTTGTTATCTGATAAAGGGTTAATGCATAGCAATCTATAGCGTTAGTTTAGTTGTGATCGCTTTGAATCAATTAGGCCTATATGTACTGAACAGGTACATCTTCGTACGTAAGCATTGTATAAAGATTTTTGAGAGTATTATGGAAAAAGAGCCAATTTCTCAGTATGAGCTGTTGCTTTTTTTCACACAATATTTTCATTGGCATTGAGCCTTGTGTCAAATTTCGGTTCATTTTTTTTTTAATTGTTGATGAGCTTATGTGTGTTTATGATGTCGGGCTGGCTTTTAACCTTTTTAGAACCATAGACGAGAACAAGCGGTATATGTGGACGACACAGATCAAGATCAGACAGCACAAAACGTGCAGTCTGATCTTGAATCTTTACTGTCCGCTTTTTTAGTCAAGCCTATAAGACAATAATCTTTTTGAGTTTCACAAGATTTCTTTTTTCAACTCTAGAGGGTATATATGTGGCACTTAGAGGGTCAACCACTAGATGAATTACATGTACACGAATATTTCAAGGCTATAGTAAAGCACTACATATTATCATTTCAAAGTATTTTATGTCTTAAGAATACCACCGTATCGGGCAGTGTAGATCCAAGACCTGGATGCACTTTCTGTGCTGTCTGATCTTGATTTTTACTATCCGTAAAATGGAATTGAGTCACGTTCAACAGCCTATGGGAAAACCAAATTTAGATTCAGAGACAAGCTTTATGATTAAAATTCAACCATTTGAGAAGCGCTCTGGGAAAAACAGGGAGTGGTGCATCTTCGCAATCTGTTATACCAAGCAAGTCGTCGTATGGTATGGGTCCATTTAGTCAAAAAGCTGGTTATTCGTGAGGTAGAATGGTCCTTTGACATGCATATCAAGTAAGTCATCACTTAAGAATAGTTCGTAAAATCCATTTTGCCTAACAACCACCTATTTCATGAGATAGACTGTTCCTTTGGCATACAGAAAGTTGATGAATAGAAAATAGTTTCGACCTTGGTCAGCCTGCGCGGGAATTTGCAGGTTGACATGGGTCGATACTTTTTGTAGATACATCAAAACCCCTTTACATAGAGAATGACTCATCTTCTTTGTATTTGAGCCATGCTCTTGCAAAAGGGGTCTTAATGCATTTCCGTGAAACAGGATACCAAGCAAGCCATCACATAATAATGGATCCATAATCACCACTTTTTTTCAACAACCGACTAATTTATGAGGTAGACTGGCCCTTGGACATACGGAAAATTGACCTATAGCGAAAAGTTTCGGCCCAGTCAGCCTGCGCGGACTGCGCAGGCTGACCTGGGTCGATACTTTTCGCACATGCATTAAGCCCCCTTTTCACGGAGCACGGCTTATTTGTTTGTACAAGCGAATCAGAATTTCGTTATAGTTACTTATTTGCCTGCTTTGTTTTTATTTTCAGTTGTTATGCTGCCTGAATATTTATCGAAATAAATCACGTTGTTAAAGACACTTTGTTATTGCCTACCCCACCCAAATTTCTCCCTTTGGGATACCCTAGCCACCAAAAGTAAACAATTGGAGAGTCAATATGCAGGCAAATTTATTTGCCTTTTATAAATATTGACTGACCCATGCTCTGGCAAAAGGAGGCTTAATGCATCACATAATTAGAGATCTATAAAATTAATTTTGTCTAAAAACTGGCTGAATTCTGAGGTAGAATTGTCCTTTGATATGCAGAAATTTTACCGATAGCAAAAAGTATCGACCTAAGTCACGGACTGCGCAGGCTGACTTGGGTCGATACTTTTTGCAGATGCATTAAGCCCCTTTTTCACAGAGCATGGCTCATACAATTCTAAGGCTAACAATGTGTTACAGTAGCTGGCAATTTTAATTCTAGTTTTGAAAATATTTTTTTTTCTGCCAGCAATTGGAACTTTGCAAACTGTACCATAACACATTGTTAGACATATAATTAGATTTATACTTTTAAATGATATAAATGAAACTTGTTTGCATATTGACCCCGGAATCCTTTAATTTTGGCTGCTAGTGGGCCTTTTAGTTTTTCAGAGGTCAATGTTATGATCTTGTTTAAAGGTTTTTCTCTCCTAAAAAGGAAGAAGAAGAAGGAGAGGAAGAAGAAGAAGTTGTTGTTGATGAAGAAGAAGAAGAAGAAGCAGAAGAAGAAGACAACGATGATGACGATGATGATGAAGAAGAAGAACAACAACAACAACAGTAACAAAAACAACAACAACAATAAGAGGAGAGAGTTTTCGGTTCTCTGAATTGCCCTTAGAGGGCTAAATGAACAATTTTAGTTTCGAGAAAGATGAGACCAAAATGCTTGGTATTTCAAGGCTACTATTGACCAGAAAGTCTCTGCACAGCGACTAGTGTAGATCTAAGATCAGACTCTATGTTCTTAATCTACACTGGACGAAAAAGCAAATGAAATGATAAAGATGCCTTAACAGATTAATAGGTTCAAGATCATGATCAAAAGCTATATATACCGGCATTTAAATATGGAAAGTTGCCGTTTATATCATCCACCTTTTAATTTTAACTTTTATTCCTATAAGAATATGCATTATATTTAAGATAATGAACATATAGATTTCAAGTGGAATGGCTAAGTCGATGTAAATGGTTTCTTGGAAAGGAATAAGATAGTTTGCATCAATAAAATTTGATTGGCTTCACGCCGTTTTCCAGTTGTAGATCTAAATCATATCTTAGATTTTATCACGTCGAAAGCTCACTTATTCAGGTCTTCGCAGGGTTTCACCTTTGCTAGGACAGGGCACAGCAGTTCCTTGCTCAATACCGACACTTGTGTTCATACCAGAGTTTCCTCATTTCAAATACAAAACACTAACTTTTGACTTTTGAATTCAAGGGGGGGGGGGGGGTCCCTATAAGAAAGATAAAAAAAAAAAAAACGCTCTGATGTAGACATCACGAAGCAAAAAACAATTTCGAATGGGGAAATTACATGACTGGGAATTTTCTCTCCTCACCACAATATTTTGACATGACTGATACTATAAAAGCGTTTTCATGACGAACTGGTTTACTTCAAGTCACAACACAAGCAGATATGATAAAAAAAATACTTGGAAAAAGGTATTGAGAAGGGTCCGCCACACTGTATTAAAATCATTCTCTCTTATGTTAGACCACTTTTGAAAAATACTAAAGGAAAAGCAGAAATGGCTTCGAGTAATTCCTGCTTTTGCTTTAATGTCTTCATATGTATACGTAAATATGATTTAACCCCTTTTGATTACCTCTAAATATAATGCTGTTTTGGAAGCCATCTTTCTGTAAATCTTTTTCAGAAGGTAGGATTAATTCTTAACGACCAAAACTTGGTTCTGCAGATCAGTTATTTATTCTACAAAGAGGAAAATTGTGAAATGCACAAGCATGTCTGTTATGGAAATTATGCAAACTATCTGGTTGCAAATGAGTTTCTACAGGAAGCTTAAAATTCACTGAGATGCTATAAATATCTAAACGTTGTCGTTTTAATTACAAAATGTCGCATAAAATGCCCTCTCGTTCAAAACTCTTTACCTGGAGACAACATTTTAGACTTGTGCATATTGAAAGTATTTGCAGACGACAAATCAGGAGCAGATGATATAATGGGATTTGTCTTTGAAACGAAATAAAACATTGTGGGAAAATGAGAAAATGCTAGTTTATCAGCATTTTTTCCTTCTATGTACGATGTTTTCAAAAGACTTTACTGCAGGATTCTTTAACCCTTGGGCTGCTAAGCACGACTCACCGACCTTTTACGGACAGTGTAGATTAAGATCAGACTGCACAGAACGTGCAGTCTGATCTTGGATCTACACTGTCCGATAAGGAGATATTTCCCCCATAAACATTTTTGAAAATCAATATTCGCGTTTTATTACTTTCGGCTTCAAAATTTCATATAACTTATTTAGCAGGTTAAGTGTTAGCGAAAGGTTTCAACAGTGTTCAATGTTCAACTTGTTGCTTTATGTTGGGGGAAAAATACAACATGACGTCATAGAAATTCATCATGACAGTAAAAATATCAAGCATCACATCAACTTGATTGAATTTCATTTAAATATTGATGACATTGAACGACATACAAATTTGTGAATGTCAGATATTTATTGCCCATTAAGAGTCCTTTTTAAATTTGAAATTGACATCGTCAGTCAATAAAAACCTCGAGTATTACGACTAGATTTCGAATATTTTCAAATTATGTAGACACTGAACAAAGCCCTCAAAGAAATAATACGAAGCCTTATAGGTGTCAGTTGTCAGTTTTTTTTTTTTTTTCTATTTCATTAAAACGAGTTCTATAAAACGAAATAATGATTCCTTCTGACCGAATATCTTTTCGAAAAACTGAAATGATAATTCGTTATAACGATATGCTCATTCTTTTTATCGAAAAACTATTTCGAGAAAACAAAACAGACATTTTCGGAACACAAACCCTTCCTAAGGTATTACGTGGTATCGAAATATAATTTTTGTAAATTATCATTTCATTTTATCGAACTACTTTTTCAAGATAACGAATTATCATTTTGCCTCGTCAAAATAGGATTTCGTTTTAATGAATTGATTTCTCGAATTAGTATTATAACCCTATGACGAATTGCTATATCATTTTACTGAATTAGTATTTCGTTATGATATATCATTTTATCGAATAAGTATAAGGAATTGATAAATCATTTCATCGATTTAGTGTTTTGTTATGATATATCATTTTAACATATTAGTATTTCCTTATAATAAATTGATCCATTATTTTACTGAATAAGCATTTCGTTATAAGGAATTGATCCATCATTTTATTGAATAAGCATTTCGTTATAAGGAATTGATCCATCATTTTATTGAATAAGTATTTCGTTATAAGGAATTGATCCATTATTTTATTGAATAAGTATTTCGTTATCAGGAATTGATCCATTTGTTTATTAAATAAGTATTTCTTTATAAGGAATTAATTATCATTTCATCGAATGAGTATTTCGTTATAAGGCATTTGTATATCATTTCATCGATTTGCCATTTCGTTAAAATCAAATAGAAAATGTGTGGCACGTGACACCTGCTGGGCTCCGTGCAGTATAGATTTGAAAGAAAGAAAAAGAACTATATCACAAGATATCACTATCACTGCCAAACAGTGTAGATCTATGATCAGACTTTACGTTGTGTGCACTTTAATTTTGATGTACTTTATTCGCAATTTCATTTCTTTGTCGTCCTTAACATTTTTAGGGTTATTGCAATTTTTTGATTGCTTTTTTTTCCCATTTTTGTCTTATAACAAAAAGTTTTGATATGCAAATTCATTCATTCCATGTGGACATAAATAACTTCTGCAAACGGCACACATATCGCTACAAGAAGAGAAGTTTTAATTAAAAAGGCCGTTAGTTACGTTACTGTAATAATAGCTTTCTTTTTAAATTATAATAAAGCAAATTACAAATTAGACAGATGTTATGTGTATCAAAAAGAACTCTAGAAAACTGGGAGGGCCCAAAAATGCCATTGTATTTGAAGAGGCAGCTTTGATCTTTTTTCCAAACAATCTCTAGTTTTAACGACAACGGACAAGAAGACATTTGAAAACATTGTGGGAAAAGGAGAAAATGCTTGTAACCAGCATTTTCTCCTTTTCCCACAATGTTTTCTACTCATTCAAGGGAGATTCCTGTCATTTAAGCCATCTTGATATTTAGTCTTCAAATGCTTTTAATGTAGACAGGTCTATATGTTTGTTGTTTGGCAAAGGGAAAAATCAAAGTACGGAAACTACTGAGGAAGGTCTGTTGTTATTTTGAGAAAGATTTCCTATTTAAAGTTTGACCTAATTGAACGATCTTACCTAAAAATGCAGCACCACATTTTCAGGTCCTCTGACATTTAAATGACAGCTTTATTCTACCTTTTACGGCATAATTCTAACTTTTACCGTACGACATTATTTCAAACTAGTTCAAATTCAAAGCACTTGCAGGCGACAAACAATTGTGTATCAAATGATAAACTTTGAAATGGTAGAAAACATTTGGAAAAAGAGTTACCAGCATTTTATCCTTTTCCTAATTTTTTCAAAAGCCTTATTCCTCAGGGTCGTTAGAACTCGGAATTGTCTGGTAAAGGGTTAAAACTTCAAGTGTTCACCCTTACCATACAGCCCCTTGTTGTACAACCCTGAGGAAGTAGGCTTTCTAAAACATTGTGGGGAGATGAGAAAATGTCGGTTATCACTCAGTGATAAGGTAAAACCGAGCTGTCAGTTGACTAAATTGAGCAATCTATGAAAAGTTGTAACATACAGTGAAATAAAATCATTAACATTTTACATCAATTCGGGCAAACTGGTTTTTGACAGGCAATTGTTTCATTTTCCTTAATCTAAAAAACAAAATCTTCATTTTCTTTTTTTGTGTTCATCACATCTATTAGTTACTTACTAAGGCTTCACCATACGACTAAATTCTAGAATTGTCCAAATATAAAGCATTTGCAGACGACAAATTACATGTGGCTCAAACCACCGGATTTCTAAAGATCGTAAGAAAGAACGCTTATGAAAACAATGTGGGGAAAAAGAGAAAATGCTGGTAACCAGTATTTTCTCCTTACCTCACTTTTTTCCGTTTTTAAAAAAAACAAATTTTACAGTTTTCGATTTCTCGCTTTCAACTGCTTTAGATTTAGACCAGTCCAAAAAAAATGTCGGATAAATGGTTAAACAACAGCGACACATCCTTATATTAGCGTTGACCTGACTTACACAAAAACTTTATTTCCGACGACCTTTGAAATGTTTGAAATGACTGCAGGAAGAGTCAGATACTAGTCATTACTTCAACACATATTAATAAAGTTCAAAATGACCCTTAGATCAGTCGACTTGATGTTTGGTTTTATTTATTGCATTTTCAAACGCTTAAAAATGTCGTAGCCAAATCAGATCATTGTTTCTAAAGGTTATTTGATATGAGCCATGCTCCGGCTTAAGGGCGTTTAATAATACATGACCGTGAAGCATGATACCAAGAAAGTCATCACATAACCATGGATCCACAAAGTCCATTTTGTCTAACAACAGACCACATCATGAGAAAGAATGGTCCTTTGAGATGCAAAAAATTTACCAGTAGCAAAAAGTATCGGTTCAGATCAGATTTGCTTTAAATTGATGATGACGAGTTACAAGTGCAATATTTCTTACTATTTCTGGTAGAGAGTCGATTGAAATACCATAATCGTTAATCTAAAGCAAATCTTTGATTTGAAGCTCCAACCCTTTGAATGAATAATTACGAATAAATTGTGCTAAGATTGTGTGTACTGCATAGCGACTCTCTGCAAAATTGCGGCATGCAAAACAAATGATAAAAATATGCTTGCTTTGTGGGTAATATCTTATTTCAAAAAGTGTTTGGTTAGCTGTTTTGTTCAGTGTACTTTCGTTTTGGTCGAGCTACAGGACCGTGGTCTATTTTAGTCTGGACTGACACGCTATAAACTTTTTTTTTAATGAACTATTAAATATATTTGAGGTGACTGCAGGAAAAGTCAGACTCAGTAATTATTTGAACATGTAGTTACCAAGTTTCAAAATGAATAGATCAATCGATTTGATGTTTGGTATTATTTATTGCATTTTAAAACGTTTAAAAATGTCGAAGCCAAATCAGGCGATTGTTTCTAAAGGTCATTAGATATGATCCATACTATGACTAAAGGGAGTTTAATGCATTTCAGTAATGCATGATAGCAAGCAAGTCATCACATAATTATGAATCCATAAAGTCAATTTTTGTCTAACAACTGACCACATCATGAGATAGAATGGTCTTTTGGCATGCAGAAAATTTACCAGTAACAAAAAGTATCGATCCAGGTCGGCCTGCGCGGACCGCGCAGGCTGACCTGGGTCGATACTTTTTGCAGATGCATTAAGCCCCCTTTTCACATAGTATGGCTCATATAATGATATTATAAAGTTATAAATCAAATGCTTTCGTAGTGACCTAATTACAGGTCCGAGGTATGTGTTGGTCAAACTTACAGGCCATAAACTTTATTTCTTATGAACTTTTAAAATGTTTGAAGTGACTGCAGGAAAAGTCAGATAGTTATTTTAACATGCAGTTAAAAAGTTCAAAATGACCCCTAGATCAGTGACTTTGATGTTTGATGTTATTTATATATAGCATTCTTAGACGCTTACAAATGTTCAAGCCAAATTAGGTGGTTATTTTTACCCTTAGGCTGCTAACCGCGACTCAAGGAACTTTTGCAGACAGTGTAGATCAAGATCAGACTGCACAGAACGTGCAGTCTGATCTTGGATCTACCCTGTCTGATAAGGAGATATCTTTGCCCTATAAGTACCTTTGAAGTAGTAGAATTTGAGTTTCTACTATCGATTTAAAATTTTTCATTTCACTTATTTAGCAGGATGAAGGTTTAAGGTCATTTGATATTGGTTGACTCAAACTTGTAAATGTACAACATATGGCCTGCAACACGCGAAAAGGGGCATTCGGACATTTGCGTAAAGTGTCGTCTCGGATCAGCCTGCGCAGTCCGCGCAGGCTAATCCGAGACGGCACTGCACGACTACATTAGATTTTGTGCTACAGTAGACTTGCGCAAAACAGAAAATTACATAATTACGGAAAGTCTTGTTTCGGATCAGCCTGCGCGGAATGCGCAGGCTTATCCGAGACGAGACTTTACGCAAACGTCCGAATGCCCCTTTTCGCGTGTTGCAAGCCATATTTGAGTCATGCTGTTGTAAAAAAGGGGGTTAAATGCATGTTCGTGATGCATGATACCAAAACAAGTCATTACATAGTTGTGGATCCATAAAATCCATTTTGTCCAACAAACGACTGAACTTTGAGGTAGAATCGTCCTTGGGAAAAAAAAAAAACGGTAGCAAAAAGTTTAGGTCCAGGTAAGCCTGCGCGGACTGGGCAGGTTGACCTGGGTTGATACATTTTGCAAATGCATTAAGCACCCTCGTCACAGAACAAGGCTCATTTGTTAACTTTCCACCAAACAACAAAATTTTTTATTGGTCCCGAAAGCAGTTTCAGAACAAAAATTTAAATACAGGTAAATAAGATAGAAAAACATCGTTGGAAAAAGAGAAAGTTTTATTTCATGCTTTCCGGTAGGATATCGAGAAATAGCGGTGAAAATATTTTTCGATATTCCACGGGTACGACCAGTGAAAATACCGATTTTTATATTCTAGTTACCGAGGTAAAATGCGCGTGACTCACAACCAGATGGAAATATGATGTCATTTACCTTACATTTCTCGCGCTTGACGTAATATTGTAATGCGTTGCTATGCGGAGGGGGTACGCCACGGGGAATAACTGAAAAGACTGTGCTGCGCCACTCGTGAAAATATTACCGATGATGTTCACTCGATGAAATAAATTTCGATCTTTCACCGAAAAAAAACAAATATCCTCTATTTATTTCATGCTTTCCGGTAGGTTATCGAGAAATAACGGTGAAATATTTTTCGATATTTCATGGCTACGATCAGTGAATAGTACCGATTTTTACACTTTAACTCTTCAAATGAAGGCGGAAACAGTTGTTCCCGCTCACTAGTTACCTAGGTAAAATGCGCGTGCCTCTCAACCAGATCGAAATATGACGTAATTTACCCTACATTTCTCGCGCTTGACGTAATATTGTCATGCGTTGCTATGCGGAGGGGGTACGCCACGGAGAATAACCGAAAAGAACTGGATTTTGATGTAAGTTCCCCCCAGAAAAAGTTAAAAGCATGAAATAAATAGAATGATTGTTTTTTTTCGGTGAAAGATCGAAATTTATTTCATCTCGTGAACATCATCGGTAAATTTTCACTCATGGCTGCGCCACTCGTGAAAATATTACCGATGATGTTCACTCGATGAAATAAATTTCGATCTTTCACCGTAAAAAACAAATATCCTCTATATATTAATAGGATTACGTAGGGGAAAATCTAGGAAATCAGTGGTAAATACATGTAACTGACAAGCTGCATTTTTCTTTACGGAGATTCCATCCTAGAAATAACTCAAGCCAAAATTACAACACAATAACATAAGATAAAGTAAGGACAAAGAATGATTTTTGATAACTATCAGGCTCATTATTGGCGTTCAGTTATAAAAGTAGTAACACTGGGAGGCAGTGGTATGGGGGTAGAGCGCCAACCTCTTAGACATTCCGGGTTCGAATCTTGTGCATGCTGAGCAAGGTCAGCCTTTCGAACTGCCCAGATGCAGCTCAAATACTGGTTAAGGTTTCTGTACATAAGCAATTTCTATGAAACTAAGTTGTGGAACTTGTGTAATAGTCGATTTCAAATGTTAGGTTTTATCTGAATACATATTTCAGAAACAGAGAGAGAGAGAGAGAGAGAGAGAGAGAGAGAGAGAAAATAAATAAATAAAAAAAAATATTCTTGGAAAAGCCAGTGACTTGTGCATGTGAGCTAACATTTTCAAGGCAAACAAAATTACGTATAAACAGAGAATAAGTTGCATGAACCTGACGCGTCACGCAGTCTACTTGCGGGCGTTAACAATTTTAAAACGTGACACACAGTTAATTTATTAATTATACTGGCTTACCAATCTTTGTTCACCGACTGATCCCACTGTTGTATACAGGACATTAACCTTTAACTCTTTATTAAACGACAAACTTTTAGACTAGTCCAAATTCAAAGGATTTGCAGACGCTACTTACAATTGTCGAAACATGTGTTCGACAAAAAGGCATCAATGGTTTCAGGTTATATCATCCATAGAAATAGTCCTGATAATTAAAAAATCGTTAGCTCTATATTGAAGAATTTCGCCGCGGGTAAATTAACTTTTAAGCCTCTAAGCGTGATTCGGTGGCCATTTGCGGACAGAGTAGACTAAGATCAGACAGCACAGAACGTGTAGTCTAATCTTTGATCCATATCGCCGCTTTTTTAGTCAAATCTATAGAATAAAATGTTTGTGAGTCTCTTTGGATCATATTTACAAACTTCAAGAGAGGTTGAGTTTATTGATTTGGCGCTGAAAAAGTTTACTGTCCAGAATGACATGGGCTACTTTTCTAGAAAGTAAACGTCAAGACAATACTGCCCAAAAGTTCGTTAGGAACTTGGAAATACACTTCGCGCTATCTTGTTAGTTGTGTTAGATACATCGTGCATTTTTGTGTTAGAGTTTAACCCAGCTTAGGTCATATCATTGCTGTCAGTGCACCTACGCATGTGTTTCCTGGCTTTCCCAAACCAGTACTGACACATATTTCTTTCTAAGCCACAGAATGCTTTTCTCACACGCATCAGAGCTGAGTGGCGAAAAATCGCTGGAATGAAAGTTTGCCTCAACCGGGTATCGAACCTGCAACCACCAGCAGGTCAGGAATCAGATACGCTAACCACTGAGCTACTCGGCTGGGAAACACACCGTACCTTATGATAACGAAAGCTGTGTCGATTTTCCAGAATAAGACTGCACTATATGGCCTGCAACATTCGAATTAGGACCATTCTTCAGTTATTTCCCTTGATTCCTCTCCAGTACTACATTGGTCCTGATAAGGGAATTACTTGGTTTTTATCCTTGATTTTCTTACACTACAAAGATATGCTTTTCAGATAAAATCTTAACCAAATCTAATCAGATTTTTTTTACAAATCAATTTTATGCTTTTCTCTCAAGACTGGAAACAAAATTTGCCTCAAGGTTTTGTGGAGTCCTTACAAATATATGATAAATCACATTATATTTCTCGCAACATCCCCAACGGAATCAAGGATAAAAACAAAGGAATACAGGTAAAAGGACTAATCTGCTGTTTGGTTACCTTTAGTCTTTATCTGACAAGTGAGATAATTTGACTTACAAGAATGGCTCCCATTGGGTATTCGGACATTTGCGTAAAGTATAGTCTCGGATCAGCCTGCGCAGTCCGTGCAGGCTAATCCGAAACGACGCTTTCGGTTTTTATGTAATTTTCCGTTTTGCGCAAGTCTACTGTAGCACAAAATCTAATGTAGACGTAAAGTGCCGTCTCGGATTAGCCTGCGCAGGCTGATCCGAGATGTCGGTTTACGCAAATGTCCGAATGCCCCTTTTCGCGTGTTGCAGGCCATATTTCCTTTATTTTTCACCTCAAGTACTGAGAATCTATGATGCCAATTTGCAAACGATAAAGGTCCATAGATACATTTATGTTTCGGAGAGAGAAAGCACAATGCAGCCAGCCAGACCTAGAATTAGACCCGGGACTTATCATTACACGTTGCGAGTACCATACTATATGGGGGTCGCCTGTTTGATCTTCCTTTTATCTATGGCTGACGTGTACCATTTCCATCTATAAAAGAAATCCACTAATTTGAGTATAGGGTAAAATATTTCTCATTTAACTGACATCATAAACCATCCATGTTTATGGCATAGCATGTCACTTGTAACGTGTCGGAACGTAGAGTGACATTCATACCAACTCGGTGCTTTTCGGCAGTTTTCGCGTGGATAACTTCCGACCTCGTATAAATCGTAGATCTCCGGACGTTTGTATCGAACACACTCGGGATCAACGAAGAGAGCCGAACTTGGACAAATTAAATGAAGGTCAGGGTTGAACACATTTATTTATCCATGTAGCAAAGATGATATCTGCTAATATTATAATGTCATGGCATTTTAAAACCCGAATGGCTTTTTCATTACGCATTTGTCTGGTTTAGTTATAAATTTGGAGACGATATGCTTGTTTGTCTGCGTCAGACATTTGTTACGATTGAGAGAAACGATTGGAATGATGACAGTTGGCATTTATCAAGGCTAGATAGAGTTAAAAAGGCTCGGATAAATATTCCTGTGATGAACTGTCGAGAGAAACTAGCCCTTATCCTGCTAAATAAGTAAACTGAAACTGTCAAGTCGATAGCTGAAACCAAGTTTTTTTTTATTTTCATGATAAAGGTATTTTATGTGGACAGATGTCTCCTTATCGGACAGTATAGATCAAAATCAGACTGCACGTTCCGTGCAGTCTGATTTGATCTATACTGTCCGCAAAAGATCATTGATTCGCGCTTAGTAGCCCAGAGGTCAACTCTTTACCAGAAAACAAAATTTCAAACATGCTCAAAATGAAAGCTTTTTGTAGACAACAAATCACATGTGGCACAAATTAACCGTCTTTGAATGGGAAGGAAACGTGGTGGCAAAAGGAAAAAATGCTGATACCAGCATTTTCATTTTCAAAACAATGTCTTCAAAAGCCGTCCTCCCATGGCCGTTAAAACGTGTATTTTTTTTATAGTATTGATTGGTACAAAGTAGTGAGGAATTCAAAATGTTAATGACGTCTACAGGACAAGTGTAGTTTGAAGGTAGCCGAAAGATATTGTTTGAGTATTAAAGTGTTGGGGCAGTATTCACCAACTATCCTAAGTAGCACTCTAGTTTTGAATTTGGAAAGTAAAGCAACTTCTGATTGGTTTAGCCAATCATAAATTGCGTTACTGTTAAATTTAGAAAATTCTCGGGAATTAGACGAAGAATGCAATTTAGAATGGTAAGGACCTTTGATTTAAACTGTTTCATCAAGATCTGGCGTTGTCTGATTCGTTAGTTCTTTACCAAACTGTTTATTCTTAGCTCACAGTATTTCTCTGTCTTGACAAGTTCCCTTGCCAAGTTAAAGTACAGCAAATACAATACTAAGCAGCACTCGTCACAACTCGACCGATTCCGTACCTACATCTAACCTCGTCTGTGTAACGGTCGTTTCCATTTGAACTGCCAATCACGTGATCTTATACATGGCGGTGCCTCTGTCAATAGTTTAGCAACGACATAAACAACCTCGATGAAGTTATTCACATCTATCTATCTGTCGGCGAAAACTTCAATCGCAATTGATAAACCACGTTAAAAAATGAATGTACAAACTGTTTGTCAACTGAAATATAGTTAGAAAGACTTCGATAGAAAATTGAGACTCAAGTTTTCTTTTTTACGAAGAGCCTTACAATTTCCGGCGATGAAATGTACCGTGTAGGTGCATTCAAGCTACCAGATACAGCCGAGGGACTTGATGGCTCCCATCACCCGAGGTATGCCGAATGTACTAAGCAGGTCGAAAGCCCAGGGGCAAACATGAAAGCAAGGGGAAGACAAAAAAGTAAAGATCTTCGAAAGTCACTTTTTATTTCTACTAAGCATTGGTCTCCTAGGTTCTAATAATACATGTTTTTCGTTTATTTCTTATGATTTTGAATAATACACCAGTTCACCGAGATGGCTAAACTATTCACAACAGTGAAGATCCTACTTGAGTTGTGAAATACGCATGTAAATCAATTCTACTAAAACAGTTTTTTGTCAAAATTATATTCCATAGTTTTCTTCCAAACATCATGGGGGCAACCATAAAACAGCTAAGGTAAAATTAAGATGCTTTCTTTCCCCATCATTTTTGGCTAGGGGCCAACGGCGCCTAGCCTTAGTAACCATGTTTCAGACTTTTGCATGAAAGCTGCAACCACTTTCAACATCATGTATAAATGCGCGCTATTCGCTGTCTCTGATTTGCTGGAACTGCAACTGCCGTTTCTAATTGGCTTGAAAAGACACACCCCTCAAAACCGCCTTACACCTTACGAGTTATTCATCCGTGATATAAA